>CM037779.1:7133313-7183313 GCA_021229015.1 Solen grandis
CTCATCATACTGACATTTAGGTTATATTCGTAACCACAAAGGGACATAATTTAAACTTTTATGAATGTCCCATTCATGACATTTTTTTTGTCCCAGGACTGGTAGGCCCTGTGTCAGGATAATGTGACTGAGTGTGGTATCATGCCACATGCTTACGGTGTGATACTGCAGTGTGACAGTGGTATAACTGTCTCAAGTAGTCATGGTCTCCGAATGACTGAAATACTGTCTGTAGGACATTAAATTCAACAAACAAACAGTTCTTTGTCAGCAAAAGCAAATTATGTAATACTGTAAAATCATTAATTTTCTTGGGACACTAATTTTCATTGATTCGTGGAGAGTTTTATCAGCCAATATTTATGGAAAAAAACAACCTGTTCTTTATCTAGATTTCATGTTTTCTAGAACACATGTCCATGAAAATAGGTACCCACGAAATTCTCTAAAGTACATAATCTAGGGAATTTAATGTCAGTGAAAATTAATATTTTACATTATATAACCAACTATGTATTAATACAATGAGGATCTAACATAATTGGTCAGTGTTTACTAAAAATACTAAATAAGTTGTCTGGACAATACAAAACAAGGCACTGCTGAGTGGGTATTTTGAATTTGATATTTTCTGTAAACAATATGATCGCAGTTGATTGATCCTGTTAATTGTATTTACACAGGATACAGTGAAACCTCGGAAAACCGGACCCCCAGAATACCGGAATTCCCGGAATACCGAACGATCATGCTGGTCCCATTTTTTTTCCTTCTTATTTTCATGTTTTTAAAGTCCAAGAATACCGGAACCTTGGAATTCCGAAATCCGAACGATTATCCTGTCCCAAAATGCACTAAAACTACATAAAATTACCCCACAAAACCGAACTACCGAAAGTTGTTCACACGTCTAGACTAATCGAGTGTCCAGCGTGTCAAACTGGTATAAAATGGCACATTGTGTACTGTCAGTAATTTGTGTATACAAGCTGCACTAAGGTGTCAGCAGAATAACCTCGCACGTGCCGTAACAAAGGGCAAATTTCAAACATGTTAACACAATTCTGTTTTGGACGGTATGTTTTATTGTAAATGTTTAATGTAATCAATAGGAAAGTGAAAACCAGGTGCGATAATTAGAAACGACGATTATAAAAGGTTAAATCCTTTAATGATGGACATCATTTGGTCTTAGCAGTTTCGCTGGCGGAATTTAATTACGTAAGTGAAGTTAAATGTGTTAATTAGAATTTGTTTGGATTCAGATTAATTTATTTGAACTTTAAAGATGCACCGCATGCAAAAAATAATTGATGTTACTTGCTACATTTTCCCCTATATTTAAATATTATACAGTAATAATTTATAAAATGAAACAAACACAATGAACACACAAACTAAGTGAATGAGTGAGTGATGGAGATAGTGAGTGTGTAAATTAATACACTGCAACACTGTATATGTACACTGTACTCCTATTTGAAAGAAACCCCACAAAACCGAACACCTCAGAAAACCGAACTTTTCACCTGGTCCCGAGGGGGTTCGGTATTCCGAGGTTCCACTGTTCCAATTTTTTTTTTTAACATTAGTGTGTTGACCAAAATAAAAACAATTTTCTAACTTGATAACAAATGTCTAGTTGAATTTTATCCACCAAAATTAATAGAGATTAAGAATTTAATAAAAAAAAAGTGATTGATTTTATTTTTTTCTGTTTAATAATAAATTACCCAGTAATATAAATGATTGCATCCATGTGTAAGAAATAAGAATGTAATTACAGAAAATATTGACACGACAGATGGATAAATTGATATGGTCCATTGCAGTATGTAAATACATGTAGTGATATATGGAAAATATATCTGGCTTGTCTTAACGTTATGTAATAAATACTAAATATACAAAAAAAAATTGTGTTACCTCCTGTAAGCAGAGGTGACACATAGAGATTGTTTTTCTGTTGTCCATCCATCTGTCTGTCTGTCACACTTTTTCCGTCATGCTTCAGCAGGTGACACATGTGTTCCAGATAACACTCTTGTTGTTACTTACCGGTAGTATTTTTTAGGCAGATCATGTGATTGTAACTTTGCTTGGATAGGTTGAAGACATGCACACCAAGCTGAAGTCTGTGATACGGGAAGCGTTTGGCAAAGTTCTTGAGGTAGAGATGAAGCTTGCTTATGAGGATCTCTGGTGAGTACAGTCTTATTAGATACCTCCCTCTGACCAATATTTTTCAGAAATTAACCCTGTACCCAGTGCAAGTTAAAAGAAAATTAAATAAATGCATCTGGTATGAAACCCTTCCTAATTTTCTTGCACAAACTGAAATTATGTCATTTATATTCCACAGAGATTTCAGAATGAGATTTGAATTTAAGCCTGATATATCTCAATTAAAGCCTGAGATCTATTGTAATTTTTTTTGGAAACAGACAATGCAGGGTTTTGAACTTCTTGTGAGAACTGATTTCAACACAGGGCATTTTCATTTCAAGACCTCATAGAAAATTTGAAATATTTTTGGCTCCAGGCTTGAATTCCACCAACAATACTTAGCGCTAAGTAATATTTAAATTCTTAGACTAGGTTGATACGCATTCCACCATTACTATTTTATGAAATATTCAAGAACATGACTAAGTTGAGATTAATTATTACCTTATTAACTAACAATAATTGTTATGAAATGAAATATTTGGGTATTTTTATTAGAGAAACAAGACCAATGAAATTTGCCCAAAAGTATTTTAGTTTTACATAGTGTTAAGAATTGTTGGTGGAATTCGACCCTGGTCAGATTTTACAGTTTGTCACCTGTGCTCCCAAACACCAAGTTATGTAAAGTATTGAAAAATATAATGCAAGTAACACTACTCAGTTCACTTTGGGTCTACCTCCTCCTGTAACTAGTATCGCTTTATGATGAAATACTGTCACAACCAGGGTAAACTCCCAACACACGCGTACACACAAATATAACTTACAAGAATGTTCAAGAAGAAATCTCATTTAAAGTTCAGTGTAATCAGCTGTAATCACTCTTCTTGGTTAACATTGGGTGCCTATAGTGCACATATATATATTTTTTATAATTCATAATTTTCTTCCATTTGGTCCGCCACGGTTGTTTACCAACACCACTTAGCAGTTATGGTATAAGTGCGGATCCCCAATTGTCAAGTTTTTCACATGTGTTATACTGGTCCTGTTGGCTGAGTGATAAGAGCATCGGCCTCAGAATTGGAAAGTTGTGTGTTTGATCCTCAGCTGTTACATACCAAAGTCTTAAAAAATGGTACTGTTATAGCTCCTTTGCTTTGCACTCAGCACATAAGGGTAGTTGCAGAACTGGTTGGTCCAGTGTCAGGATGATGTGACTGGGTGTGGTATCGTGCCACATGTCTACGGCCTGGTATCACAGAGTGGTAGCACTATACCTGTCAAGTAGACGTAAAGTCTCCAAAGGACTTTGATACTGTCATTGGGTCGTTTGACCCAATTAAACAAAATGAAACTTATGTTACAGACAGATTGAAATATTTCTATCTCTTTTCCACAGGATGGACATTGTATTGAGGAAGCCCCCTTGGTCCCTGCGTGATATTATGGATTGCTGGAAAAAGTAAGTATCCCTGATTGTTGGTCTTGTCATGAAATACTTATTGTTGATTTAACCATTTATATTCATATTGACTCATTTTGACACATTGGCAAAATGAGGAGACCAAGACCAGGCAGATCAGAGTCTTCTGTTTGCTTTTTAGTCCCCTACTGGTGTTTACATCAGAGGGGACTATAGGTTTGGTCTCCGTCCATCCGTCCAGATGTCCGGAAATCTGGATCCTGCGATAACTTAAAAACTGTTTGGGATAATATTATGAAGCTTGGTATATGAATATATATGATGGCAATATTGAGATTCTGTACGTCCCTTTTTTTTTTCTCGACCAAAATTCTGGTTGCTATGGTAACAGAAAAATTACGCACCTCACCAGTATTGAACTCTTGTGTTGCATGCAACACTAGTTACTTGTTCAGTATTGTAGCTCAGATTCTATACTGTCTGAGGGGCATAGAAAAATCCTTTGTTATACCCCCACAGACAAAGTTTGAGAGGGTTTTTTTAGGAGTCAGATTGTTGGTTTGTTGGGATGTCCGTCTGTCCATGGCAAAAATCAAATTTTGTGACACGAACCAGTTCTACATTACTTTGCAGATTCATCTTAAATTTTGCATATTGGTTTATGATGACATGAACTTGTGCGTGACATTATTTCAAAGTGCGTCTTCCAAAGAATTGCATAATTATGGCCCCTTGTTGGATGTAAAAATCTGTCTGTAGCCAATATTTTATGTTGCAAACTACTTCTACATTACTTCTTCAGATGAGATATTTCATATGCATTAATAATGATATGTGGATGTGCATGGCATAATTTATAAGTGCATCATCCAAAAAATCATAGAGTTATGGCCCCTGAATTGACTTAAAAAATCTTGTGATGTGAACTACTTCTACATTACTTCACTGATCCAGTGGGGGTATTCATCACCTACAGTGATAGCTGTAGTTTCATATATACCATTTAAAGTTCAGTATATCAGTATAATTATAATAATATATGAGCTGTCTGATCAGGGTGTCTTCTGTTTGTGATGGTGTAAATACACGTTTATACTGTAAAATCATTTATTTTCGTTGACATTGAATTGCGTGAAATCTGTGAATAAATCAGTTTTGTTGGTACATATATTCGTGGAACCATGTTCTAGAAAACATGAGGTCTATGAAATCAATAGTTTTTGTGGGGATAGTTATTCGTGAATAAAGTAATTCACGAAATCAACGAAAATTAATCCCCTATGAAAATTAATGATTCTGCAGTATGAAGGTTGATATTTATATTTTTCAGGCACTGGATGGCTGTGTTCGGGATGGAATACAACCGTCGCCTCATTCACAATGTAGAAAATTTAATCACCTACTTGTTCTGGAAGAAGGGTAGGTTTTACATGGCTAATGCTTCACTTTGTTTCAAATTTTGGAACAGGCATAGCTCCCTCAACATATCAGGGTAGTTCAAGGACTGGCTGGCTCGGTATCAGGAAAATGTGACTTGGTGTGGTATCATGCCACATGTCTAAGATGTGATACTGCAGTGTGGCAGCACTGTATCTGCCTCAAGTAGACATCGTCTCCAAATGACTGAAATGACTGTTGATGGGATGTTAATCCCAACAAAACAAACAGACAACCATACCCTCTACAGAAAAAAATGCAATACAAAATAGATACATTATAGATGAATTCAAAAGGGTGCTATGTTCCAATGGAAGTGTTCATTGTCAATGGAATCTGAAGTTTGAGAGATATATCCCTGCTAGGGTTGAGATAATTCCAAATCATTCCAGGCACAAAGTACTGGTCCAACCTAGGAATTATAAATGGATTAACCCTTTCCCTCATAAATACTCATTTTGACGCCCTCAATATGTATCACACAAAGCCTGATCTGCAGAAAACCACAGTTAAACCTTACCAAATTTAATTACAAAATCCTCATTTCCAGACCACTGAGGAGCAGCGAACAGCATAAAACCTGATCAGCCTGCGAGTTACTCGCAGGCTGATCTGGTTTTATGCTGTTCGCATAGGTCTTTTCATGGTGTCCTCTATAAGGGAAAGGGTTAATATAGGTTGTTAAACTTGTAAATGAAAGAAACTACTTTTTACCTCATAAAAGAAAAGAAAGAAATAACCTATACCTCATAAAAGAAAAGAAGATGGTTGATTAATATAGTTGTTGGAACTTGTTTCGTAATCAATGTAAAATATATAAAGTTTAAAAGAAAGAAGTCACACTTTATCTTACACAGACATATAAAGATGCCTTGTTAAACAGAGCAGACCCAGATTAGGAGAGCTGTCTGATCAGGGTCTCCTCTGTTTGCCCAGACAATATTGTAGCAAAGAATCTACATAGTCAGCTCAACAAAGAAAAATTCCATGGCTTCCTGTAACATTTGAAGTTCAATCAATCAATATTCAGCAATTCATAAATTTGTACATAAATATTTTATGAGATAAAGGGAAACCGTAGCATTCTGAAAAAGATGATTTGATAAGAATGGGAAAATGATTGTCTGATGAATGAATGCTTTCAGGACTTGACCTAGATATAATGGAGAAAATCAGCAATAATGCAATGGATATCCTCGCAGATTGTGTCAAGAGAAATTTGTAAGTATTATTACCATGTTATTTCTTTGTTTTTTTTTAGGTTTTTTTTTTACTTCAAAAAAGACACCATCTCAATTGGGTCTGTCTTTATGTCCCTTTTTTGACCTAAAGTTTTCTGTGTTAGGTTTTTTTTATTATGGTCAATTTCTCAAATACTGTAAAATATTCATTTAGGTTTTTTTGTTAAGGTCAGTTTCCTAAAAACCTTCAAACATGCATGTTTTCACTTCAAACGTAGAATATTTGTTCATTTTCAAAAGGTGAATCCATTTAAAAATGCAGATTAACCAAAAAGTCATTTTGGCACAGTTATGCCCCTTTTTGACATGCAAATTGATGATATTCATTTCGAAATTTAAATACTTGTTCTCTATAAAAAGGGGAACCCATTCCAAAAAGATAATTAAGCCTAAAATGCATCTGAACTACAATATTGTTTTAGCTTATAGAAGACCATGATCAGGCGGTGGCTCCCTCCAGGAGTCTATAAAAAGTAGAGGGTTATCCCTAGCACCCAGACACACATGTTCAGAATTTCTAGAACAACCTATCTATACTTATATTGCAGGTTTGGGGAGACCATGGTTGGTATGAAGAAATGCGTTGCCTGTATAAGTTCACTCTGCTTAGAGCTAAAGCAGGGGCGGATAACTCTGCAGTCCATCTCCAGTCTTGATGACTACCTGAAGTCCCAGGTAAAGCATGTTGTTGTTATTGTGCTGTGTTGTTTTTCTTGCCCATTTTTAATGCCGTTATATATATATATCTATTCACATTACCCCATCTAAACACGTTTTGTCGTCCTGACAAACAGAGCAGACCCAGACTTGACTTGACTTGATTGTTTGAGTCGACCGTCGCTTCGACAGTAATTCAGTCATATAGCGACATACAGCTAATTACAGGTGGAGGAAGACCCTGAATGCATGGAGGCATCTGAGTGGAACCACCAACCTACCGCAAGCCAGCTGGAAGGCTTCCTCACATGAAAACCTAAATAACCCCGATTCGAACCCACGCGGTGATGGGCTGAGTGAGTGTTAAAGCCAGCGTCTTTACCTCTCTGCCACGGAGGCCCCCCCCAGAGCAGACCCAGATCATATAGCTCTTTCTAGAATCTGTCATCAGAATCTTCTCAGTTTTGCTTAGCAAAATCCATGTTTAAACCCCTGCTATAAAACAGAAATGGGGGCCATATAGTATATAGGTATTAAGCTTGTTCTGTTCCTTTTTGTCACTTCATGTCACATCCTACTCTGGCAGTACATGAAGACAAGTGGGATGCAGGGGTATTTAATCACCTTTAGTTATACTTCTAATTTATATACTATTTAAAGTTCAGTAAATTTATATTCATTGAGTCATAACTTTTTATATGTCATTGAATATACATGAGGAATGTCTAGATATTTAATGGTTATTGTACTGTAATCTCACATCAAATCGTTTCAAATCATGTTGCGATGCAACAAGGATACTCCCTCTAAAGATGAGGAGGTGGGACAAAGAAGTCAGTTGGTCAGATCTTTAGTCTAGCTTCATAGGTATCTCCATGGAAAATTGGAAAATATATGAGTATAAAAAAAAATGTTTAAACTTATTTTTTTTTTATACCTTGATTGGGAAATAAGTTCTTACAATTCATACTTATCCCTCGTGGCTGTTTCTGGGTTTGACCAGTACTTTGAGCCTAGAAAGGTCATTTAAAGTCCTCCCCCCCACCCCACCCACACACACACATAACTTTTGGATATGCAGTCAGGTATGTTAACACTGGACAATGGCAAAAAAAAAATCAAAATAATCCATTTCTGGTCTCCTGTCTGACCCTCTTTTTTCACGGCCAACCCTAAAGTTCTTTTTACATTACTGCCTTTAAAATATTTTTACTCTACTTTTATTTTACTTTTTGCACCATTCAGTGGAAGAAAAAAAAGCATCTCTACGTACCGACCTTCTCTTTTTCAGGCTTGAAACCAGAAACCAAACTCTTTTTTTTTTATTTTTTGGCCTTATAAAAATATATACTGTCTTTAAGATTTCTGTCTTAACTTCTCTCTTCAGCTTGGTAACCTGGGAAATTTTCACCTCCCCTTCCAAACCGGGTTCCAAAATTAAAAAATCTACCTCAGACTAGTTCTGGAAATGTGACCCAGACTGGTCAGCAGCATCTGAAAATGGTGGCCTTGGAGAATACCATTCTAACTCAGACTGGTTCCAGAAATGTCAGTGAGACTAGTCAGCAGTGTTTAGATATGCAGGGTACCAGTGTAATGCAGACTGGTTTAGAATCTAGCTGTGATAAGAATCAGGAGACCGGTTGTCAAATGAATTGTGAGACTTCTAATGTTTCTTATATATCAAATGTGGATGCAAGTGATGTGGCAAAGGCAGAACTGATTGCAGGAGAAATGCTTCAAAATATCTGGCAGTTCATTTACAAGTACTGGTAAGTGGATAGTTTCTGTCTTTTTATAGCTATACCCCAAGATACAAAGTATATGGGGGCTATTTTGGAATCACATCTGTCAGTCAGTCAGTTGATCCATCTGTAGATGAGATTTGTCTGCCCTATTTCTTTGCTATCTTTGGTTTTTAAATTTACAAGACTTTTAAGTAACAAGCCTTGTTGTGCATTTGGTTGGCATATCATGATATGCTTGATTTTAAAAGAGTTATGACTCTTTTTTATATTTTTCAAATATATTTTATACACATTATTTCACAGCATTAATAAATACTTAGTCTAGTTGTGCATATCGTTGGCACATAATGATTTGCTTGATCTTTAATGAGTTATGGCCCTTTCTTATATTTCTTAAATGTATTTTTTCTGCACCATTTCTCAGCTACCCTTGGTTAGATTTTGATTTAACTTCACTGCATTAAGTACCAAGCCTTGTTAGTCCCCTACTGGTGTACTTTTTATTTAACATCACGATTGAAATACAAAGCCTTCTGGCTCATATTGTAGGCATGTTATGCTTGCTTCATTTTTCAAAGAGTTATGCCCCGTGCCATATTTCTTAAATATATATTTTATCTGCTCTTTTTCTCCATCACTTTTGGTCAAATTTTCATATTATTTCACATCATTTATTAGTACCAACACCAGTTGCATATATCCCTGGCATGTCATGATCAGCTTATTTTTATATTTATTTGATATTTTATTTGTCAATACTTTTGTTTTATGAGTGTATCAGAGCTCTACCAGGTTTTGAAGTGTTCTTACTTGAATCTTTCAACTTTATCAAGACTGTCTAACATGGTAACAGTAACTGAGGCTAAGTGGTATCTGGGGGTATTCATCTTCAGTGATAGCTCTTGTTCTACTTTGTATTTCTGTGCTGAGTATATTAGGTACTGTATATTTCGTTGTTTTTTATTGACTTGGAAATATGTGAAATCTGAAATAGAATCAATATGCAACAACCACGCCCATCTCAGGCATCAGGTGGTATGGTGAAATCATAATTTTCGTGGGGCACTAATTTTCATCAATTTCATGGTGGGTTTCCCAACGAAAAATTTGTCTCTTGTATTGACCTAACATTTTCTAGAACATATCTTCATGAATAAATGTTCCCACAAAATTCCCTTACGTACATAATCAACAAAATTTAATGTCAATGAAAATTAATTATTTTACAGTACTTACATATATATTGAAACCAAACGAGTTTGGTTTTTGTTGTTGTTGTTTTCATGTACCAAAAGCAAGTGACATTCCTAAATAATATGTACAAGTATTCCAAGAAAAGATTGTGGAAAGTGAATCAAGATTGCTGTTCATTCTTGGCCATACTTTTGTTGTTGTGTTTTTGATTGGTTTGAGGACAGGATACCTTTTATTTATGTTTTGAAAAAAAAAGGATTTTTATAAACACCATAGATTCATATACATATATGACTTCGTAAATCAACTGGCTTTAAAAATTTAAATTTTTTACAGTTGGTCATTGACTAAGTATTTGATTTTTAACTATATGTGTGTATTATGTCTATCAATATTCATCTACAGACAAATGGTCACCCAATGCAAACATCAATGATTGTAAAAAAATTGGTGGTTTCCCCATTACAGGCAATACCATCACAGATGGTATTGAAACTATATTCAGAATTATTAAACCTATATTTAGTGGTTTTTTTCATTTGCCATCATTTGGCTGATCACATTTACTCTCCTAACGTCATAGGCTGAACTTACAAAATAGCTTCCCTGAACTGGTGAAAATGCCATGTTACAGAATTTGTTAAGTGGTACCACAAGCACCTACTTCAGGGATACCGTATTCTATATTTAACCAATTTCATCAAAGTTGCGTTTAAGAAAATAGCGTTTTCCTGCAAAATGTAACCTGCAGAAAACAAAGACTATACCAACATTATTGAGAGAGAGTAGAATATTTTTTCTTTAATCTCTAGCGAGCATCTGTAAACAAGCTGCTTTAATAAGAAATGCTTTAGCTTATGTTGAACCTTGAGAGAGCTACAACTTTCTGATAAACTTGTTTTAAAAATGGTCTTTGTCCATAGCAACGAAATATCTCAGACCCTGAGTCAAGATATGTCTATGGAGACAAGGGCTGCCATGGAAACCTTGCTACATCAGCTGGTGCCAGTCGCAAAAGATTTGCGTATCCACTATGCCAGGTAAACTATCCCTTTTCTGAAACAGACCATACATGTACCAGAAAATCCAAGGCTAAACGGTAAACTTTTGGAATGATAATACATGTACATGTATGTTTTATAGTACAGAAACATTTGGAATGGTACTATATTACCAAGGAAGCTATTCCAGTTGCCTAGCGGTAGGTCGGTGGTTCTTTCCGGATGCCTCTGTGCGCACATATCTTCTTCCACCAGTAATTAGCTGGATGTCTGGACATGTCTCCATCACAACAGCATCAACCATGGGAACAAAAAAATAAAGCTTTTCCTTTGCCTTTAGACCCATTGCAGCCTTGCCTAGTAATAAAAATTACAACATTTTGAGACTGTATGTCCAACTTGTACAGACATTATAGATATACTCATGTTCAGTGAAAGCTTATTCTGAACTTAATTGTCTGTTTCATGTTTGTTATCAAATGTTTGACAAATTAAACTTATTGTGTCACCTGCTGTAAGTAGAGGTGACACATAGGGATCATTTTTCCATTGTTTGTCTGTCCGTCTGTCTGTCACACTTTTTCCGTAGTTCTTAAGCAGGTGACACACGTGTTCCAAAGAACACTCTTGTTATTGGATGATTAATCATGAACGTATCCAATCATAGATTAAAGGCCCATTATATTTCATAATGATATAATTATCATGAAGAAGATAAGATAAAATAACACTGACATATTGTAGACTAGTACAAATGGTACATTATGTACAGATATCTGCTGTATTATAACAGTTAAATGCATTGAAAATGTTGATAAAATTTCAGCTTTTAGTTTTTTCATGGATGTTAGAATACTCTGTTTTTATTATGCATTGACGAGTATTTACGAAGACGGTCCATACTTGGAATTAATTTGAATATGAAAAACCGTCGCTGAATCACAATTTGTTTATCTGCTACATCATCAATTTATGCATTTGCGATTCGCTAACAGAGACATACTGAAGGTCTATGGTAAATGTTAGAAAATTAATGAAGAAATGCAGAATATGCAAATTCTGTATTCTGTAAATTAGGGACACGTATTCTGTAAACAACTAAATGATCTTTAGTGAAAGGTTATTTTCTATTTATGCTTTATAGTACTATTGTCGTCATCGAGTATTACATATTGCATCTCTAAACAAATCTGTAACACACGTTTTGCTCTTTTGTCCAAAGAATATACACTTTTTTTTAAGAATAATGGGCCTTTAAAAGATTTGAGGTCCAAATTTAATAAATTATGCTTGTTAAAGATGTTACTTAACTAATGTTATTCTGTTGCTGTTTTATTTTCCAGCCTATTGGAGTTACCCATCTCCACTCTCATCCACCATGAGGACAAGTTTGTGGTACTGTGTGAACACTGTAACTCTTTCTTCACACGTCTGAGTGTAACGGTAATAGCGCTTTTTAATCAGAGACCAAGTGAATAACTACAGTTAATCTTGGAGTGGGAGGTCGTTGGTTCGATCCCAGGTCGCGACATACCAAAGTCGTAAAAAATGGTTCTGTAATAGCTCCCTGCTTGATGCTCAGTATATAAGGGTAGTTGCAGGACTGGTTGGCTCGGTGTCAGGATAATGTAACTGGGTGTGGTATCATGCCACATTTCTACGGCATGATACTGCAGTGTGGCAGCACTATATCTGTTTCAAGTAGGCATTGTCTCTGAATGACTGAAATATTATTGGTGGGATGTTAAACCCAACAAACAAACATTTAATCCTGTTGTTAAGACCACCTGTATTAAATGACCTCCTGTCTTAAAAGTCCACTTTTGATATGTTACATGGGTAGTGTCTTAATACAAGTTTGACTGTGAAATTGTGGCTGGAGAAAATAGAGAACGTTTGTGCGAATGGTATTTTTTAAATCAAAATTCAAGAGATAGGTTTATTTTATGTATAAGGCCTTTAATGCGTTTGATTGGTTTTGATGTGTTGGCAAACAGGGCAGACCCTGATCAGACAGTTCCTTCTCCTGATCTGGGTCTGTTCTGTTTGCCTAGGAGTCAAAATGAGTGTAGAAGGTTAAAGGCCAGAAGTCAATGAAAACTGATTATATAGTGCCCTATTTACTTGCTGTTTCAGGATGTACCTGCCATGGAGGCAGTCACACCGACACATTTCCTCATTCTGTACAGCCACCCTCAACATAGGTATGCTACCATGGTGACACATTCCAAATTTTCTCTTGGAATTACATGTTTATACCTCCGCCTTCACAGAATTGGGTACTTTATAGGAATCATGCTTGTCCTGTCACATTACATGAAGAATAGGTGGGATGTGGGTTTACTTATTTCTGGTTCATGACAAGCATGTGAAGTTAATAGAAGTTTAAATTGTTTGCATTTCCCATATTCAAAGAAGAAGAAAATCAAAACTTTTTTTGTGTGATCTCAGTTTGCAAAGAATATTGTATTACCTAAACTTGGAAAGCCAGATCAGACTGAACAGTTTATTGCTACTTCCTAATTTAACCCTTTACCTCAAAAACATTCATGTAGCAAGCAGTCTGGCTACAATATTGTATGAGCAAACTGTCTGAGCTACAATATTGTATGAGCAAACATGTCTGAAAAAAGCTACAATATTGTATGAGCAAACTGTCTGAGCTACAATATTGTATGAGCAAACACTGAGTCTGAGCTACAATATTGTATGAGCAAACAGTCTGAGCTACAATATTGTATGAGCAAACTGTCTGAGATACAATATTGTATGAGCAAACTGTCTGAGCTACAATATTGTATGAGCAAACACTGAGTCTGAGCTACAATATTGTATGAGCAAACAGTCTGAGCTACAATATTGTATGAGCAAATGGTCTGGGCTACAATATTGTAATACTATAGCAAACACAGAGTTTGAGCTACAATATTGTATGAGCAAGCAGTCTGAGCTACAATATTGTATGAGAAAACAGAGGAGGCCTTGACCAGACATCTCTTTTAAGATCGATTTCATCTGGGTCTGATCTCTATGCGTCTCTATGAGCTGAAGGGTTAAAAATATTCTGACAGCTAGCGAATAGAATTAAACCAGGTCAATCATTAAATTTATGGTAGTGGGTTTCTATGGGTAAGTTGGTCATTTCCTATGATATCTATTATGTGATGAAGGATATGGTCTTAACACAATAGGATATATTTTCAGGTCCACACTTGAGCAGTTCTTGTCACAGCTAGATAACATGCTGCGCCACCTGTACCAGTGTATTCGTATACTAGTTGACAACACTTGAACCGAACAAAAAGTGCTACCTATATGGCTGCCTATGCATTTTTGTTGACAACTCATGAGCCGGACAGAAAATGCCACCTGTATCAGTGCCTACCGATATTTGTTGACAAGATTTGAGCCAGACAGAAAGTTCCACCTATAATGGTGCATACTGATTTTTGTTTACAAGACGTGAGCCGCACAGAAAATGCCACCTATGTCGGTGCCTACGGATTTTTGTTGACAGAAAATGCCACCTTTAAAAGTGAATTATGATTCTTATCAACAATTATCAGTGTATTCAGATACTTGTCAGCAATACTTGATTTGAAAAACATCACCTATAACTGTATTTGGATAATCATAGATAATACACAATTCAAATACCCGACCACATGTTTTGATAAGGCCTAAAAAAATTCTGTGTTTCAGGCAACCCCACCCTACCTAATGGAAACCTGCTGACCCTAAAGATTCTAGCGGTCGTTTTAAGCGGCCATTTTGAGCCCACCCTTTTCTGTGTTTCATTCACTATTATAACTGGACTTATAAAAACTTTTAAAAAAAAATCAATCCTGACTCCCCCTAATGTTTTTGAGACCAAAAACAGATATTTTTTTTTACGCCTAAGATAAGATACCAGTGTCAGCTTCTTAGGAGGTAGTTGTTGAAAATTAATCAGAATATAATCTGCCACTTAACTGATATGAAAACTTGTGGTTTGAATGATATAGCGATGTTGTGGAAAATGTTACTCACTGGTTTCAGCACAGAAATTGTTCAGCACACAGCTTTCAAAACATGGCTTGTATTTCATCAACCATGCTTAGCTTTTAGTAATACTTACATACTTTTGGGTAAATTATTGCACTTCTGTTTCACATATAAACATTACCAAAATTAATATTTCTTTGTTATTAGGTCATGATTTATGTGAACTTAGTCTTGTACTTGATAATTTCATAAATCAGAAATTGCAGGATGTGTTTCTACCCAAGAATTTCAGCACCACTTAGTACTAAGAACTCAAGCATGGTCTCATTTCTACTCAGTGGTCATTTTTCTAATAACTTTTTTTACACTACCAATTATTGCAGGCTGGAAAGTTATAAAGTCCTCATTATTTATGTAGTACTTACCAGATAGCATTTTTTACCATTAAGAAATTAATTATGTGCAATTAATACAGTAGCAAAATGCCTTTTGTGTGTCACAAAGAAATGTGACTTTACCAGGCTCTTTCATGAACTTGTGATATTGATGTGTTGATTGTTCTGGTAACATTTTTTCACAGAATGTTTTCCTTTCTGTCTGTGTTTTCATTTGTATCTTTATGTTAATTTCAGTTTTCAATAAATTTTTTTCCACTAAACATGTAAGGCAGAGTCTAGTACATTTCATGTGTTGATTTTTCTGTTTTTGTCTAAGCAAATTGACATTCTCCAGTTGCCGTATAGTCCGAGCATCTGCCTCGAGAGGAAGGGGTCATGGGTAAGATCCCAATCCACAACATAACAATGTCGCTAAAAATGGCACTGGTAGCTGCCTGCTTGGCATGCAGCATATGTATAGGGTAGTTCCAGGACTTGTTGACCCAGTGTCAGGATAATGTGCCACATGTCTACAGCATGATAATGCAGTATTCACAGTCTCAAGAAGAGTCTCCAGATGACTGAAATACTGTTGGTTGGACACTAAACCCAACAAAATATAAAAATGGGTCCTTTTTTTGTAAATTGTATTTCTTTTTAGCTCACCTGAGCACTTGTGCTAAGGTTGAGCTTTTGTGACTGCTTTTTGTCTGTCGTCCGTCTTCAACAATTGCTTGTGAACACTCTAGAGGCCACAGTTTTAGCCCAATCTGCATTAGATTTGGTCTGGATGTTTGTCTACATGATATCTCGGATGAGTTCGAAATTGGGTATGGGGTCAAAAACAGGTCACAGTAAATCTTAGAAAACTGTGAACACTCTAAGAGGCCACAAATTTGGCCCAATCTTCATTAGATTTGGTCTGGATGTTTGTCTCTATGATATCCCTGATTAGTTCAAAAATGGGGTCACATGGGGTCAAAAACAAGGTCACCATGTTAAATCTTAGAAAAATCATATGAACACACTAGAGGCCACAGTTTTAGCCAAATCTTCATAAGATTTGGTCAGGATGTTTGTCTTGATGATATCTTGGATGAGTTCGAAAATGTACTGGGTAAAAAAATAGGTCACCAGGTCAAATCTTAGAAAATCCTTCTGAACACTCTAGAGGCCACAGTTTTAGCCCAATCTTCATTAAATTTGGTCAGGATGTTTGTCTCCATGATATCCAGGATGAGTTCGAAAATGGGTCACATGGGTTCAAAAACTAGGTCACTAGGTCAAATCTTAGAAAAACCTTGTAAACACTCTAGAGGTCACAGTTTAAGCCCAATCTTCATTAAATTTGGTCAGGATATTTGTCTCCATGATATCCAGGATGTGTTTGAAAATGGGTCACATTGGGTCAAAAACCAGGTCACTAAGTCAAATCTTAGAAAAACCTTGTAAACACTCTAGGGGCCACAGTTTTAGCCGAATCTTCATTAGATTTGTCATGTGGGGTCAAAAACTAGGTCACCAGGTCAAATCTTAAAACCTTGTGAACATGCTTGAGCCCACATTTTTGGCCCAATCTTCATGAACTTTTGTCAGGATTTTTGTCTACATCAAATCTTGGATGAATTCAAAACTTTGCCACATGGGGTCAAAAAGTAGGTCACCAGGACAAATTTTAGAAAAATCTTGTGAACACTCTAGGGGCCTACATTTTTGTACCAGTCTTCATTAAACTTGATAAGAATGATGACTGCATGAATTCCCAGTTGAGTGCAAATTCAGGTATGGTCAAAATGTAGGTCACTTAGTCAAATGTTAAAAAAACACTTTAGATGCCAGATTTTTTGTCATTATGCCTAACACAGCAATCTTACTCAGGTGAGCGACACAGGGCCATCTTGGCCCTCTTGTTAATGAATACCATTCTGTTTTGTCTACACATTGAAAATAATGGTGTGACCAGATTGATTTTTTTTAATCTACATTTTCTTTCATTTCCTGTTGATTTTTTACTTTAAAGAATTCCTTTCTTAAGCAAGCACATATTTTTTGGTCAAATTATAAAAAGCTATTACAGTCGAACCCCAACTATTCGAAATCCCGGTATCAGCGTTTTATTTCGATTAAGGCATGTATTCGAATAACCCAAATCACGTCGATCATTGAGACAAAAGCCCATCCCACCCACTTTTTTCATGCAGTGAACATATAATGTACACTCTTTAATATATGTTATGACTAAGTTATGTAAATGAAAACAACTATAGATAATCAATTTTTATTTTACAACTTCCATCTTCTGATGCATAAATGATTTCAATACATAATCAATGCATATGTCAATAACAAAGATACATAAATACATGTACGTTTATCAGGTCTTACTAAATCACAAGCGACTACTGGTGCCCAATATAAATGCCGTCTTGAAAACAGCAATGGATAATTAATATTTAATTTACCAACATTCATTTTTTCTGCATACATGAACATTCATCATGTCTGACTAAACCACAAGTAACTACATGTATCAATGTTACATCAAGGTCATCCCGAAAAACGATGTAATCATGGTCTGCTTGTTACACTTATTTAAATTTTCCTTTACCAGCGTATCCCAAATACTGCAATCTTTACATATTTACATATTTGTATGGCTACAGATATTGTAAATATTTAATGCCAAAAAACTATATGTTATGTATCCCAAATACCACAATCATCACCTTTATGACTGAACTGCACAAACACCCATTCAATTAACAATTTATGTAAACTGTAAGCGACTGTCTCCATCCATTTCAGTAATTAATTGACGTTCGCACCTTTCCATTGTTTGTTTTTAAAATGTCCCCGGTGATTAATGCTCGTCAGTGACTTCGGATAAGGAGGTGCGAAAATCATACGAATTGATTGGCACAGGCCAAAAAATCATTTCCGATAAGGCCAGGTATTCGAATGGCACAATTTGAATAACCCAGATATTTTTATATAGAAATGAGAAGGATAGTGATCGGGACCAACGAAGTATTTCGAATGACGCCGGATATTTGAATGAGAGGTGGTGGAGTAACCAGGGTTCGACTGTACATTGTTACTGTTAAACTAAGTTTTTAATTGTTTTTTCAACAGAAACATATCAGATAGTTAAAATTTCCTGTTTCACAAATTGTAATGTTTATTTTATGCGGGTTTAATTTTCATGTAATTCTCATGTAACTCATTCTAAAAAGGAGAAGATTCACTAATCCTAAAAATTTGCTGATTATATTGTGAAAAACTGAGATCAGCAAAATCAGTGACACAAGTCTACATCATGTGAAATCTTCTTAACCCTTTCCCTCATAGAGGAAACCATGAAAAGACCTATGCGAACAACATAAAACCAGATCAGCCTGCGAGTAACTCGCAGGCTGATCAGGTTTTATGCTGTTCGCTGCTCCTCGGTGGTCTGGAAATGAGTATTTCGTAATTAAATTTGGTAAGGTTTAACTGTGGTTTTCTGCAGATCAGGCTTTATGTGGTACCTATTGAGTGCGTCAAAATGAGTCTATATGAGGGAAAGGGTTATCAAGAATTGAGCACAGTACCATAAGGGTGAGCATATAATTTGCGTTTTGTCTGTTCTGCATCCATCAGTCTGTCTTGCCTTGAATATTAAATGGATATAGCATGGCTAGCTATGGTTAAGTTTTTGGTTAGGGTTAAAGCTTTATGGCTATATGCATTTTATGCGGATTCTTTTAAATTATGTGGACGATTATTTTTTTCTTGTCAATAATAATGACATAACCTACATTTGTACTCAATAAAAGTCTCATAACTCATTTTGTGGGTGTATCCGTCTGACTTGCTTGTCTGGAAAATGACTCAAATCTAATGGATGGATTAACTTTAAACTTGGAATATAGGTTCCTGGTGATGAGTTAAATTGCAGTGCACAAGAACTGTTATTTTTTAAATTATCTCCTTATCTTTTCTTTTTTTATCTCCTTAAACTTGAAAACTACTGAATGGATTAACTGTTTGGTACTTGGTGATGAGAAAAAGTACAGTGCACAAGAACCATAATTACCCGTGTTATTTTTAAATTATCTCCCTTCATTTTTCTTGTCATTCTTGTCAAGAAAAATGTTCCAACTTTTGAAATAAAGCTACCTCTGATGAATAGAAGTGCAGTGCACGCCTTTGTCTGGGACATAAGTTCAACAATATGTTATTTTGAACTATAATTATTAACTTGAAACTTAAAGAAGTTAACTACACAAAGACTGTTACTCTAGCACCAGCAGTGTATAATCAAAGGAGCCCCATGCACTTCCTGTATTTCGTGGCTACTAATTTTAATTCCACACATCCTTTATAACAGGTTGAATTACGTTTGGTACACGTAATGGGAAACTCGCTGCTGTTCCTCTCAGTTTTTGACCGGCTAATATTCTGGTGACCAAAAGCGCTTTGGGGAGCATAAGTCAGTTTTACCAGTTCCCCCCGTTTCTTTTGTACGTACTGTTATAATTCTGTATACATTATTTTCATTAAGCTTTTATCTTTTATTATTAATTTTTTATTTCTTTTTTTTTTTTTAAATGTATATATAGTGTGAAACAAAAAATGTTGGAACAAATAGTCTTTATATCATAAATTCTGAGTTATGTTACATTTGCATAAAATAAAGGTTCTATTTTTTGTTAAAAAGAAAATAAAATATTTCTACATATCTTGTTTAAATTTTCGTTTCTCACCCAGTTTTCTACATGTGTTTACTTCTGAATATATTTGCATTGTCAAGGACCTTCCCAAAATTATTGGATACAATCAAGTTGAATAATGCAATAGATACACTTTGATATCATGTGATCTCAAGTTGATTTTTTTTTTACACAAAAGTAAAAGGGGAATTGTAATATTTCACCATGTTGTCATGGATAGGAAAGAACTGTCCAGAAATGAGGCTCCCACAGGAATGGGCTGATTTCTTGTATCTGGCTGATGTTAGGGGTCACAAGGTCAAATTGTTTGACCTATAAAGCTTTATTTAGGTTAAGGGGTATGACCAGGGGTACTGAGGTGAGTGATTAAGGTCCACTATCATGTATGATCCTCTTGTTTTTTAAAGCTATTTGATAGAATTTACCCATCTTATTACAAAAATCTGCACATTTTGTTAATATACATTTTTTTTTAAAGTAGATATAGAATATATTTGATAGTCAAGTGATACAATTTTTAGCTCATCTGGGCACAACATGCTCATGGTGAGCTACTGTGATCGCCTTTTGTCTGTCGTCCGTGTGTGTGTCTGGCATCAAGAATTTTCTTTAAACAAAATCTCCTCCTAAACCACTGGGCCAAATTTGATAAAAATTGTGATGTTCCTTGCATGAAGCTCTACCAAAGTTGTTCAAATGGTTACGGTCCTTTAAATATCTAGAAAAATCTTGTCAGAAAAAAACAAGGCCAGGAGTTTAGATATTTGGTGTGTAACATGGGTTAGTAGACCTTAACCAAGTTTGTTCAAATTATGGCCCTGGGGTAAAAATTGGCCCCGCCCAAGAGGTCACTTTATTTTATATAGACTTATTTAGGTAAAACTAGAAAAATCTTGTCAGAAACCACAAGTTCTGGAGTTTACTTATTTAGTGTGTGACATGGCCTTAAATAGGCCTCTACTATGTTTGTTCAAATCATGGCCCTGGGGTCAAAACTGGCCCCGCCCCAGGCGTCACTTGATTTTACATGGACTTATGGAAAACCCTCAAAAGATCTTCTCAGAAACAACAAGGCTGGAGTTATGATGTTTACTAGTGGACCTCAACCAAGTCTGTTCAAATCATGGCACTGGTGTCAAAATGACCCCACCCTAGGTGTCACTTGATTTTATATAGACTTATTAGAGCCATGACCTTCAAAATTTGGATGGCAGGTACAGTTTTTGTGTGGAATTTCGATGATCTTGCTGTACTTCTGCATTGATTATGTATTCAGTATGACTCGTAATACAATAATTGCCAATGAAGGCAATGTTTCTCAGGTTAGAAATTCAGGGCCATCTTGGCCCTCTTGTTTATATTTTCATGTGCATGTAGCATGAATGAAAATGTTAAAATTTTATCACTTTGAGATACATTGTATTCCATATCCAGTCAGAACAAAATTTATTTGCTAACTGATGATGGAATGAAATTATTGTGTGTATTTGATCCTGTTAAAATGCAGATTAATTCATGTGAATGTTTGCCATATAAAAAAACAAAAGGAGTCAACTTGTAAATACATAATAATATACCCCATTGGCCCAATTACCTCCCTTTACGAGTAATAAAAGTTTATCAATCACAGTCTGAGCAATATAAGTGAATGATATGGTTTTATTTCACTGATAAAACACATACTTTTATCAGTTGGCTTAAAATACACAGAAACATGAGATAATTATTGTAACGAAGAAAATTCCACACACAAAAGGAAACTGTCAACTTAATGGCTGACAAGAAAGAAAAAAAAAAATTTTCACATCCTTTTTTTCTATTTTAATTGCATGATTCTGATCACAAAAACATAAGAAATCCTCATTCTTTCATAAAAGTATGATATAAACATTTAGTTTTTTGATATATACTGAAGCAACTTTCTTATCTCCATACAAAAATAGTTATACTGTATCAAAGGTAGGGATTTTTAATCAGGAAAACACATTTGCTGCTAAAACAAACAAAGAGTTCTTCAAAGCAGGGAATTTATATACACAAAGTTAGGCAATCATCTTATTACAAATATAAAGGGTGAAAACCAACAGAAGAAATTCTTCAAAATTCCTTACACACAAAATTTCAACTAAATGAATTTATCTAACTTAAAAGAGCCATAAATTCTCCATTGGATCACCCCTTTGACATGAAAAACATATTTAAAACATCCATATACCTTGGCGATTACTTTATACCATTTCCTTAAGACCCTTTCATAATTCTGGTAGACTTGCATACAAAAATATTTGCTGACGGACAGATGAACATTATGCCACAGCAAAATTCAATCCTAAAGGTGAATTCAAATAAAATTAACCAAATCATATACCCCATTAGTCATTAAAAAAAAAAAATTCAATGTTTTAATATCTTTTAAAAGAACAATTTTTGGTGTCTTATAATTACAAGCTTGTCCAAGTGATTTTTTTTTAATGGAAGGGCTCTGTATAAGCAGATTTCTTTTAAATCATGAACCTAATTTGAATATGGTGTGATCATGACACAAGTAGGTCTAGAGGACATTTCATAGAGTTAACTACCACAAAATAATTTGAAAATGTCCTATGATATAAATCTGACCAATCAATGAAATAAGCCGTTACATATTTGAAATATCAACAATCTACTCAAGTCATTCAAGAGCATTGTCTGACACCCCCAGTGACTGTTTCCATTTCACTTTGCAGTCATTGACTGATATATTGACCAATGAAAATGCTCCTTATTGTTTTAAATTGCCTGGTTAAACCAAGATAACACAGTGTAAATTGACACACCGTAAACAATGAAATACAGGTGTAAAATTCTAAAGGCTAATAGATGATATTAATCAATTAAGAGTGGGTATCCAACGATGTTCAATAGATATATTTATAAACTCTCTTTCATTTCTTATCCCTGTATCCCATATAATGTTGACATGAAATACCTGTAACCCTCAACATTCCGACAACAAGAAATTATACCCATACTGGCAGTTGTGCCTTTATGTTATTTCTCATTTACAACTTCAAGACCACAACTTAAAAAAGAAATAAAAAAGAAAAAGTTTTTTTTCAGAATGATTAAAGTTGAAACTGTTGATGAAATTCCTTTCCGTTCCTCTGACAACGTTGGGCGACACAGACGTGTGAATATGAACAGCAGGTGATTATGAAGATGATGATGGGAAGGCGAGAGTTGGTACGATGCTGAGGTCATGAGTAGTAGAGCTCGAGGTTCATTCCGTCGTGGATCTCATCTGAGGTCAAGGTCAAGGAATATCCATATCACCACACAAGATGTTTAGTATATGACCTACTTTTCTCTAAACTTCTAATAAAATTGAGATTTTCTTCAACTGCAAAATCTCAAATTTTGTACCACAACAAATCTGAGGAAATAAAGTCCATTTTCTGTCAGAGCATGCTAATAACAGCAAGTTTACAGTACTTCTAGTCTCTGAGTCTATATATAAAGGAAGTCTCGGCCTTTGAAATTTTGGGTTGAGGAAAAATACTTGAATTTAAGATGTTTCTTGAAATGCTGGCCTAGCCCTTTTATTATTATTTGATTCATGAACGGCTTAATCTCCTTTGTGAAAGAAAGAAAAAAAAAGTCAATGAACTATCTATCCATTGAAGCACCAAATCTGTGTCAACTGTCAAAAGTTAATGGAAATCTGACATATTCATTATACATGTATAATTAATAACACAGCATAAAAATGACTGCATTCAAATACTGAGGAAAAGGGTATAAAGTTTTTTGTAAAGACTATTTAGTACCAGTAGTCTGTACACATATTCTTGATGTTCTGCGGTTTACCTTCGCTCCTACTGTGTTTCAGTTATAATATAGTGACATCCAGCTAATTACAGGTGGAGAATAACTTGGACCATTATTTGCCTTTTATTAAATTAGGAGTTTTCCAAAAATGACTGACCAAAGAAGACAAGTACCATATTTATTTTTCTGAAAAGAGGCAGAAGTGTTCTGGTCTTACAGCTATTTCCAGCCAATTTTGGGTGAAAGAAGACAGTGCACAAATAACAACTGGGTAGAACCAACAACCTACCACAAGCTAACTGGAAAGCTTCAATTGAAAAAAAGTGATCATCCTGGTATTAGTACCTAAAGCAGTGATAGACCAAGTGATAGGAAGTTGGTGACGAAAACCACTTCACCACAGAAGCCCCCAGACACAGATACACAGCGTATCACTCAGAGTGACTTTGACTTCCTACAACGATGTCCGACAGCTTCCCTACTGAGTGTACTATCAACATCCGCCCAGATAATAAGCCTCATCATATACCTTACTATATTTTTTCATACAGTCCAGCTAAAAAGGATACAGTCTGCCAGACTCACATGATCCTTGAAAATTGTGTACCTGAAACAGAAGAAGCACATGTATTAAGAATATCCAACTTGTGAGAAAAACAGAGTTTCTTTAGGTAAGAAAAATAGAATTTCTTATTTTCTAACTGTACTCTGTTTGGATGTTTATAAAACCTATACAAGTATCTGCTAAAATAATATGTGTAGGTATATGGCAAGAGAACAAATCTCATTTAATATAACTCTGCATTTGTACCACTGAGATTCAATTTTCCTAAATCAGAAGCTCATAGGTGCAACTCTTTAACACAAATAATTGTGACATCAATCTATGTTATCTAATGAAAATAAGCTTCAAAGATTGAACACTGTACAGATTCATTATTCTATCATTTACTGAATATGAAAATATTAATTTAACCCTTTCCCTCATATAGACTCATTTTGACGCACTCAGAAGGTACCACATAAAGCCTGATCTGCAGAAAACCACAGTTAAACCTTACCAAATTTAATTATGAAGTCCTCATTTCCAGACCACTGAGGAGCAGCGAACAACATAAAACCTGATCACTCGCAGGCTGATCTGGTTTTATGCTGTTCGCATAGGTCTTTTCATGGTGTCCTCTATGAGGGAAAGGGTTAACACAAGGTATAACCCTGTTGGAAAAATCAATAAAAAAAAAATCTGAATTTGCCAAAATATATGTGAATTTCTTTTTTAAGTCCTATATATATCACTGGTTTACATTTTTACCTGGCCTTTTTTCTGATGATGGGAAAGGAGCCTTAATACCATATTTTGGGGGAAATGTTGCCAATTTCAATTATGTTCGGGACAGAAATTTTATGGAGTAAAAAGCAAATTTGGGAAAACTGCATGAATTTAAAGAAATTTCCAGAGGGGAAGACACCTTTGAAAAGCCCCTGATTAAGGAGGAATAAAAGCCCTAAACATTTTACAAAAATAAAGTAAATCTCTTAAAATGATTAAATCTCATCCCCAGATAATCCTTGCATAAATGTTGTCTCTATATATACATGAAGAGTTCAACATAATAACACAATGTATCATATTTAAACAGAAAGCTGGCACCAGGATAGAAACTGTCATACTGCAAGCAGCTGGAAGGTTTAATTACAATATTTTTTATTTAAACAGAAATCTGGTGCATAGGCACCAGGATAGAACCACTGACCTACGGTACCACAAGAAAGGCTTAATAACACATTGTATCATATTTAAACAGAAAGCTGGCACAGAGGCACCAATAATTATAATGAATTAATAACAATGTCTGGCTTTATAAGAAAGTGAAACTATTCAGTTAGACAGACAGATTCACCTTATAGTTGCCTTACAAAGAGCATAAATAGTACCTACCATTTTTTCAAAACAATTTTGTCCGCCCGAGTCCCAGTTTGTGCTGCAACAAGTTTCTTCAAGTCTCCTATTGTATCATCGCCACTGCACTTGGGTTAAGGAGAAATAACCACACTATGGTCTTTTAAAGCTTCACAGCTTTTTCTTTTGGCCGCAAGGTTAGAGCATATACCACTAGCCCCGAGGTCATGGGTTTGATACCTCGTGGCAACATACCAAAGTGATTAACTCCCTTGCTTACCCTTCGTGCCCAGCATATATATTAAGTGGAGTTCCAGGACTGGTTGGCCTGGTCAGTGGTGTCAGGATAGTGTGACTAGTGTGGTGTCATGCCACATGTCTATAGTAAGTCAACACTTTATAACTGAGGTAGACACAGACTCCATTATCCATATGACTAAAGTATTGTTAGTGAGATGTTAAACTCAAGCAAGCAATGATTATCATGAAGATCGAATCCACAAAGAAGTTACTCACAAATAACCAAACATATAGCTTTGAATTTGACAATCTTTTTCAATGATAAAGTGATGTCCAACAAAAACAGAGAAACTCTGAGGCAACCAGGCACAGCAGAGAGAGTTTACCAACCAACCAAAAGTCAGCTAGAAGGCCTTAACATGATTTAAAGGAGTTTGAGCGGGTTTTTCTAACGGACAGATTATTCTAAAAAATTGCATATAATTACTTTAGACTTTAACTAAAAGATATATGAATTAAAAGTGATGGGTCACCATGCTTGTTTTAGAGATCAAGCTTCATCACTATTTGCTAAAATTTGTTGAAAAAACATGGCATTAAAAAATAAGAAAGATTTTGTTTCTAAATACTGTTACAGCATATTAAAATGATATTTTTGAAATATTTTTAACACCATTTGTAACTTATGTATTCTATAAGGTACAGATAAAAATACTGTCAAAAATGCATTGAAAATACAAAACCAACATAAAATCTCATTTGAATCTTAAAATTTGGGCTTTCTTCTATCATTCTACTTAAATCAATGAGAAAAAATTATTTTTTTTACCAAAATCAGCTGTAACCCACTGAAACGTCCCTAAGTGACCAGTCCAGGACTGGACCCACAGCAGTTGAAGGGCTCTGTGGTAATAAGTCAACACCTCAGCTGATTCAAAAGGATACTTGCATTTTACTCGAACTTTCTTCCCCAACCTGTCATTACATGTGATCTCGATCATGATGGTTCCTTACCTAAAAAGATAAAAAAACAGTATGAAACATGAAAGGAAAGTATATTGATTAAAAATATTACCACAAATCTATTGCTTCATCAGTCCAATAAATTATGACACTGAATAAATCATAAAAAGTCATAAAGATATATATATATTATTATATTTTCAAATGTTTTTACAGATGTCAATATGCAATATAAACAGATACAGATGAAAACGGAAATTTCGACTTAGCATTTGTTGGGTGTATTGTTTTCATAACAACATTCTCTGTGTTATGTGTATCACAGTATTATGTATAGAAAGGAATACAAAATTGACCTTAAGAATATAAATTCATTTGTTAAATGTTAAATTACAGTTTGGATAGCATTGTGGATTTTAACTGATGAGCCAAGACAGACAGCAGTTTTTTCCTTCTTTGAATAGGTCCTGTAAAAGGACCCGTTCCCAATGCCCAGTGGTTACTCGTTTTACCGGAATCCACCTTATTTTCATGCCAAATAAAGCATACTTATGTTATCGAAAGTAGAAAATGTGAATCTGATTTCTATGTTGTAGATCACAATAATGGATAAACAACAAACAATAGTTGAACGAAATACAGTGATTGCGAGGTGTGTTGTCAGGCGATGATTCCATATTATTGCTATACTGAGCTTAAATTATCTTTGAGTTTATTCTATTCTAGAAAACTGACGTGGAGTGGAGTGAAGCGAAACGTTCAGAATTCGAATTCGACCGGTATAATATTATTATAAATGTGAATTTTTCAGTTTCTCTATATTCGTAAGCAGATGACACACACACATTATAAAAATAATGCAGAAAATGAGATCTTATACAGCTACATGTATAAAGTTCATTTAAATTTAAATAGTAGAAAATAACAAATATCGTACACACAAGGTTTCGTTTTTTATCGGTGCTTCATAAGATACACACTACTATGGGTGTCACTAAATAGCGACACCAAATAAATATCAACGGAAACCCTGGAATACACAAAGACTACACAAAATTGCCCAAAACTACTCGGTAGTATATAGAATATTGTCATGTACACCTCATTGACATTAATCATATAATAGAATTGAAGTGCAGTTGTTGTTGTTTTTTTTTTTTTTTTGGGGGGGGGGGGGGGCAGTGTCCTTCAAATGCGATTAAAACCCTGCATAAAATAGATTTTTGGAGATTTTATTAATAAATGGTAATTTATTCCAAACCCTTTTTGTAAAAGCAACATTGTATTCGTTATGTACATTTTTTCATATCAAATGTATATGATTTTCTTTAAGTTCTGTGTCTCTAGAAATCCATATAATCATGTAATAAAAAACATAACTAAACAGCAAAAATGTTGTACTGACAACTTGATTGACTACGACAAATAGTTTTGATTAAAAATCAAGCATTAATAAGAACAGAAATGTAAATACCTAGACACTTTAAGGTAGATTCGTGATAAGATGATAGATCCCTATATTCACATTGATAGAAAGATTTTTATACTATTTAATGCTTACTAAAAAACACTAACCTATACATAATTATGATAAGTCATGTGACGGCACATGGAAGTAGACATTTTATAATTCGAACAATCTGACTAAAGTCATCTCCTATATAGGCCCTATATATACGCTACCGTAGCAAGATTGTGTACTTTAGTCAGATTGACAATTCGATCTATATTAAATACCGTTCGTGCCATTTAATGAGGTGGAGAAACCAATTTCTTTCATGCTTACTGATGAAATACCTATGTTTATCATGAAAATAACAGCAGTGAAAAGTTGGTGTTATTTTCACAGCAGTGAAAAAAAAGAAGAAAAAAACGGAACTACTTTTTTGTGCTGTGTTTTACTCTAGAAATGACGTCATAAAAAAACGTCACTCACGCGAGGTAATCCCGTCAATATTGACTTCTTTTGTTTCTGGCCTTAAAGGCATTAAATAAAAAGAAAAATTGTTTGTTTTGGTATGAGATCGATTTATAATTTCACTGAGTGAACATAAAAAGTGATCTTTTCAAGAGTGGCGAATCAATCATAAGAATGAACAAAATACACTTTCACAACAACACCTATAGATGTTTACTCTGCCATGCGGCTGCCATCCTGTTTTTTACACGTATTTCTGAGCTAAATTTCATTTTCTGGTTTAACGTAACTGTTAAAGTATTTACTGTGTTGCAATTAAATTTATCTTCTATTGTGAAGCAAATTGATTTGCTGTTTAAATATTGGAAAATATTGTAAAAATAAACAAGTAAACGTTGGGATTATTTCTTGTCTTCGTGGCGTTATTTGATTGAGTCACCAAACGGGGGCAAACTACGGAAAGGAGCTCCGAACCGGGAATGTTTTAGGGTCGGACGGTTGCAGAAGGTTTGGGCCCCTTCTGCATGTCGATTTTTTGTACATTTTTTTTTTTTAGAAATGTTAAATCAGTGAAAAAGCAAACAATATTCAGTCATAAAAGATGTTGATATTTAATATAAAATCTTTAATATCTGTTTTATTTCGCACATAAATTGTGTTTTAGAACTGTGCATTAGTATTTCGTATTCATCGATTTATCAGTAACATTGCTCAATGACTGATTACCTAGATTTTATTTGAATAAGTGATCATGCATAATCTACATATACATTGTCCCAAAATATGGCAGATTGAAATTTTCAAATTCTTTCATTTCTTATTATTATTAATATTTTTTTTAAATAAATTTCAAATATACCAGCGTGTCTATATTAAGAGACCATAAATACACATACATGTGGATTATTATATTCGTAAATATTAAAAAAAAAGTAAACATGATGATGTATCGGCCTACTGTTTGTATTTATTCCTGTCAGGAAAAATATTTAGAGGAGTTAGTTTCATAAAAAAAAAAATTAAAAAAGTTATGTAAAAAAAGAAAAGCTGATGACATTTAGAAACACAACCCATTTCTGATTAAGTTTAATTTGCTAGCTAGCGATAGGTATTCATCTACTCTGCTGAATACTGAGATTTGTTTGCTACAGCAAAAAAAAAAAAAAAAAAAAAAAAAATCATTACCTTTTTAACTTTTTCGAAAACGAAATCGGCAATTTTCATACCTGAAAGTTCATCAACCCCTGCCGGCAGCTAATTAGCCCGCTTTTAATGCAAAATTTAAAACTTTATACATGTAAAGAAAAGCGAATTAAAAATTTCGTTGAGTAGATTTAGTCAAAGTAGTTTTTTTTTTCCTTTGGGCTCTAGTGAAATTGTATCGATGCTAATTACATTATAATGTCCGTCTTAGTTGTTGATTTTAGCAGCTAATTTTATGCTTAACTATTTTTTATGCTACTTCTTAAACTGAATTTGTCTAGAATAGTTTATAGTTGTAACTGATAAAAACGTTTGGTAATTGCCTATTTTCCCCAATTGTTAGATCGCTCTGCAGACGACATGTAAGTTTCTCTCAATCAGTGAACGTGTCCGCAGTACCCTAAACACTTGCTTATCACACAGTTATGGACGACTACCGATTCGGATTACCTAACGTTTACAGCAAGGGGCCATAACCCAGATAGCAAGGGTATATGGGACCCATATGGGCTGTATCTGGGTATGCCTATATGGGCTAAACTGTGTGGGACCCATGTGGGTCCCATATGTAGAGTTTTTACCCATAAGGACCCATATGGGCTGTATCTGGGTATGCCAATATGGGCTAAACTATGTGGGACCCGTGTGGGTCCCACATATAGAGTTTTTCACCCATAAGGGACCCATATGGGCTGTATCTGGGTATGCCTATATGGGTTCGACTATATGGGACCCATGTGGGTCCCATATATAGAGTTTTTTTCCCCATACTGGACCCATATGGGCTGTATCTGGGTATGCCTATATGGGTTCGACTAGTGGGACCCATATGGGTCCCATATATATATAGTTTTTTCCATAAGGGGTTTATATGGGCTGTATCTGGGTATGCCTATATGGGTTCGACATGTGGGACCCATATGGGTCCCAGATATACTATTTTAAACATGCGCACTCTACATTTCCGGTTAACCGCAATATTCAAACCAACGGTCAACAACACAACGCGATGTTAACCTACTTAGCTTTTCTTCAGAGTGACGGCCAGACGAACATTATTAGCCTAATCAAAACGTGAAATACGTATGTATAACATTGATTAAGATGCCTTTCTAATAATTAAGTCTTGCTTTTTTTGAAAATAATTCTGATTATGAATAAGGAATTGGTTTGTAACGTATTTTCGCGAGTTGAGTTCGACTTGTTTATCGTATATTGTATGTACCGGTAGTTCAAATTCAAGGTGTCTAAGTCTAGAATTTACTTTTATCTGCTATAAATTCTAGTTTGAGGACCAAAGGATCAATAATTTCGATCAAAAGTTAGATAAATTTTATTGTTACTTTTGCATTATTTACTGTATTGTTGAATAATAATGATAACGTTACGTACTGTCATTGGCAATTTTCTTTAATTTGCTCAGATATTCATTAATCTTTGTTACAAATATACCTTTTTTTCCGGTTCCAAAAAAACCAAAAATTTTTTTTATTTATTTCTGTATCATAAAGTTAAATTCTATTTACTTGCTACAATATACATGAAGCTACATTAAGGTTGGAGAACTAGATGATTCATAATGTATACGCTTTGTGTAATTGTAGATAGAATACCAGAATACCTGTCAACCTGTTTAATTCAAATCTCTGGGACGTTGTGAGGAGTTTTCTGAATGGAAATGAGCTGGATGTAAACTACAACTTCCATGGACTGAAGGGGATGCTGCCATTTACCAAACTGCATATCATGGATGAATTTTACAGTAAGATTTGCTGCAATAAACTCTAGCCAAGTCTTAAATGTAATGAAGTCATAGTCAATGCCTTGGAATTATTCAATTTTTATATCATTTACAAGAAAGCTATGTTAAGACTAAATGGAACCCAGAGGCTTGAGCTGATAACACACATCACCTACATTATGATTTATTTATAAAATGCATTATTCAGTGGAACACATATGAAAAAAATGATACTTTATTCTCATCAGTTATATTTTTTAGTTTCAATGCCAAGTTTAACAGTCCCAACATTGTTTGGTTTGCTTCCTTAAGATATATTTTATACCTTTTGAACTTTCAGAACCACACCACTGAGGACGCTGAGTAAGAGGTCTATAAATGACTGGCAGGTGGTACTGAACAGGGAAGGGGGAAGAAAACAGTGCAGCAAAAGTCAGACAAGTCTTCAATGTAGGAATTCCAACAGGAGACACTCTCAATAAGTGGAGGGACAGATTCATAGTGAATAGTTTTAGAATATAGTTTTGAATAGTTGAATATCAGTCCATTATTTTTCAGACACGCCAAACTTTGAATTAAGTATACTATACTATTTTTTTCTTTTATTAAGATTTAAAAGAATCTGTTCTGTAACTAACAGTTTTGTGGAGATTGGACTACTAGTATGTGCATGAGAATTGTTGATAAGATTAATTCAGATTATTTTTTCACATTGTTAAACATGCTAAAGTTTTATATATTTTCACATATCCATGTATCACTTGGCTGAACAAGATAGTCTGCTTAGTCTGTATAATTATATTTTCACCATCCAGTTTGATATGGTTGATTTAAGTATTTTAATAGTACTGCTGAAGTAATCCATCATTACAGTTAGCCTTTTTATTTTGAATTTTAAAGTCATTTCATATTTCAAGTACTTTAAGGTTAAGAACTTAAGACGAAATAATAGTTGTTATGTGTGTGATTGTGATGCATTTATTAGTCTAATCTTGTTATGCTAGTTATTTTCTTTATACAATAGTATGCATTTTTGTATAATAAGTTGTTGAGTTTATGTGCAGTGTTAAAGATATGCAATCTTTAAGTGTTTGTTTTTGTTGCATAAGAAATTGCCTTATGGCTAGGAAATAAATTTTAAACTTTAAATAGCACATTGAAAATGAAATATATCCATTTGTATTAAAATTGTATTTGAATGAATTATGACTTTTCGAATTGTATTTTCTCAGCATGGATTAAATTAATTTTAAATTAAGAAGAAAAATAAAACTGTATGTTGTATTTGAGGGACCAATTTTCTGATTTTCAGAAATATTTTTTTGGAGCGACAGATTTTCAGAGGCTGTTGGTACCAGTTTTCCACATTTGACTGCACATTCAGACAGTGCAGTGGTATGGAGCCATATTACATGCAAATGGGGTGCAAGTATGGGACCTTTAAGGGGCCCATATTGGATCTTGGTGGACTGCCCATATGGGACCCAGGCCAAAACAGGTTGCACTTTCGACATGGGTCCCATGTGGGTAGCCCATATGGGGCCTATGTAGAATCTAGGCAGGCTGCCCATATGGGACCCTTAAGGGACACATATTGGATCTTGGTGGGCTGCCCATATGGGACCCAGGCCAAAACAGGTTGCACTTTCGACATGGGTCCCATGTGGGTAGCCCATATGGGGCCTATGTAGAATCTAGGTGGGCTGCCCATATGGGACCCTTGAGGGGCCCATATTGGATCTTGGTGGGCTGCCCATATGGGACCCAGGCCAATACAGGTTGCACTTTCGACATGGGTCCCATGTGGGTAGCCCATATGGGGCCCATGTGGGAAACCATATGGGACCCATATGGGTCCCTTATATATTGCTATCTGGGAAGACCCTGTTACAGGAAATTGGGTATGCCATTTTAAACAGGAAGACAGAATTGTGTCCTCATTCAAGGTAATTTGAGGTAAGCATTTTTATTGGGTACTTTTGCGTTACAGGCTGGAAAACACAAACTTGAGCTAATTAAGCAGATACATATAATAATGAAAAAAAAAACAAAAAAAAAAACATGTTTAACATGTGCACTTCTTTCAATATTAATACATTTTTTTTGTAAGAAAATACCTTAATTCCACACATGTCCTAAAGTGGCAGCTATATATCTGAATCATTTTTAATTACTGCATGTCTTTCATGTGTGACCGCAAACACTTGTAACTTTATGAATCTATCTATCTATCTATCTATCTATTATGGAAATATAGTTATTTATATTCATGCATTATAGGAGCAAAAATAAAACGGCACAATTTCTTAATAATAATAATAATCTCTTCAAAGTCAGCAAGGTACAATCAACAACAAACATAAGCTCATTCGAGCTTTTGAAACGACCGCACAGATGGTGGCGTATGGGAGGAAACCGGAGAACCTGGGGACCCACCTGTCCGATCTGGTGACCACCTACCATCCCACAAACTGCCCTGGATGGAAGGAGCTAGTGCTCTAACCACTACGGACAGCCATTGACAGGAAAAAAAAATCTAATTTAAAAAATCAAGACCTAGAATAAATTAAGTAGAGCTAGTAACTACTCTCTTTTTACACTTAAATAAGGGATGCCTATAGTTATCTTTTTATTATTTACCGTACTTTCTTATAACATATAATAAAGATATATAAAAAATGAAAAATAAATATATGGCCATATGGTATTTCATTAATCTTGAACGTTAATTAATAAGAATTGTGTCTGGCGCTAAATGTTGTAATAAATAACTACAAATAAATTTCATATTTAATTATACATGTCCTGATGTATGACCCGCCTTTGGTTTATACAATGTCATGTAGCCTGGATTACCTGCCCCCGTCACTAAACGTAGGATAGTACGCCGGGAACCAGACTAAATATGTCATGTAGTTGGGTCCGCTGTCCGACGAGTTTCCGAAATTTAAACCTTAGTAAAGGGGAGATAACTGCGTATTGATTTTTTCTGGGAACGTTTCCTTTCAGTTTTCATCCAAAATAATATGTAACAGGGACTTTTTTGTCTGGTAAATATTTTGTCATGAATTGTTCCTGTAAATTACACTACATTTTGTGCCTTCTCTAGATTTAACAAATCTCGCATTTAGGATTTTAACGTTTCGATGTTGACTTCCCAAACCATTCGTGTTCTTCTGGCGCTATTTTCCCCATATTTCGCTTTGTTTGACAATTTTTATTTCAGTTTCATTAAAGTTCAGAGTCCCACTAAACATTTATTTGGATTTCAGAAAAAAATACGTCTGTCTTTTTTCAGCATGTTCATATTTAAAAGTGTACATATGGTAGGGCTCCCAACTTTCGGGCAGATTGCAATTCACATCATCGTATGTAATAATGATGTGAACTGCAGTCGTTGACATTTAGATCTTCCCGAACCTCGCTAGTTAGTGTTACGTTTTATGGACACTTTGATATATGACAAAGTTAGTAAGTTGAATTTATATAGAAATTAGTTCAGACAAGTCAGTAAATTGGTAAATATTTATAATGGTTACTTATGTTTACTAGTATCCTTGAGTGCTCAAACTGCGCCCCTCTAAGATTTAATTAGGAAATGTAACCTAAATAAAATACATAATTCTGTCAAATTCACATTGAAACCCCCTAAATAATTCTTTTATAAATAATTATTCACTCGGAAGTAGCATTTAATACATTACGAGCCAAATATTATGCCATCATTTTGTGTGGTCCTAACTCCGCCCCCTAGGTGACTTCATAGCAGTTGCGAATTGTACACATATCACTTCCATTTATAAATGTGTAAACACAGCAGATGGAATTTCCGAGATACTTTTATTTAAAAAAAATTAAGTTTAAAAGGGCCATTCTGCGTGGCAATCATTTTGTATTAAGAAAAACACATTTATAAAAAGAGTGGTGCGAGATAAAAATTTACAATATTTATCTGTTTGAATCAAAATTTCATACAAAAATCATCTGAGTTTATTTACAGAAACATATTTAAAAAAAATCTTACAGTCGCATACGCGTGTAACAAAATCTAGCGAGACTACGATATAAAAAAGAAATCTGGCGGAGTTAGGACAGGGGCGCAGTTAGGACCCCCGACGATATTATATGTCTATGTGACATGTCAGGGCCAGTACGACTAACAGAAATAACGGAATACTACTGAAAACTTAAATATCCCCCAAAATAAGGATACCCATAAATTGCTAATTGCTGTTGTGCTTGTTTAGTGTTTTAATGTTATAAATATGAAGTACCATATGTTTTATGCTGTTGTGTATGTTATTTTAATTTTTTTATAAATATGAGATAATGCGAAATTTCTGGTAGAAGAAATAGTTTGCGGAACCATCCCTCGACCGGAATACCCCAGAATAAATGTGTATTTGATTATGTGCTTGTGTAGTGTATTTATAAATATGAAGTATAAAGATATTGTTAATGTTTTTGTGTATGTTAATTTAGTGTTTTTAAATTATAAATACAAATTACAACTACATTTGTGTACAGTATTCCGGTAAGAGAAATTGCTAGTCTGCCCTCCTGAATAAATTTATAATTGCTTTTGTACTGTAGTGTAGTTATAAATATGAAGTAGCAAAAATTTTGCTTTATGTTGTTGTGTATATTTATTTAGTGTTTTAAAATTATATATATATATATATATAATATATATATATATATATGTGTGTGTGTGTATGTGTGTGTGTGTGACTGCAGTAACTGGAATAAACCTGAATAAAATGTATTTTGGGGGTATTCCGGTTTTTCGGTAGTATTCCGGTATTTCAGTTAGTTGTGTGAGCGTTTGAAAGGTGATCGTTTGGATCAGTTTATCAGTGGTAAGTGAGAACAATCTTCAAAGGATGCTGCATTTGCAATATTAATATTGCAATTGGTGAAAAATAGATTTAACTTCAGAAATGCCTCTAAACTTGATGTGTTCGGCACACTATACATTGTATAATTATGAAAAATTAAATACATTTTTGGCCAATAAGGAAAGAGAAATATTGATTTTTATTCTATATATATTATGTAATAGAAATTAACTGTGATAAACAATTTAACTTGTAAATCATAATTACAAACTATTAGTATTATATAAATTCACTTTACCAACTTTGTCTTTCACTGAATTGTCTGGTACCCACAGTGGAGATAGCTTTTGGAACCAGGCTAGGTTGCACTTTAGCTGCACCCATTGTTTTACGCTCATGCACATGCACCGCAAGTGTGTTTCTATTACTTGGACAAGTTAGGGTTATGGTCAGAATTAGTGGCATTTATTGCTATCTTTGGCACATGAGCATGAGCTTAAAAAATGCAATGCCCTGGGAATCATTAAGATCAATGTTCAGTCACTTTTGAAAGGGTCCCTTTTTGTGTCAAAGATCAGTGAAAGCTTCAGCGATATCTCAAATTCTATCAATTGATACTGTTTTATTTTTCAGGAACATTGATAAGACAGCAATGCTTATTTGACTAGTTACCCAGTTAAGATATCGTTTATAGATGTCATGGAAGTCAATTTTGAACAGGTTAGTAAATTGTGATTCAATTTTCCAATTTTAGTTTAAATAAAATACATTATAGTAGGATCTATAACTCAATTATAACTTTGAAAACAAAATTATCCAGACCCAGTGCAGACTTCATTGACAAGCCAGATTCTTGTTTGGACCAGTACATTGACAAGCCAGATTCTTGTTTGGACCAGTACTTTGACAAGCCAGATTCTTGTTTGGACCAGTACTTTGACAAGCCAGATTCTTGTTTGGACCAGTACTTTGACAAGCCAGATTCTTGTTTGGACCAGTACTTTGACCAGCCAGATTCTTGTTTGGACCAGTACATTGACAAGCCAGATTCTTGTTTGGACCAGTACTTTGACAAGCCAGATTCTTGTTTGGACCAGTACTTTGACAAGCCAGATTCTTGTTTGGACCAGTACTTTGACAAGCCAGATTCTTGTTTGGACCAGTACATTGACAAGCCAGATTCTTGTTTGGACCAGTACTTTGACAAGCCAGATTCTTGTTTGGACCAGTACATTGACAAGCCAGATTCTTGTTTGGACCAGTACTTTGACAAGCCAGATTCTTGTTTGGACCATTACATTGACAAGCCAGATTCTTGTTTGGACCAGTACTTTGACAAGCCAGATTCTTGTTTGGACCATTACATTGACAAGCCAGATTCTTGTTTGGACCAGTACATTGACAAGCCAGATTCTTGTTTGGACCAGTACTTTGACAAGCCAGATTCTTGTTTGGACCAGTACTTTGACAAGCCAGATTCTTGTTTGGACCAGTACATTGACAAGCCAGATTCTTGTTTGGACCAGTACTTTGACAAGCCAGATTCTTGTTTGGACCAGTACTTTTAGTCAGGTATAGTCAGTGTGGACTCCACACTAGACTAAGAGTTCATATATCAACTATCTTCAGATACTGCATGTTCCACTAGACTGTGACCAGTGCTCTGGTTTCTACAAATTAACTCTAAGTCTTTACTGCACAGTGTCTTTTACATAATAAACCGAACTTTCAGTACTCAGTAGTGTTGTCAAGTGTTTATGTGGTTCATGTAAAAGGGCTAGCCTAAATGACATTTGGCAACCAGACCAGGAAATGGCAGTAGCTTGGCAGGCTCTTAATTTAAAAGAAATGGTAGCCTGGGCAACCAGGCAAGGAAATGCCAGTAGCATGGTGGGCACTTGATCTAAAAGAAACGGTAGCCTGGCCAATAAATTTGGTTGCCCATGGGTTAAGGGTATAAGATTTTTCAGGGACCTCATAATTATAGAATCATTTTGCATACAGAGCAGACCAAGATCAGACAGCTCACGTTTAATCAGGATCTCCTCTGTTTGCACATATAATACTGTAGCTCAGTTTCATTACAATCTGCATGTGACATCAAAGAAAAATCAATATTCATCAAATCAGAAATGTTCACATGAATATTCATGAGGTAAAGGGTTGATTTGTATTGCTATAGATATGTTAATGACAGACACTTCTTAACATTATTCACATTAATGATTTTTGTGTCACCAGCTGTTAGCAATGGTGACACATAGGGATCACTTTTCATTGTCTGTCCGTCCATGCGTCAGTCTGTCCATCACACTTTTTCCATAAGCTTCAGCAGGTAACACAGGTGTTCCAAAGAACACTCTTGTGTTATTTTTGTGTCAATTTCAAGTTATTAATGTTATATTTAGACAATCTTTAAAAATATGTTTGTGTGCAGTGCTCTGACCCAGAACCTTTTTTTTTTTTATCTCTGACAATGAATGGCAAAACTAAATGACCTTCAGGATGAAGGAATGAACATGACTATTAAGCCTATTTGCTTCATCAAAACTAAACTTTTTTGGATGAAAACTGCAGAAAATACCCGATAGAAAGTGGCTTGAAAGAGTCAGTTGTAGCATGGTAGACAAATATACATGTATATAATGATGGCCATACTATCAATTTTAATCCATGAGCATATTGCAGACTTAACCATAGAATAGACTTATATATGTTTCCCATATCAACTATTTCTTAATTACCCTGAGTTGAATGTAAATGTAATTTTTGTTACACATGTAGGCTGGGATGATAAAGTTTTATACTGTCTTTGCTTTGATATATTTAATTTGTACACAATTATCAAATACTATATTTACTATGTTGCAACAAAATCTAGACTACAGAATTGTAAGAACTAAAAAACCAGTTAAACCTGATAAAAAAAAATAAATTAAAAGTAATGCCAAAAAGGCAGCTTTAGTGTTTGATTCTTGTATTTGGAGTAAAAATACTGGTATTAATTTCTTTTTCAGTTTGTGAAGTTCTGTGAGTGTCACCTTGGCGGTAAGAAAGACTTACTGAAACTGGTGAAGAAGAGATATGAAGAATGTGACTTCCTCTTCAGGGCATCCTCCGAATTTTCTGACCTCCTGAACATAACAGAGGCCAAAATTATCAGCGATGCTAGCAGGTTTTTTGTGCATCTCCGTGATTTTCTTAAAGTTCTGAAAGATAAGAAAAGCGCGAGAAGTGATGCCGACACTGAAAGTGAGCCAGAAACCAAATCCAGAAGCAAAAGGTTGCTATCGGATAATGCTGTTGATGAGACGGAATCTAAAAGAATCAAGTTGGAGGATGAAAGTGATGTTGGAGATGAACAGAATGTAAGAACTTCTGGTCAGAAAGTCTCGCAGGGTATCTCTAATGGCGCAACAACATCGGATGTTTGTGATGATGATGGACTTCAGGATGATAATTTTGACAGTGAGGAGATAACTGGAGACAATCTTAAAACCAAATCTGGTCGCCAAAGTTCTGGTGACAAAGAAATATCTAGTGACCATGGGGAGTCTTTCACAGATGAACTCAAAATTTTGCCTAAGAAGCAAAAGAGTGAGGGTTTAAGAAAGTTCAATCAGGAATCTAAAGTGACCGCTAAGGAAGATGATACTGAGCCTGTTCATCATAAGAAGGGTGATTGTGCTGAAAGCCCTAGTGACCACAAAGAAGCTTCTGCTGAACATGCCAAGAAGAAGTCACCTCCAGCTGATATAGAGATAATTGACAGTGATTCAGACCTCTCAAGTGAGGAGAATGTATCATCACCAGATCTACCTGCATTTGATGTGTCATCTGATAATTTTGACAAAAAGGAATTCAAATGGGATATAGGTAAAGCTAAATCGGTCATAAGAAATATTGAGGGGGCTTTTGATGAAACTGAAAAGAAAAGCGATGTAAATGTAAAATCAGATAAACCTAAAGAGATTGATAGATTGGTTGAACTAAAGAAAAAGGAATTAGGGTTGATCAAGAGGTTGATGATATAAGGACAAAATTAAAAGATAGAACAGATATTGTTGATAAGGTTGAAAAAATGGACTCTGAAGTAGAGGATAATGTAACAATTCTTGAAGACTCTTCAGATGAGGGTGATCTAGATAAAGAATCTGTCAAAGCCTTTCAGAATGATGAAACTATCAGCATTACTAGAGATTCTGTGAATAACAAATATAACAGTCCAAGTTCTACCTCCTCTGACGAAGAAGATCCAAATTATCGGGAAAGTGCCAAGAAAGTCAGACAAAAAGTTAAAAGCAAGTATGTTGTGAGTGTTGGTAAAAAGAATAAAGCTAGGTTAAGTTTGGAAGACAAATTTAGCGGAAGTTCATCTAGCAAAGAAAAAGGAATTGGGAAGAGTCTGATTTGGACTGGTAAGAAATTCAAGAGGGGAAGTCAAGGCAAGAAGATTAGCCCCAAAAAGAGTTCTCCTAAGAAGTCAAGTCCTAGTAAGAGTCCAATAGTTATTGTGACAGACAGTGATACAGAGAGTGACGATGATATGTCTAAAGAAAAGTTTGAAAAGTTACTTGAAAGAAAATTATTGAAAGAGCATCCAGTTGTCAAAGAGAAGGAACTGGTTGTCAAGCTCGATTCTGCAGAAGTTTCTCCAGTTAAAGTAACCACGGAAATAATGGATGTTACAAAGAAATCAGGAAATTCAGATAATGAAACGTCTGGTGTTGATATCAATTGTGAAAACAGTGGGGAACTGAATGAGGATATAGATATAGTAGATGAGTTTAATAAGCAGACTGAAAACAAAGAAAATGAGACTAGTAACACAGCAAGTGTAAGGGAAGATATGGATGAAGTCAAAGATTTGCAAGAAAAAGAAAAAGGACTCAAGTCTATAAAGCGAGTTCCTCTTATTACTGAAGAAATTTTTGATAAAAATCATACTAAAAATCATGCAACTTCTAGTGGAGTTGAAGCTAACAAAGCAATTAGTGAAGATTCTGATACAACTGACAGGCATTCTAAAGTTGAGATGAATAAAGATAAAGAAAAGGACACCACTAAAATGTCTGACAAAGAAGTTGATGAAAAGAAAGGTGTTGATGACCAAATCCCAGGTCCTAGCAGAGAAAAGGAAGACAGCAGCTCAAGACATAAAAAAGGTTCATCTAGACAAATCAAGAAGTTAGAAACTCTTTTAGAGGTAAGTTAGAAACCCATGAAGTACTTCAGCAAATGTACCTTTTTTGTTTCATTATTTCACAAATTCTAAGCTACCTAGAATTTTTTTTATGAAGAAAGGATTTTTGTTTTTTTTTCTTTAAATCACATTTTTTTACCCATGTTACTATTTATCCCAGGTTTTTTTCTGTCCTATAATCTTGAGAGAATTGTGGTTTTATTCCCCAAAATATGATATCATATTGAATTATTGAATAGCCAATTGACAGCCTGATTTATTTACTGATTGATTTATTGAATAATCTATTGATTAAGCTAATCAGATGTGATCTAGAAAGTCTGATGGACTGGTTTGAATTAAATATTTTTGATTGATTTTTTTTTCTGCTTGATGAAAGAACTGATTGATTGCTTGATTTATTTATTTAGCAAATTCGAGATCAGATTGAGAAAGTCCGGATGAGAGAGCTGGACTTGGATGAGCTGGACGATGAAACCTCGGATTACATTCTCGAGGATAAATTGCAAAAGAAATTTGTAAAGGTCAGAAACGCTACCATTTTTTTTCTATGCACCTGAAGAAAAAAATCAGAATGCATAATTATACTTACCATTTATCCCCTTTGTTCCGCCAATAGTATTATAAGTAATAGACCATTTCACTCCAAAATGAGATGTAAACCGTTGTAAATCAATGGTCTATGTACATAAATACTTAAATAAAGGTTGTATTTCATAATTCTTGTTCATTTACTAAAGATACCCAAATACTTCATTTCTTAACAAATTTTGTTAGTTATTAAAGTAAATAATGTATGTAAACTTTGTCATGCACTTGGAACATTTTGTATATAGGAATATTGGAATGGGCTCCTACCTTATTTTAAGTTAATCCATCAATCATTAAATTGTGGACTATCATGTAATCATTGAAATTTTACAGTAGATAAAAAAGCCTTTATAGACATTGAGCAAAGGAGCCTATAACTCCAAATCAATGAATGTTTGAAACTGCACTGTCTTTTTTAAGCATTTGCAGGACCATGATTATGATTTAATGACGGACGGTTAACCCTTAAGTATTTTTTAGTGCTGTATACAAAAGCATTACATGTCATTCAAACCAAGCTTATATTATATAAATCAGGTGTGGGCCAAATTATGCGAGCTTCATGACCAGCAAGCAGCAACCGGACGACCAACAGAGAGATACTTCCGATATGAAGGTAAGTATATTTTTAGCAAATTATATCCCCAATTCACCTATTCAGATCAGAAGAAAATACTTTTTTAATGAGCTTTTTTTCTTTTTTGACAGAATCATAGAAAATTAAAGTGTATGCTTGTTAAATAATTTTACAGTTGTTTCTTCAGAAATTGAGAGTTTTGGAAGAATATAAAAAACTTGGTTCAAACAAAGGGTAGACAATCCCATCAATTAAAATATTTTGTGGGAAAATACTGCTTTATTATCTCTTTGTTCAAGTGTCTAAAGTAGAGCTAATTTATATTTCAAGTCTAAATTTATATTTTGATTTCAACCCTTTACCTCATATAGACATGTTTGACATCTTGGCAAACAGAGTAGACCCAGATCAGACTGCTTCATCCAGGAGCTAGGTTTCCTCTGTTTGCTCATACAAAAATGCAGCACATTTTTTTCTTCAGTAACTGGTTCCTGTAAAAGGACATATTTACAATTTAGAAAGGACCCAAATTGATTCACAATTCAAAAGTATATTTTTGATAGAGGCTTGATTTAAACTCTTCCTTCACAGCTGAATTAATTTCAAAGGTGCTTCTCTTCCAAAATATCACAATTTCTTTGAAAATATAAACCATTCCCTACCATTTTGCTGAAAAATCGCAAGATATTCTGTCATAACCCACATTTTCTCCTCACAATATCAGCAGAAACGCTGCTACTTTTTTACACATTTTTGAGAAAAAAACACCAAATTGCACAAATGATGGGGTACATGTAATGTACCCATTCACAGTTCAAGGGGAAAAAAATCATTGTTACCTTTATTTTCAGGTACCAGATATCCTGACATTAACAAAAAGATTGAGAAATTCATCAATCGGAAGAAGGTTTTTCCAGATTTCCATGACATTCGTGACATTATTATAAAAGTGAACAAAGATAAACGGCTGCATCTGAGGTAAGTGATATTATAACGAATCTTCCAACTCATAATAAACATGAAATGTTCAAACTCTTTTTACATTTATGGAGAAGATAGTTCTTAAAACCTTAAAAGTTTCGAATCTGGAAGTTGTAGGTTCTATCCCAGACTGCGAAATACCTGAGAAGTAAAAAATGGAAATGGTATAGCTCCCTTGCGTGATGCTCAGCATATAAAGGTAGTTCCAGGACTGGTTGGCTTGGTGTCAAAATAATATGTCTGGGTGTGATATCATGCCACATGTCTACGGCTTTAGATCTATACTGACCTTTGCATTATTCAGTCCAAATACTCATAGTAGAGCATATAGATCTTTTTTTTTTTAAGGACATTGGACCTAATATTTTATGAAGCCAAGAACATTTGATCAATATGAAAGAAACTATTAACAATTCAGAGATCATAAACTATAGAAAAAAACAGAATTTTGACAAATTTGGTCCATTTTTTTTTTTTTTTTACAAAATGACCAATATATCCAGAAGCTGTCCAGGGAAAGCATTGAACCTTTGCACACATATTTATTTGGCAGAAGTCAATGACTAGTGAAAGCCACATTTCTGTCTCTGAAGTTTTTCAAAAGTTAAGGCCTTTTTCTACTCAAGAATTTTTTTTTTAAATTTTTTACTATTTTATATTATAATGTCAAGTTACGGCATGGATGCTAATTACCTTCAATCTTTACCTAGGAATCGTGAAATAGAGGATCTTGCAAGGGAAGCCTTCACAGATGTGGGTAACCAGTTGCAACAGCGACGTCAGAAAGATTTCCTGGCAACCATTGATGCGAATGGCGTTAATCTTCACAGGTATGTTATACAGAGTCTGGTCCTGGTGGCCAAGTGGTTAGAGAGGAGTCCACCCTGAGAGCCTCTTGGTTCAATGACTCTCAATGAGCATGATCAGATTTTTTCACACTCTACCTCATGAATATTCATTTACACATTTATGAATACTAATTAACTGAACTTAAAATGGTTTATAAACCTGTGGATTTGTCTTTGCTGTGTAGAATATGTACTATATTATTGTTTGAAACAAACAAGATACCCTGCTTGTGGAAAGAGCTGTCTAATCTGTAAGCAGGTGACACTTAGGGATCATTTTTCCGTTGTCTGTCCGTCACACTTTTTCCGTCACGCTTCAGCAGGTGACACACGTGTTCCAAAAAATACTCTTTTTAGCCATGGCATCAAAACAAGTCTATATGAGGTAAAGGGTGAAAAGTGGTACAAATATAGCTCCCTTGATTGGTGCTAAACCTGGGGTATTAGATCTGTCTGCAAGATTGTGAAAAGTGATTTCATAATGCTCCACAAGACTGAAAATACAACTGATGCACACTAAATATATCCATTTGGTTCTTAGTTCAGATAGTCATCATTTCAAAGTTTTTTTTGTGGTTTCATTCATGTTCTACAGTATTACTCCCTTCACTGCAGTGTATATATGTTGTAGCATCTAGCAAATGTTTGGCCAATGTTTACTAAATCTTGATTGGTGCATTTGTTCATGTTTATGCAAATAGAATGTAAGCAAGTATAAGCAAGACAACTACAGAACGTATTGGTTTGAATTACACTAGTAAGAGTTGCGTACCTTTGACTGTGAAGTACATAATAATCCCAAGTAACACTCAGGATATAGTGTACAGCATACACTCTTATCCCAAGCAAGGTTTTGGTAATGGTAGTGAAAGGTACTGGTAAACATGATGGATAGATTAAAAACAAAGTAGTAATGTAAAGAGATATCATATTTATTTTCAGTTCCTATGACGACCCTGCCCTGACGGACATTGAGCTGAAGAGGAAATTGGAAAGTAACAAGAAAGAGGCCAAGTCAAAAATGGACCAGGTGAGTGTTTGCTTTAAATATCTAGTCATGCCCTGCGTTATTGCAAACACAGTGCTTTTGTGAAAAAAACATTTGCTAGTTCTGTATGCTAAATTATATCAGAGATGCAAATGTTCATGTGCACAACTTTTTATGGTTACTTAAATATGGGGCGATATTCACCTGGTGCTGAAGATGAGCAGCTGTGCTAGCATTGCGCCCATTGTCACTCAACATCAGTAATTTGCTTTAACCCTTCCCTCATATAGACTCATTTTGACGCACTCAATAGGTACCACATAAATCCTGATCTGCAGAATACCACAGTTAAACCTTACCAAATTTGATTATAAAATCCTCATTTCCAGACCACTGAGGAGCAGCGAACAGCATAAAACCTGATCAGCCTGCGAGTTACTCGCAGGCTGATCTGGTTTTATGCTGTTCGCATAGGTCTTTTCATGGTTTCCTCTATGAGGGAAAGGGTTAAACAAATTCTCATCTGAAACCGCTGGGTAGATATTACTGATACTTTGCATGGATGATCATTAGGATGCCCTACATGAACTTGATCTTTGCACAATGTCAAATCCTAAGTGACCTATATGGTAATTGCTTTATTTTAAGCTGATGGTTTTGAGATGAGTGATCTAGGGTAACCCTGGGTTACTCTGGCCTTTTGATTCACATGTTTTAGAACATAATTATTCAATAATTTAATAATATCCTTATGAATTTATGACTTGATATTAATTTTAAAATTAATATCATATATAAACAATTTTTTTTTTTGAGCCACAAATTTTGTATGAGCTAACAGAGGAGACTTTAATCAGACTGTTGATTTAGGAGCTTTCTGATTTAGGTTTGCTCCATTTGCCAATGCCACCAATGCGTCAAAATGAGTCTCCTAGCTGGGACATACCAAAGTCATAAATTTGGTACTGGTATAGCTCACTTATTTGATGCTCAGCATATAGGGGTAGTTGCAGGACTGGTTGGCCCGGTGTCAGGATAATGTGACTGGTTGTGGTATCATGCCACATGTCTACGGCGTGATACTGCAGTGTGGCAGCACTTTATCTGTCTCAAGTAGACATCGTCTCAAAATGACTGAAATACTGTCCCTGGGACGTTAAACCCAACAAACAAACAAAATGAGTCTATATGAAGTTAAGATTTAACTTTATTTGTGGTCCTTCTTCAGGTTGTCGAGAAGTATGCTAACCTGCAATACAAAGTGGGAGACAAAACTGATGATGAAGAAGATGATGATGATGAGGAAGAGGAGGAAGAGGATGACAGGGAAGACATTGGCCGTGATGCGGAAACCAGCAAGCTACTGAAGCAGGATACCACGGTACTTAACTCTGAGAGTGACGAGGAAGGAAGTAACTCAGGCGCTGGTTCCCATAGCAGTGCATTAGGTGATTATGATATGTTATGGCCATTGGTACCCTGTTACTTAGATATAACTATCTAATTAGCAGTACATGTAGATGCACTTGATGTGTTGTGATCTGACCACTTGCTTAATCTGTGTACTATTTTCTCCGAAGCTTGCTTCTTTTTTTTCTTTTTTTTTTTTTCCTTTTTAGATTTTCAGGACATTTTTTCTTATAATTATAACCCATTTTATCACATTCTTACCTTTTTATTTTTTTGGGATCTAAACAAAATTAAACATATGCAGAGGAATGTTCAGAAGCTAGGGTCTAAACTTTCAGATATTTGCCCTATTTGTTGCTCAAAATTTAAAAATTAGTGAAAAATCATTTGTAAATATCAACCAGTCATATAAAGGACTTAAATCTCACACTGAATAATAACAACTTTTCACTATTTAGTCCCCCAAAAATGTCCCACTTTATTTCTTAGCTGGCATATTTTATGCTGAAGTGTACAGTTAAAACATTGTTTCATGCAAAGAATTTGGTTTATGAAACCTGAAAGGCCTTTTGAGGCTGAAATTCGGATCCATTCCTTTCTTTCAAAAGTATATTTTTCCTCTATTGCCCCCTACATCTTCTTATTTTTGAAAATAAAAACATCAACCGTTAATGCAACTAATCTACATTTGTATTTGCATATTTTCATATTAACATCATTGCATTACTGAAGTTTGTGAATACAGGCATAGTAATGTATAGTTTTGTTTTGTGCATTGATTTTCCCTATTTTTACTGCACAATGTTATTTTCCCCCTATTAAAGGTCCCTACTACCATTCTCTTATGTGAAAAACGCCCACTAGTGTAACATAACTCACTTGCTTTTCACCAATATGCTCTGAATTTTATTCGTGAATTTGGTCCAGTTTCACAGTGAAAATAACTCTTCAACTTGATCCCATGGTATTTTTTATTCATTGCAAGGTCAACTGATCACAAAAACAACAACAAAAAACAACAACAATGTGATTCTTGTATAAATTATATAAGTCATTGATCACATGGTTTTTGAGTGCAGCAGCTATTGTATAATCTGATAATATAATATGAATATTTCTGTAAACATGGAAAAAAAGTCCACCAGGGCCCCCATGAGACTGGGGATTGATTTCATTGTTATAAAATCAGTGTTAATACATGTATTATGTGACTCTGGATAAAACCTGAATACCAGATCCACATTCAAGTAATGCATACTTACTAGAAAGTTGACAAGATATATATTGTACAATATATATCTTGTCAACTTTCTAGTAAGTATGCATTACTTGAATGTGGATCTGGTATTCAGGTTTTATCCAGAGTCACATTTTTCTGAATTTTTATTTGGTAATGGGTAAAGGTCAAATTTAGAATGTGTTTATTTTTTTCCAGGTCTATCTTAACATTTAATGAGGAAAAGTTGTCTGACAATAGTGAAAGAAAGGAAACTAAGCTAGATACTGCTTTATTTCATAACGTTATCAAAACCATTTATGATCTGGTTAAAGACTGGTTTTATTCTATTACCCTATCATAACCATTTGCATTTTGTTAAAGACTGATTTTACTTTTATATTAAGAACTTTTATTTTCAATATATCATCATAACCATTGATTGACATTTCGTTAAAGATTGGAAAACTAAAACATGCATCATTTCATTATCACAACCATTAACATCTACTTTTGTGGCCTATATTATAACAGAAGGAAATAATCTTAGAAGTAATCCTTAATATACCCCTCACAAACAAAGTTTGGTGTGAGAGGTTTATTGGATTTACCCATCCATCTTTCTGTCTGTCGATCTAAGAAGCGCATGTCTTCCTAAATAATTTGATGGGCTTCACTGAAGCTTAACACACAGGTAGCAGGGCTAAGTTTAAGCCATATTCAAATTTTGATATTTGCATGAAGATTTTAGAAATTATGAAAAGAAAATCAAGAATTTACAACAAATCTAGGGAATGAAATTGAAGGATGTATTGATAAGTTATTCAACTATTGCCATCTAAATGCTGCCTGTGTAGAAAAGCCTCCTTCTTTGAACCAAATTATTCATTTTTCCTTCCTAATTAGGGAAAGATTGATATTCATCAAGTCATAAATTTTTATGTTAGTCCTTGGAAATTAAAAGTTTTCACCATGATTTAGGTCCAATAAGTAAGGAGGATGAAGTGCAAGATGCAAATTTCCAAGGAAGAACCCTGTGAGAGGAGACATTGTGATTGATTAGACTCCTGACCCTCCTTTGCTTTGATGCTTCTTATGTTAAAACTTTTTCTCTTTCCTTAACACATATTTTTTATAGAAGTATCCAGTGACAGTATGACAAGATGGGACAAGGTGCTTCATTGATCAGCCTGCTTAACCCTTTCCCTCATAGAGGACACCATGAAAAGACCTATGCGAACAGCATAAAACCAGATCAGCCTGCGAGTAACTCGCAGGCTGATCAGGTTTTATGCTGTTTGCTGCTCCTCAGTGGTCTGGAAATGAGGATTTTGTAATTAAATTTGGTAAGGTTTAACTGTGGTTTTCTGCAGATCAGGCTTTATGTGGTACCTATTGAGTGCGTCAAAATGAGTCTATATGAGGGAAAGGGTTAAGGTATTAGCATCCAAATAGCCATATTCCATATCTTGCCACTGGGTGGTAATATTTCTATGAAATTTTGACACCTTGAAGACATTCAAAACTGAAAATACTTCACCAAGATTTTTTTTTCATCTTTTATCTAATTTGGGGGAGATAATCTGTATTTAAGTTAACATTGAAACCTATGTCATAACATATCAGTTTG
>CM037779.1:7183413-7233413 GCA_021229015.1 Solen grandis
TTTATTTTTACATTGTTTTACAACTCGTACTAATCTCTCTGGACGGTTTCTGGGTTGGACCAGTAATTTGCACCTGAGAAGGTCATGAAAACCCTTTCCCTCAAAGGGGTTCAAACCCACAACGTTCCTATCCACAGTCGGTACGTTACCACTGGACTTTGGAGCCCTCCTAGTGTAGCCTTGGGGTACATGAATATGATCTGAAAGTGGTGGATTTTAGCAAAGTTAGGGGCAAGAACCTTTTATGACATTTCCAGGGTTTCAACCCAGGGAGTCCCAGAGTTTGCTCTACATTTCATTAGACAGAAAGGAGAAGTTTGGAGTGATTGATAAAGAGTATATCAACTGGCCATCACTGCTGGCAACAGCATCCTGTGGTACCTTTCCAGATAAAATCATACTGCTCCTCCCCTGCAGCCGACGCCATTGTAATGTTACGGTGATGTGTATAGATATCCACTTGGTACTCTCCTCTCTGGAATACAATCATACATCTTTTACATGGTGGTTTTTACTGTCCAACTTATATGAAATGTGTGACTTTAAATAATCAGTCCGCTATGGTCTAGTGATAGCCTCAATAACTGTAATTTCAAAGGTTTTGAGTTCAAGCCCAATTTAGGACAAGAATCTGAATCTGTCATGACCTAGGGCTCCCCATAATCAGTGAAATATAAGGGTCAAAATGTTCCAGATTGTAAAATATTTTAACATTTCCTTCTATTTTAAAGTAAATGACCCCTGACCATTAATTTTTAAGGGTCAAAAGTATTCATTTCTGAAATTTCAAAGGTCAAACCCAGACTCTTGAATCAAAAGAGTGCCCTGATGACCCTGTCATGCTCAATACAGAGCTGGATCCAGGAGTTCAGATAAATTAAAAAAAATGTATACAGTGACAATGCAAGCAGCTTACCATTTTGCCCGAGCCATGAGAAGGGTGTAGTTATGTTTGGACTGGGAAACCAAGGGAATTACTCCCTCGCAAATTTTTTTTCAATTAAAAGCTGTGAAATAGTGCATTTGCAATAGCGCACACTGGGTGCACCCCACCCCCTTGAATCTGCCATAAAAGTTCAACCAGGGTTATTTAACTTGTGTGATCAACTGTTTTACAGTCTAATAATTAATTATAAGAATTAAACTGACCAATTAAAAAATTATGATCATTTCAATTGATAACACCAAATTCAATATTAATGCGTGTATAACATCTAATGAATGCTACAGTGAGGTTCTACATACTTGTCGATTCATTGCACTGTACTACATAAGTACTGTAAATTGTAATATATATAGTCACCAGATCTCTGGTGTGTCTTCATCAATATTTAATGGTCCTAATGAGAGGTTGAAGGGGTAGGGTATTTCAGGAGCATTACAAGTTTGATATGAGTTACTGTATGTTCTGTTACTCCTGAAAATGGCTCTTAATTACCACTATGTAATAGAGAAATTATACAGTAAAGGCACTAGTTCTTGTTATCCTTTGCCATATGGTTTTGTATTGTAAATATATCCAAAGTGTAAGCTTTTAGGTTGAAGCAAATTCTATAGAGAAATTTATCATCTGACATTTATGATTATGCTTAAATAGCTATTTCCGGTTTTGTATAACCATCACATATTTTCTTATATTTAACATGTTACATATATCTCTTAGGCTGAATTACCTCACCAGAGGCTAGCTCGCTTAATAACATTTTCATGAACTTGTTTTGTAAAATTTGATATGAAATAATATTTCATGTCAGATCCTATATATGTGCTCAGAAAAAAAGTGTCTCATTTTCAAAGGGAAATGGTTCAAGTTGTTTACAGCTTTAAGTCTGAATTGTGCAATGGATAAAAGTTGACCATTGGGAAAATATGTTCTTATACATAAACGACATCCAGAACTCACATAAATGGGTGTATATCGAAAAGTAATGAAAATACCACCACCCTTCAATACTCATTCTGGTTTATATTATTACATCAGGGACCATATATATTTTATACAGGGCCCCTGTTCAAACCTATAACATTTAGATCTCTGTTAGTCATTGCATGTTTATACTTGCTAAATACTAATTCTCATCAATTAATTAAGACCATATACAATGGATACATATATATATGCATTGTATAAGCATATATACCGTATATACATACGGTATTTCAATGTATACGCATATTTACATATATCATACACAGCCTTCGACTGTTAGTTATAGGTGACAGATTTACCTGTCGTTTAACACGGTAAGAACTGATTAATAAAACTAAAGTCAAATATTTGGAATGTTATATATGATTCATCTTGTCAAAACTACTACATTCTTTATGCATCCCAGATTACACGTTTAAATAGAACGACATAGGATCGAAGACAAAATGTGAGATAAAACAATTTACCTGTCCTGTCAAACGTTTCAGTCAACTGAAAACCACGGAAATTTCACATAATATTTATCATAATTCTGTAATCGTTGACTAAGACTTTAATTAAGACCGGACTACGATATAAAGCGATTTCATTCGATGCCTATCCAAAAGATCTGATACGCAATGAAAATACTTACACATCACTCGACTATCTATAAATAAACATTTACGCAGAATGTGTATCAGACGCTATTTTAGAAATGTCAACAGGTAAGTCACCTGCGATAGAGGCGACATGTTGCGGTTCATAGCCGAGGGAGGGGAAGTAACTCCACACTGATGCGCACTCTTTACCCAAGTGATCTCAAAGTATAACCTGTTTTTAACATTATATTAATAACATAACCGTATAAACTGCAGATTTCGTTTTGCTGAACATTGTACTAAAAGTAATCGTTCGCTCCCTGATATTTTGACGTACCTTTAAAAGATAATTATTAATATTGTAATTAATCGACTATATACCTTTATATAAATATGTCATAAATTGCATAACACATGTATGTACAACGAAATTCATATGAAATCATTGATCACTTTTCCTTGACTGACATTAAATCGGAAATATATGTAAAATCAATATAGAGATTTATGAATTCAATAAAAAAATACATCTTCACATTTTTTATTTGAATAATAATAAAAAAAAATGATACACCCATACACATGAACAGCATTATTAAATAAACTGCCTCAGTAAATACTACCAATTACAGATTTATTAATCAATAAGTCTTTGGTACTACGAACCCGCCACGTAATTTAGACTAAACGTCTAAACTTAAACGGGTCTGAAGTTTCAGTCAACTTAATAGCGATTGATTTCTGCCGACTGTTATTATCGTAACTCAAATTTCGAAGACATGCCAACTTTAACATCTAATTATATCTCTGCAAGAAAAGCGGTTTGGGTGAATTTAGAGACAGAATGTTAATGGTGCTTATTATAAAAAGCTTGAAATAATTCGCTTTGATAAGAAACCTTTTTTTTTTGTGACCGATTGGCCAAAATGGCTAATTCCATCTAAGAACCTCATTTTGCTCAGAACTAATTTTATGTAGCACTTTGAATAAACGATTCATTTACCAAAATGTTAGAAATATAACAAGACTTCAAGACAGCATCGCTCGACTATCAAAAGCGATTGTGGTAAACTAATTTGAAATTATAACTTTCCCACATACCTGACATAGTATGGTCAAAAATAAGTACCTTGAAGCCGATAACCCCTAATTTTATGATTTTCCCAAGATCAATCCAAGTATACTGTAGACATAATACTAATAACACGTGCATGCAAAACTTAACCAAAATCCAAGTTAGAAAGGCCATAATTTATATAAACTCGCCCAAAAATTTATCCTCCTTTAAAGTAATGATGCCCCTAGTAACATCACTTAACATTCTTTAAGATTCCCAGCAATTTTAGAAATATAACTTGATAAGCTTGCATAAAAAATTAACTAAAATTCTAGTGAATAGGGTCATAATATTTAAAATTCCATCAAGGTTATTAACCTTAATTTTTACCCTAAAAATGTAAAATAATAAATACTCCCAATTTCTGGACTTCGAAATAAGCATGATGGTACTTACAATGCAAAATTTAAAAATTTCTAAGTTTAAAAAGGGCCAAATTTAATTTCATTGATATAATTCCAAAAAACTATCACCATGAAGATTATCTAAACATAAAGATGTTTAAAATCAATTGCACCTGATACTGAGATATTAGCATGAAAGTACTTGCAGCAAACTTAACAAAATTTCTAAGTAAAGGCATAATTGACATTCTTAGATTATCTACCATGAAGTATGATACCCATAACTTAAATGTTTAATCAATCCCATGCCTGAACTGAATATAGCTGAAGTACCTTGCATGCAAACTTGAACCAAATTCTAGTTAAAAAGGCCATACTTGTAACATATTCTACAGAGTATCTACATAAGTATGATACCCTTAAACATATTAAAGATGTTCAAATCAATTCCCATGCCTGGTACTGAATTTAGCATGAAAACCTGCATCAACTTTAACCAAATTTCTAAGTTAAAAGGTAATAATTTGTATATTTTCCATCAAGAGTTATCTACCATAAGTATGATACCCTAACATATAAGAGTTTAAAATCAATCCTGCTGATACTGAGATAAGCATGAGTATTTGCATCAAACTTACAAATTTTAATTAAGGGCCTAATTGTATTTTTCATCACGACTGTTATTACTACTCAATTTCGAGACTGACTGAACCACTTAAACATTCAAAACGTTTTCAATAAACCAGAATGTTATGAGTACAACTATAATAGCTCACCAACTTTAAACCAAAATTTTTTTTGTGCAAAACTTTAACAAAATTTCTAATTAAAAAAGGGCCTATTATTCCATTATATTAATTCACGAAGATTCGTCCTTGGTTTAAATGCCCCAACATTTTAAAACTTTCAAGTCATAATAAACGTATATTGATTAAAGGTTGTAGATAAACAACGAACATTAACCAAAAACTACAACGCCAAAACCCGACGCCAAGCGACACAATACCTCATAATTTACAATAGTCGAGCAAAAACCGGACAAAAAAAAAATCCAAAACCAACAACACAAACATCAAAAACAAACATAACATCAAACAAAACTCTCTCCGCTATACATTTAATAAATATTAAAATAGTCATGAAATGTATTTACCTTTACATTATTATAACCCTAGTAACACACTGAAATTACGAATCGCACACATATCTTAGTGACCATTTCCAAAGACTAACAGTACTGCGATCCAAAAACATTACATCCAAAGCCAAATCACCCCCGTATTAATCAAAATAAAAACATGAAGTTAATCAATTCATAATATATTCACCACTAGTCTTTAGAATCAAAATCAGTCTTTCCAATCTCCGAAATCTAATTGTAATCTACCAGTCTACCAACCGACAACGTCAATCTCTACTTTCTTCGTAGAACTATCCGCTCCTGGAATAGTCTCCCAGGTCACATCCAATCTAGTCACAGCCTCGATATCTTCAAGGAGAGGTTGGCGACGGCCAACCCTTGATGCAGAATCTCTATTTCTATTTTTAACTCTTACACCTTTTTTATCTTTTCATATTTTACTTGCTGCACCTAACACTAGACTAACTGTTTCCCTTGACAGCGCCTCCCAGTCATAATCTTCATTGATTGTTCGGGAGTAACAAGTAGAAGTCGACCCCACCGATTGAACGGTGAGAATAATAGTTCGTTATTAGTGCAGTGCGTTGGTCATATATGCGAGGAACCTTTGTCTTTCACATATCATACCCACTTCTACAAGCAGATCTTCATAAAAACTCAACTCAAAATGTTAATTTGAAAATCGACATCATAGCAGGCTTTTGCAAATATTAATAATTTAATGCACGAAAAAAATATTTATATATTATACAAAACATGTATATGTGTATATAATATATTTCAATGTCATGTAAAGTTAGGTGCATGCGTATATAACCATATAATGTCAAAGTAACCGTAAATAGTTATTAAAATTGAAACGAAACATATGATATGGATTAGTATACATTATTCATTATATAATAAATATTTAAATGCATTTCAGTTACAGATAAACTAAGTTCAAATGAACATGATGTAACAAAATCTGGTGTTATTAATAAAATGCATAAAACATTGTTTTAATAACGTAAAACTATCTTTCAAGCAAAGTGTTACAATTAAAAATACCATACATAATGATTATTGGTGATCATTTAAAATACTCAGAGTAAAATTTCATACTATCAATAATAGCTTTTCACATGAGATATTGTTAAAAAAAACACAACTCCCTACACAATCCCTGGCCCAGAGAAAGGGACCGGATGTCTAGACCCTGGCCCTTCTGCACACATTACGATTTGGGTTAAAAGGGAACCTCCCTATTCCAATTCTTGACTCAAAGCCTTAAGGGGTTTCTGAGATAAATGATTAATTGGCCCGTCTATGATAATGCGAATGCACCATGTTTTCATATTTGAATCAATCAACCAGCTAAACAATCTTTTTCTCTTAAATTTTTCCTTTATGTCCTAGTATGTTTTAATATTAGATGATACACACAAAGCATACATTAGATACGAATAACAAGACAAGAAGCACAAAAACAACATTATAAACATTGTACTAGCCACATGAGCTGTTTAAACTCAATATTATCTGATAAAGGCTTCTAAAACGGACCTATATACATATTATAGAGATACACTTTTTAAATTGTACCTTCCTTGCCAAGGAGCAAGCTTTTTTGGCACGAAAGAGTGTCTGACTTGCATATCGAGGTCCCCGAGTTCGATTCCAGCTATCCCAGGTTCGATTCCAGCTCATCATCACATTTTTTCTTGGTTACATTTGGCGACCAACGTGAACACATGTAAATTCTCATGACTGTCTATTCCGAATTTGAGTGTATTAATTGTATTTTAAAGGAAATTCAGGTACTTTTAATACACATAAAATATCCAGAGCATCGAATTTACAGCTGATAAAGTTTCAAGATAAAGTCACTGAAAAAGTGAATAATCTTACACTGCAAATTATGTCGTGTACCGGGGTTAATGTCATTTTCATCTACAAGCACATGGTCATTCTCCACAATATCATCATTGTAGAATATATTAAGGTAAGGTAAAAAGTAAACTTGAAGCTTTTCTTGTGCAGCTGCCACTCGCAGAAACTCGTACATTCTAAGCGTAAGAGATAAAGAATTGTATAGAATTGATTTATTTGGAAATGGGAACTCCTGTAACAGTCGAGGGTCAGACTTCACGACGTGAAATAAACAATTCTTCAGCATATAGCTAGATATTTCTTCTGAGGCTGACGTTGGGCGACTATTTACGTGGAATGCATCGTCACCGAAAACACCATCATCGTCATCGCCAATGGAATTGTTGTCATCATCACTTTCGTTATCTTTGTCGTCCTCTTCATCAAATAACTCGTCAAATTTGATTTTCGGGCACATGAAATTTCCCTTTAGTATCTTTGCCAATGCATAACTTTGACGAATCCAGGCCGGAAAAGACTGCATGAGTTTGATCTCTAAAGGGGCGCACGAGAGCCTGAAGTAACACCCGGTGTCATGCTGGATGTTCTCAAATGCAGGTTCTTGACATAGCAGTAGAAACTCTTCTCGAACTACTTCTTCCCCAGCTACTTCATCTACTGCCAATCTGGCACCTGAAGGTTTCCAGTTCTTCACTCGTAAGCAAGGAACTATATCCAGGCTCACAGAAATACCCTTGTACATCGCACTTACAACATGCAACTGCACATTGATAATTGGTTTCTCTAAATTGTTTTGCACAGAAAAATCGTCGATGAAAACTTCATCAAATACCCATGTATTCTTTCGCATTAAGATACGACTTACAAGGAAAAAGAAATCACTCCGTAAACGCCCACAAAGGAGAGCATTTTCATGTCAAAATAAGGTTTTAATGTTTCATCCATTTTGATATTTCTCAGCACCGGTCGCTCAAAACCTTCATTTTGATATTTGTGTTTCACAGTAGGGTTTATTGAGCATACGTTTGAGAATTCATCAAGAATAAAGAGGAAATCGTATTCATCTGGATCATCGATTTTTGTTCCTTCAGATGTACTTCCTGAACGAAAAACTGAGCACTTGAATCTCTTGTCCATTTTCCCAACTTGACTTGCTATACCTTTTATAAAAGCAACCATAATTGAGTCAACCACATTCGATTCTGGTACCACTTGTGGAAGTCCTATACCAGGAAGTGCCATGACATCTTTTATGTATGCAACTATATCGTTTGGAACTTCAAAATGTTCCCGAATATTTTGAACACTTTTATATTTCTTATATGTCATGAAACGGACGATGTTTACCCATATTCGTTGATCCAATGATGCAGTCGTTACATCTGATCGTTTCCTTTTCATAGCTTGCTTGTCGGTTTTAGCCATGTTCTTCTTTATAAGTTTGACTGAATCTTTGCATCTCCAGAACACAGCAATATCAAGCGGAGTCTGGCCAGATCTATCTCTCTGATACATATCCGCACCATTTTGTATCAACACTTCAACTTCCCGAATTCTGTTCTCCCATGCAGCATAATGCAAAACGGCGCAGCCAAATTTGTCGCGGCTGTTGATTTGAGCACCCTTGTTTATAAGGTACTGACAAACACGAGGGTTGCATGATCGTAGGGTTGCCATAAGTGGCGTCCGTTTGCACTGATCTTTGGTGTTGACATTGGCCCCATTTTCGACAAGGAATACGATAACTCTGATGTTGTAGGCAAAGAACAAGGGAGTTCTACCAAAGTTGTCTTTAATATTTACGTTTGCACCTTTATTGATTAAATATTTTATCGTCTGCATCTTTCTGTTGAAAGGTAAGGGGGAATATGTAACTGTATGTAAGAGTGATAATCCAAATTTATCTTGCACATTCACATCTTCTAGGAAATCAATTATTCGTTTAACGAGTTTGGCATTCACTATACCTTTGGTTATGTACACACAGAGGGGTATTTTACCCGCGTAGTTTTGTTGATTTAGTAAGAGTTTCAAATCTTCGTTTGATATTGGTGATTTATCACTCAAAAGATTGAAGAGGAATTCTTCCGACAACTCAATGCCTTCTCTATTTTGCAAGAAGCAATGAATAAAATTGCTTCCGGACTCGTCCTGTATAGTGCAATCAAGACCTCTAACCTGAATTAATTCTGATATATACTCCTCACGTTGCTTAACCTGGTTTGCAATGTGCAAAATAGTTTCTCCCTCAAATGTTTGAGTATTGACGTCAAAACCTTTTCGTATAGCAAGTTTGATCACTCTCAATACTTCCTTAATCTGAGTGTATTCACAAAAATAAAGAAGGAGGTGGATAGGGGTAGCCCCCTCGTCATCAACCATATTCACTGGTGGGCTGTGCTGTTTCAGCAACGCAACGGTTTTTTCAGTGCATGCCTCTATACAAGCAACATGAAGAGGTGTGTGATCAAATTTATCCTTTAAACTTATATCAGCTCCTGCTTCTAAAATTCTCTTGAAAGTTTTCATTGAGATTTCTTTCTGTGCGGCAATGTGCAAAGCTGTTTCCCTTTTATTGTTTACCCGGTTTACGTTAGCCCCGTATTGGACCAAAACCTTAACCGTGTCAGTGTCATCGTTCAGAATGGCGACCTCTAGTGGCTTAATGTATGCTTTATCGGGTCCATCAGCTACATGCTGTTTTGTCTCTAAAAGTTCACGGACGATAGGAGCTTTCCTGTACTGGACAGCGGCTAATAGAGGATCGGACCACGGCATTTTCTAAAGACAAAAACTATTCTTAATTTTCCTATGCTCAGTTTATAGCTGCGTTCGATACACCTTTTTTCTTTCTAAAAAAATTCAGTACTAAATGTTTATTTTTACAGTCACAGTTTATGTCACTGACTCCAATGCTTAATGCCATTTATGTTACACGAACGAAGAAAGGCCTTTGCAGTGCATACACGATCATATTGCTTTGTTCACATTACAGAGTTTGTCGATAGTCGTCGTATTTCCTTCACATCTTCGTTCTGAAATTAAAATAAGAAATGTGTATTTTTTAAATATGAGAGATAATTTGCTTACTTGTAAGTGTTAACCCTTTCCCTCATAGAGGACACCATGAAAAGACCTATGCGAACAGCATAAAACCATACTCGCAGGCTGATCAGGTTTTATGCTGTTCGCTGCTCCTCAGTGGTCTGGAAATGAGGATTTTGTAATTAAATTTGGTAAGGTTTAACTGTGGTTTTCTGCAGATCAGGCTTTATGTGATACAACGGGGAAATAATTAACGCAATGTATAATAATAATTTTTGGAAGTTTTAATACGTTTCTTTTGCTAATAGTAATGATAAAAATAGAATAGTTCCAAACAGCTGCTTTCCAGAGTGTATTTAAAAATTAAGTACAAATATCTTATTCGCAACAAGAATCAATAGTTTTCACTTCTGAATACATTGTAGTTGACAATTGTCTTTAAGTGTCCAAATATATTCATAAGAGCGGGTTTTGTGTATTTGAATGGGCTGAATGTTTAAAACTTTACAGGACATTTTCTTTTTCAACCTTAACTTTTAGAAGGAATGTCGAGTGATTGTTTATCAACCCGTTTACAACAAGTGTGTTTGTCTACATGAGCTGTCAACAGTGACACAGTTATGTGATGTTAGTTTTATTTTCTTTAAACTTTGCCGTTCTCTGTGGTAAACGATGTAGAAACGCAAACAAAGTATCGCAGAATCAAATCAGACACTGTTCACACAGCATCTAGGAAAATGTCTCTTGACAGACATAACTTGATGATGGACATTTAACAGACAAATACAATCGCATGTGGAACTTAGACTAAGCTCTTCGTTTGCTTCAATTAACGACCGATTTCAGATTAATTGCAGTGGAACCTCTCAGCAGTAACATCCGCCGAGTCACGGAAAAGTGTTGCTGCTGAGGTGATGCTATACAGAGGTACTGACTGAGGGAAATAATACAGTTGCTGCTAAGGTGATGCTATACTGAGGTACTGACTGAGGGAAATAAATCAGTTGCTGCTGAGGTGATGTTATACTGAGGTACTGACTGAGGGAAATAATACAGTTGCTGCAGAGGTGATGTTATACTGAGGTACTGACTGAGGGAAATAATACAGTTGCTGCAGAGGTGATGCTTTACAGAGGTACTGACTGAGTGAAATAATACTGTTGCTGCTAAGGTGATGTTATACTGAGGTACTGACTGAGGGAAATAATACAGTTGCTGCTAAGGTGATGCTATACAGAGGTACTGACTGAGGGAAATAATACAGTTGCTGCTAAGGTGATGCTATACAGAGGAACTGACTGAGGGAAATAATACAGTTGCTGCTAAGGTGTGCTATACAGAGGTACTGACTGAGGGAAATAATACAGTTGCTGCTAAGGTGATGCTATACAGAGGTACTGACTGAGGGAAATAATACAGTTGCTGCAAGGTGATGTTATACAGAGGTACTGACTGAGGGAAATAATACAGTTGCTGCTAAGGTGATGCTATACAGAGGTACTGACTGAGGGAAATAATACAGTTGCTGCTAAGGTGATGCTATACAGAGGTACTGACTGAGGGAAATAATACAGTTGCTGCTAAGGTGATGCTTTACAGAGGTACTGACTGAGGGAAATAATACAGTTGCTGCTAAGGTGATGCTATACAGAGGTACTGACTGAGGGAAATAATACAGTTGCTGCTAAGGTGATGCTATACAGAGGTACTGACTGAGGGAAATAATACAGTTGCTGCTAAGGTGATGTTATACAGAGGTACTGACTGAGGGAAATAATACAGTTGCTGCTAAGGTGATGCTATACAGAGGTACTGACTGAGGGAAATAATACAGTTGCTGCTAAGGTGATGCTATACAGAGGTACTGACTGAGGGAAATAATACAGTTGCTGCTAAGGTGATGCTTTACTGAGGTACTGACTGAGGGAAATAATACAGTTGCTGCTGAGGTGATGCTATACGAGGTACGACTGAGGAAATAATACAGTTGCTGCAGAGTGATGCTTTACAGAGGTACTGACTGAGGAAATAATACGTTGCTGCTAAGGTGATGTTATACAGAGGTACTGACTGAGGGAAATAATACAGTTGCTGCTAAGGTGATGCTATACAGAGGTACAGACTGAGGGAAATAATACAGTTGCTGCAGAGGTGATGCTATACAGAGGTACTGACTGAGGGAAATAATACAGTTGCTGCTAAGGTGATGCTATACAGAAGTACTGACTGAGGGAAATAATACAGTTGCTGCTAAGGTGATGCTATACAGAGGTATTGACTGAGGGAAATAATACAGTTGCTGCTAAGGTGATGCTATACAGAGGTACTGACTGAGGGAAATAATACAGTTGCTGCTAAGGTGATGCTTTACAGAGGTACTGACTGAGGGAAATAATACAGTTGCTGCTGAGGTGATGCTATACAGAGGTACTGACTGAGGGAAATACATCAGTTGCTGCTGAGGTGATGCTTTACAGAGGTACTGACTGAGGGAAATAATACAGTTGCTGCTAAGGTGATGCTTTACAGAGGTACTGACTGAGGGAAATAATACAGTTGCTGCTAAGGTGATGCTATACAGAGGTACTGACTGAGGGAAATAATACAGTTGCTGCTGAGGTGATGCTATACAGAGGTACTGACTGAAGGAAATAAATCAGTTGCTGCTGAGGTGATGCTTTACAGAGGTACTGACTGAGGGAAATAATACAGTTGCTGCTAGGTGATGCTATACAGAGGTACTGACTGAAGGAAATAATACAGTTGCTGCTAAAGTGATGCTATACAGAGGTACTGACTGAGGGAAATAATACAGTTGCTGCAGAGGTGATGCTTTACAGAGGTACTGACTGAGGGAAATAATACAGTTGCTGCTAAGGTGATGTTATACTGAGGTACTGACTGAGGAAATAAATTCAGTTGCTGCTGAGGTGATGCTATACAGAGGTACTGACTGAGGGAAATAATACAGTTGCTGCTAAGGTGATGCTTTACAGAGGTACTGACTGAGGGAAATAATACAGTTGCTGCTAAGGTGATGCTATACAGAGGTACTGACTGAGGGAAATAATACAGTTGCTGCAGAGGTGATGCTATACAGAGGTACTGACTGAGGGAAATAATACAGTTGCTGCTAAGGTGATGCTTTACAGAGGTACTGCTGCAGAGGTGATGCTATACAGAGGTACTGACTGAGGGAAATAATACAGTTGCTGCTAAGGTGATGCTATACAGAGGTACTGACTGAGGGAAATAATACAGTTGCTGCTAAGGTGATGTTTTACAGAGGTACTGACTGAGGGAAATAATACAGTTGCTGCAGAGGTGATGCTTTACAGAGGTACTGACTGAGGGAAATAATCACTGTTGCTGCTAAGGTGATGCTATACAGAGGTACAGACTGAGGGAAATAATACAGTTGCTGCAGAGGTGATGCTATACAGAGGTACTGACTGAGGGAAATAATACAGTTGCTGCAGAGGTGATGCTTTACAGAGGTACTGACTGAGGGAAATAATACAGTTGCTGCAGAGGTGATGCTATACAGAGGTACTGACTGAGGGAAATAATACAGTTGCTGCTAAGGTGATGCTTTACAGAGGTACTGACTGAGGGAAATAATACAGTTGCTGCTAAGGTGATGTTATACTGAGGTACTGACTGAGGGAAATAATACAGTTGCTGCTGAGGTGATGCTATACAGAGGTACTGACTGAGGGAAATACATCAGTTGCTGCTCTATACAGAGGTACTGACTGAGGAAATAATACAGTTGCTGCTAAGGTGTGCTATACAGAGGTACGACTGAGGGAAAATAATACAGTTGCTGCTGAGGTGATGCTTACAAGAGGTACTGACTGAGGGAAATAATACCGTTGCTGCTTGAGGTGATGCTATACAGAGGTACTGACTGAGGGAAATAATACAGTTGCTGCTAAGGTGATGCTATACAGAGGTACTGACTGAGGGAAATAATACAGTTGCTGCTAAGGTGATGCTATTACAGAGGTATGACTGAGGAAATAATACAGTTGCTGCTAAGGTGATGCTTTACAGAGGTACTGACTGAGGGAAATAATACAGTTGCTGCAGAGGTGATGCTTTACAGAGGTACTGACTGAGGGAAATAATACAGTTGCTGCTGAGGTGATGCTATTACAGAGGTACTGACTGAGGGAAATAATCAGTTGCTGCTAAGGTGATGCTTTACGAGGTACTGACTGAGGGAAATAATAAGTTCGCTGAAAGGTGATGCTATACAGAGGTACGACTGAGGGAAATAATACAGTTGCTGCTAAGGTGATGTTATACTAGAGGTACTGACTGAGGGAAATAATACAGTTGCTGCTAGGGAGCTTACTGATACTGACTGAGGAAATAAACAGTTGCTGCTAAGGTGATGCTATACAGAGGTACTGACTGAGGGAAATAATACAGTTGCTGCTAAGGTGATGCTATACAGAGGTACTGACTGAGGGAAATAATACAGTTGCTGCTAGGTGATGCTTTACTGAGGTACTGACTGAGGGAAATAATACAGTTGCTGCTGAGGTGATGCTATACAGAGGTACTGACTGAGGGAAATAATTCAGTTGCTGCTAAGGTGATGCTTTACAGAGGTACTGACTGAGGGAAATAATACAGTTGCTGCTAAGGTGATGCTATACAGAGGTACTGACTGAGGGAAATAATACAGTTGCTGCTAAGGTGATGCTATACAGAGGTACTGACTGAGGGAAATAATACAGTTGCTGCTAAGGTGATGCTATACAGAGGTACTGACTGAGGGAAATAATACAGTTGCTGCTAAGGTGATGCTATACAGAGGTACTGACTGAGGGAAATAATACAGTTGCTGCTAAGGTGATGCTATACAGAGGTACTGACTGAGGGAAATAATACGTTGCTGCTAAGGTGATGTATACGGAGGTACTGACTGAGGGAAATAAACAGTTGCTGCTAAGGTGATCTACAGGGTACTGACTGAGGGAAATAATACAGTTGCTGCTAAGGTGATGCTTATACAGAGGTACTGACTGAGGGAAATAATACAGTTGCTGCTAAGGTGATGTTATACTGAGGTACTGACTGAGGGAAATAATACAGTTGCTGCTAAGGTGATGTTATACAGAGGTACTGACTGAGGGAAATAATACAGTTGCTGCTAAGGTGATGCTATACAGAGGTACTGACTGAGGGAAATAATACAGTTGCTGCAGAGGTGATGCTATACAGAGGTACTGACTGAGGGAAATAATACAGTTGCTGCTTAGGTGATGTTTATACAGAGTGGTACTGACTGAGGGAAATAATACAGTTGCTGCTAAGGTGATGCTATACAGAGGTACTGACTGAGGGAAATAATACAGTTGCTGCAAGGTGATGCTATACAGAGGTACTGACTGAGGGAAATAATACAGTTGCTGCTAAGGTGATGCTATTACAGAGGTACTGACTGAGGGAAATAATACAGTTGCATGTCAGAGGTGATGGTTATCTAGTAGGTTACTGACTGAGGGAAATAATACAGTTGCTGCAGAGGTGATGCTTTACAGAGGTACTGACTGAGGGAAATAATACAGTTGCTGCTAAGGTGATGTTATACAGAGGTACTGACTGAGGGAAATAATACAGTTGCTGCTAAGGTGATGCTATACAGAGGTACTGACTGAGGGAAATAATACAGTTGCTGCAGAGGTGATGCTATACAGAGGTACTGACTGAGGGAAATAATACAGTTGCTGCTAAGGTGATGCTTTACAGAGGTACTGACTGAGGGAAATAATACAGTTGCTGCTTAGGTGATGCTATACAGAGGTACTGACTGAGGGAAATAATACAGTTGCTGCAGAGGTGATGCTTTACAGAGGTACTGACTGAGGGAAATAATACAGTTGCTGCTGAGGTGATGCTATACAGAGGTACTGACTGAGGGAAATACATCAGTTGCTGCTAAGGTGATGCTTTACAGAGGTACTGACTGAGGGAAATAATACAGTTGCTGCTAAGGTGATGTTATACTGAGGTACTGACTGAGGGAAATAATACAGTTGCTGCTGAGGTGATGCTATACAGAGGTACTGACTGAGGGAAATACATCAGTTGCTGATAAGGTGATGCTATACTGAGGTACTGACTGAGGAAAATAAAACAGTTGCTGCTAAGGTGATGCTATACAGAGGTACTGACTGAGGGAAATAAATCAGTTGCTGCTAAGGTGATGCTATACAGAGGTACTGACTAAGGAAAATAATACAGTTGCTGCTAAGGTGATGTTTTACAGAGGTACTGACTGAGGGAAATAATACAGTTGCTGCAGAGGTGATGCTTTACAGAGGTACTGACTGAGGGAAATAATACAGTTGCTGCTAAGGTGATGTTATACAGAGGTACTGACTGAGGGAAATAATACAGTTGCTGCTGAGGTGATGCTATACAGAGGTACTGACTGAGGGAAATAATACAGTTGCTGCTAAGGTGATGCTATACAGAGGTACTGACTGAGGGAAATAATACAGTTGCTGATAAGGTGATGCTATACAGAGGTACTGACTGAGGGAAATAATACAGTTGCTGCTAAGGTGATGCTATACAGAGGTACTGACTGAGGGAAATAATACAGTTGCTGCTTAGAGGTTGCTGTTGCTCGGAGGTACCGTTTTGGAGGTTTACAGTACCCGTTTCATAATATTCAAACCGACGCATGCAACTGTTTATTATTTTTTGTTTATGAAAAGACAGGGGTTAACCTAATGTAAATAATATATAAATGGTTGCTTTGGCCAGGTGATTATCGAAGAGAGGTGGACTACATAAAACAATTTCTTTGCTTCTTTGCATTTAAATCCATTTACTCAGTGTAATAATTATTGCTCTAAGTAAATGGGTTTAAATGCAAAGTAGCAATTGTTGAATTTCTTTGCTGGCTGCTTAAAGCATGCTGACTGGTCGCACAGGTAACCAACCACTCTACATACACGTTTCTAAATGTACACAAGGAATGTTAATTATTCCGGTGATCGATAAAATCGATAAATATAGGCAAATATAATGTAAACGTGTCTTATTTCAAAATCATAATCAAACACGTGATTTAATTGTATTCTCTTGACTACAATCATTCGTATCGATGGTAAAATGTTGTTCAGCACGGGGCCTCTAGTCTATATATAGTATAAAGAGACGCTGATTAGCACAAAAAAGTATGTTTCAGTGTGTACAGTAAATTGGAAATGGCTGCCTACTTTCGTTTTTATAACTAAGTGAAAACAAGACTAGGAAATACTCATACACACACAACCATGTTTTAACACGACATCGGAATTCGATTACACAAGAGAGTTGTTACTGAAATGAACACATATTCTACATACCTGTCAAAAGAAAACATAAATACCTTTATCTCGCTTAATATACCAATCAAATAAATGTTCCTTGTGAAATAAAGTACGGTATGTGCATATGTATTCACAATCGATCTACACTGATAGCGGTACACGTTAGAGAGACCCATAAATGACAATGTGGTCTGTGATTTTTTTTAAATATGACAAGGGGGGGGGGGGAGGAGAGAGACTCGAACCACTTATGTAAATTGTCGCACGGGGGTTGTTCCATACTTTCCGAGTTAGGGGTAAGCAGGAGGTCAAGGGTGTAAATGGCAAAAGGGTCTGGCACGAACGATGGATCATAAATAATGCATATTTCGTTTTCGTGCCTTTGGTAAATGAATATATATTGAAGTCGTTAAAATGGTGTACGTTACCTCCTATGATTGTCCCTCAGCATAAAATGAAAGTTCCATGACTAGTTTAGGATAAATAAACGCTTTTTATCACTCATTATTTGGTCTTTGTTGTAGTCACAGATATATGACATATGTCTATGTTGTACTTCATGATGATGATGGTGATGATTTGTTTTCGGATTAATAATCTGCTGATCGAAACTGACCGGAAACAATATTTCATATCTTATAAAACTGTTTGTAAATAGCTCCATATTGTATCACTGATACCTGGGTGAATAAAAGTAATGTTCTGTTCTGGTTATTTAAATGCAAAATACACCTGCATTAGATAACTACCATTAATAATGCGCGAGTAATTGGGTGTGAATTAAGTATTTCACACTTTCCGTCTATTGAATATTCAAGGCGACGAAACGACTTTTCATTTATTATACATAATCAGTTCGACGAAATGGATGGTCGACGAAACGACCATCAAATGGTGTCCTTTATTTGTCAACTTTAAATAATTTTAGGTCGGCGATAAAGAAGTCATTTCTTGGGGTGCGGGGAATTGCTTTTATTTTGACTATAGTATTACGTGTAATCCATGTCTATCGCTAAATATCGTAACATCCATCGAAAAAAAGAAAATGAAACCTCATGATTAACATCCATAAATGAGAAGTCTGTTGGTTTGTTTGTAGATATTAATGTCTCGCCAGCATTATTTTTTAGACTATGTCTACTTGCAGCAGATATACACGTATTGAGCTGCCACACTGCAAAATCATGATAGATATGTGGCATGATATCACGCCAAATCACATTATCCTGACCCCGGGCAAACTAACCCTGGAACTACCCTTATATGCTGAGCGTCAAGCAAGGGAGCTATACCATTTTTAACGACTTTGGTATGCCGCGGCCTGGGATCGAACCCACGACCCCCACTCCCGCGTTGGACGTTAAAACCACTTGGCCACCGGCCATTGTGTGTGTAAATACGCGCATGTAAGCTGCGCCATTTAGTCGGTAAATGCGAAAAAAAATCCTGTTTTTAAATCCCATTTTTAGAAGTTGAATGGTTTCTTTTATCTTTAAATAAAATAAGAGGATGAAGATAGCCTTGAATCGCCCACCCGAGAAATATTGCCTGCAAAATTGACTATATTGCATAGAATACAAAATCCATGCAAAAATATGTCAAGATCATTTCAATACCACAAACCAAACAGTACATGTGGTCAAAATTTGAAGGTTGTAGCTCAAAATTCATAAGTAGGTCAATGGGTCATGGTCAGTGTCAAAGTTCAATGACACACACCAAACAGTATCTGTGGTCCAAATCTAAAGGCCACAATTAAATAAAAATAAAAAATATGTTACTGGGTCATAATAAAGGTCATCCAAGGTCAAAGCTCAATTCCACACATTAAACTGTACGGGTGGTAAAAAATTGATGGTCATTACTGCATGTGCCTCATAGAAGTCTATGTAAAAACAAATGAACATAGGGCAAGTTCAATTCTGACTCCTTTGCTTTGATCTGAAAAAAATTGTAAAGGACCACTATTAGCTCCAAACTTTAATGGTTTCTGACAAGATTTTTAAAAGTAAAGTGTAAAACTGCAAATACCTGTAATTTTCTAATATTTCAAGGGCTTGGACTGTAGATCTATCAATCCAATATATAACTATAATGAAACTCCATTGTGATATGCCATCTACATTGTGTAGAACTTAATGTGTATAACTAAATTATTAATTGCTTAATAACTGCAGATAATGGAGTATCTAGCTTTCTTTTTCTAATTCAATGGCCATAACTCCTGACCAAATTGGCCTTCTGTTTATCAGCCATTATTTGACTTTGCCAAGAGATAATGGCTAAAAACATTGTCACAAAGTTTGAAGATGATTGCTAAGAAGTGAATATGCTAGAGTGAAACAAAGTGAAATCTAGTATTTTTTATGTTAAAAGGGCCATAACTCTTGACATCATGAGCCAGTATCAGCCATAATCAAACTTGGTTGAGAAATTATGGCATTGTCATGAAGTTTGAAGATGATTGCTTAACAAATAAAGATTCTAGAGTGTAAACAAAGTGAAATCTGGCATTTTTTACCTGTAAAGGACCATAACTCCTAACCTCATTGCTGATATTACCTAGATTAGACTTGTCTGAGACATTAGACAATTACTTAAGAAATGAAGATGTTAGAGTGTGAGTAAAAGAAAATATGGCTTTTTTTTTTTTTATATTTCGTCCATTGAAAGCCAGAAGGAGCTATCAGCCTTCTTCTTACATATGCTGATAGCCCCTTCTGGCTTTCAATGGACGATTTAAAAGGCCGTAACTCCTGACCTAAATGGCTTATATCAGTCATAATAGGGCTGGGCCAAGGGATTATGTCTATAAGCATTGTCATGAAGTTTGAAGATGATTTCTTAAAAAAAAATAAAGATGCTATAATGTAAACAGCCAGACAAAAAAAAAAACACGCGCACACATACACAAACAAACACACATAAAATGTTTTCTTCAAAACTTTATTTATAATTTTGTGCAGTGTTAACATTGTTAAATGTAATGACATGAATACCGACTAATTTAAACAGGACTACTGAATAGCTAGTACAAAATGCATATATATGAAAATAATGGAGGAAAAAAATGACATACATTCATATACAGGCAAAGACGAATGTAAAATATTCAATAATTATAAAATATTGCATGTAACAATGGACTTAGAAAACATTTAGCAGAAGTCAAAATGATAATATGCATATTTTTTCATTAATAATTATTTGGTCATGGCAGCATACCATGTCTGGATGTCAGGCAACTGGAAACAAATGGCAAGATCATAATTATCTCTAATAGCAGAGACAAAGGTGTCAATACAGCAGTGTCTGTAAAAGCCAAGGTCATCTATGTATAATTGTTTTATCCTTAACCCTTTCCCTCATATAGACTCATTTTGACGCCCTCATTAGGTATCACATAAAGCCTGATCTGCAGAAAACCAGTTAAACCTTACTAAATTTAATTACAAAATCCTCGTTTCCATACCACAGAGGAGCAGCGAACAGCATAAAACCAGATCAGCCTGCGAGTTACTCGCAGGCTGATCTGGTTTTATGCTGTTCGCATAGGTCTTTTAATGGTGTCCTCTATGAGGGAAAGGGTTAAAATGTAATTGAGGTAACTGTTCAGTTTAAATTTTCCCAGCACCATCAGATACCAGGTGGCAACCCTCCTATTCAACAGCCATTAAAATTCATGCTAACAGGCCTGAATATTTTTTATGCATATAAAACTAATATTTTTTAATTCAAAATATTAACATACAAGAAAGAGAACATGACTTGCTCTCGGAACACTAGCCTTTGGTTATTTCTATCCCTAAGGGTATCAAATGAAACTTCTTAGTAATGATCTAACTCTTAGGTATGACCTGCAACTTTGGTTGGAGGTAAGAGTATTGCCAAACTGACCTATAAGACTTGTGTTACATCTGATCATCCTGTGAGTTAAAGTTCCATACACAGGTTCTCATCATGTGCAAGATCTGATAGTAACAATGATTACTTTTTCAGACCTAGAACTACCTTTAGTCAAAACATTTAGCTGAATACAGTGGTCTCATGATTCATCAAGGTCAGATGGGACCTGCAAAATAAAATCAAGAAATTGCCGTCTTCAAGGCATCCTTAAGATAATCTTACTAAATAATATGACTAATTATATGTTTTGAATATTGTGCCCAAAAACAGAATACAGGTAAAATTGAGGGACGGAGCTTCAAGATCGATCATCACAAAGTTTTACTGTATCGACACTTAGAGAATGCAAATTAAAAGGACAGTTTTAGTAGTAGTCCAACTATGGTGCTAATAGTAAGGTGACTAGTTCCTCTCTTTTCAATATCTCCATTCTATGTGCATATCACAGAAATGTCAAACACAGCATACTGTAAAATTATTGATTTTCTTTGATATAAAAATGTTGTTAGGTCTGTATTTGAATATAATAATTATTGTTGATTCATTTACTTAAAGTCATGAGGTCTACTACTTTAAAATCATTATTTTTCGTTCACATTAAATTTTGTTAAGTATCTATGGGAATTTCGTGGGTACATTTATTTGTGGATCTATATAAGAGATAAGTTTTCATGGAGATTAATATTCATGGATAAGAGCCTCTATGAAACTGATGAAAATAATGTCCCACATTTTTTTTTCTTGCGGCAATATTCATGGATAATGCCATCCACAAAATCAGCAAACATTTCTACCCCACGGAATTTAATGTTTTACAATAATACATGTAGGTTAGTTTCAAATGATATACATGTTCATCAATAAATGATATTCATAGATATAACAAAAAACACATGTAACTATCAAATCATCAGACAAGCAGAACATGAATCTTATCACTTATAATCTTAATTGTCACTATCAATTATGTATAAAATCACACACAAAATCTACATATATGCCATTTTGTGCCACTGTCAAAGTTCACTTTTTTTTTCATATACCCAGTATCACACAATTTTTGATGTGATGAAGCAATAAATTTCTTAGAAAACTTCGAGAATTAAAAGCATAAATATTAAAATATGTAAATTTGATGTGTTATTACCAGAAAAAAATATTGTACCAACTTTAACTATTGACAATTTATGACAATTTATGTCTTAATCATCATGAGAATTAGAGCTTTGTAATTTGCACTTTGATCCAAGATAGTAAATATAGAAACAAAACATATATTTTCAGTAATATCTTGAATTTCTATCTAAGACTGGCAATTTTTTCAATTAAATCTAAAACATACAATTCCCTTTCTTCAAATTTACAATAATAAAGATAATAGTGAGTTCAAAGCTGAAAGGAAATGCAATCTATGCTAAATATCACAAAAATAAAAATCTTTAATAAAAAAAAAAAAAAAAAAAAAAAAAAAATCCCAATGACAACAAGAAGTAAAAAAAAAATGCAATAATAGATTAATTGAGACCTCTTCACCAAAATAACTCAAATAATAATTAAGTTTTAAAAATTTTATCAGAATCTGCTGAGGAGAAAAAACCTTTATGTGAGCAAATATAACTGTTAGGGGACTTCACATATCTGTACTTCATAGTACAGATATACAAATGTTCTGCCCTCTAATAATAACCGGCAGACACTGTAAAAATCCTGAATATAAACTATGCTGACTGAGTTTCTGTCTTATGCGGTCCTTCCTGGGAACAAGAGAAATTGATCGATTAAAGAGGTTGTCACTAAATGAAAGTTAAAAACAAAACAAATTGCTGGTTTAGTATTTTAAAATTGACCACTAAATGCAGTTTGTCCATTTAATACAGGTGGGCTCTAATACAGGTTCAACTGTATATATAGTATACATGTACTACTTCTAGTTTGCTAAGCACCAAATATATGTATTGTAAAATTTATTTGTGATATATTTACAATCTTTTGGTGGATATGAGATAGTCTCCAGTGTTTAAATTAACTCAAACAAAATTTCTTGACATAAATGTTAGATATTTAATATATATATTAACCTAACACCATTCATGACAATCTCATTTTGAAGGAAGTCAAATCATACTGGCTGGAGTTGAATGCTAACATTTATTGTAAGTTTATTAATTTTAAACTGCTCTTCTTCTGCAGAATATATAAATATTCTGCTTTTTCTCTCATCATTATACCAATAATGAGATGATTATGATCAGAAATGCAGAAGTCTTCAATGTCTTTATAATAAAAAAAGCAACTCTTGTGAATCTTGTGCATGACACTTTCTCTCATTAATTTCATTCCATAAATGAAATTTAATTTCAATAGCATGAGTCGAACTGGGGTTATCTTAAAGACACAAAATTACATTAAAGCGAAAAAAGAATCTTTGGAAATGGATTATGCTCTAGTGTACTGCAATTCTTGTCCATAATGTCTACCCACCTATGAAGTTTCAAGGTTATATGTCTCATAGTGCATGAGTTATGCTCCAGACAAAACTTAATTGAATATGAAATTAAACAACAGGCAATAACTCCAAAAATATGATTTGCAGAATTAAGGTTCTTGTGCACTGCAATTCTCCTCTGTGAGGTCTATTCATGAAGTTTCAAGGTTATATGTCTCACAGTGCATTAGTAATGCTTTCAAAAAATAAAAATAAATCATGAAATTGAACAAAATGCAGTAACTCAAAAAATATTATGTGCAGAGTTACGGTTCTTGAGCACTGCCTTTCTCCTCCATGTAATCGGTTATATGTCTTATGTGCGAAAAAAAAAAATTAACAAAGGGCAATAACTCCAAAAATATGATGCACAGAGTTATGGTTCTTTGCACTGCACTTTTCCTCCATGTAATCTATCCATCTATGAAGTTTCAAATTAACAGCTTTATTACTTTGTGAGTTATGCTCCGAACAATAATTAAGTATGAAATTTAACAAAGGGCAATAACTCAAAAATATTATGCACAGAGTTATAGTTCTTTGCACTGCACTTCTTCTCCATGAGATCTATCCACCTGTGAAGTTTCAAGTTAATAGCTTTGATACTTTGTGAGTTATGCTCTGGACAAAAAGTGTGACAGACAGATAGACAGACAGAAAAAATCTGACAAAAACAATGTCTCCCCAGTAGCTATTATGGGGGGAGACATAATAAAGACATACTGAAATAAACAAACATTCAAATGATTTTTTCTGCAAGTTTCATCACTAAATACATCAAGATATGACAAGAAAAACTAGAGCTATCACTGAAGGTGATTAATACCTCGCAAAATGCTTTGATACAGGAGAAGCCAGGCTCCAGGCCGAGCATAGATAAGAACCTGTTTACATAGTAAATTAGTTATGATAGTAAGTAATAAGTAAGTAAAGTTTTTATTTAAATTGGATAGAGTGTCAGTTATGGTTGTTTAGCACAGTAGTTTAAAAGTGTAGGGTTAAAGTTCTTGGATACTGCTTCTAGTTGCCATCTGTTTACATTTTAAGTTTCAAGTAAATACCATGTATAATATTCAAGTTATGTTCTGGACAAGAAAAAAAAAGCAATTTAACAAAGGGAAATAATTAAAAAAATGGGACCAGGTAGAGTTATAGTTCTTGAACACTGCACTTTTCCTAGTTGCAATCTGTTTACATTTTAAGTTTCAAGTCAAAAACTTGTATAATTTTTGAGTTATGTTCCGGAGAAGAAAAAACAGAATAAAACAAAGTGAGATCATTCAAAAATAGTTACCAGGGCAAAAACTCTGTCATCCTTGAGACAACTCAAGTGAAATTTATGACACGCATCTCTCCAGCTGATTATCAATTCACACACAAAATTTGAAATGAATCGGTTAAGATATGTAGAAGAAGTTTGCATCACAAGATATCTAGAGTCGAATCAGGGGCAATTACTCTGTAATCCTTGAGATAACTCAAGTGAAATTTATGTCACTCACCTCTCCAGCTGATTATCAATGCACACACAAAATTTGAACTGAATCGGATATGTAGTAGTAGTTTGCGTCACCATTTTTTTTAGGATGGGCGGACAGACTGACAAACCAACAGACCAACTCCTATATACCCCCTCTCAAACTTCATTTGCGGGGTATAAAGGTACTTCGAAAAGAAAAGTACAAAATTTATTACTCTGAATTTAGCTGCATAGAACACCATAACAAAATTTGCATACCACTATGTATGTAGTCACATACAGTCAATGTTTTCATCTTTTCATTTTATTTCCCTTTTGAAAAAATCAGTAAACAATTGACATGTGGCAATTTATTTGCTGAATTAAATGTTTTCTTTTTGTACCAGCCAGTAACTGCTTATTTAAAGGAGGGTACATATCATTACAGAGCAATGAATATGATAGTATAGTACAGATAAAGTGCTGTGCAATACCAATACAGAATAATGGCTACACGTGTTGTCAGAGGAGCAATTTAAACCTGAATACCATGCATGTTCTGAGATATATTCATAGTTCTGACAAAATACCTCTTCATTTCTATTATGACCTGGCCTGTGTTTTTATGAAACATCACAAATTGAGCGTTTCCTCAACTTAAATGTCAACTGTAGAAATGCTTACCTATGTAAAAAAGATAGGAAACGAATAACTGGTGTTGCATGCAACACATGAGTCCCCTACTGGTGAGATTTATAATTTTTCTGTTTCCAAGGCAACCAGAATTTTGGTCTGAGAAAAAAAAAAAGTGACGTGCAGAATCACCATACTGCTATCTATTCATATACCCATTTTTCATAACATTTTCTTAAACACCGGTAGGGGACTAATAAATGGTTTTCAGGCTGGTACAAGAAACAGAACTCTTATATTAAGTTTGAGACAACTATATGTGAAAGTACATCAACCTATAAACAATGTGATAGCCTACTTCACTATTTTTGGGTTATTCAAAAACCTTATTGTGTTTCTTTCTGGTTTAACAAAACCGGACTATACCATAAAGTAAGAACAAGGAGCCAATATAAATACAAATCATTTCCATTTAAAGAAGTTAACAGTAAAAAAATGTAGAAAATAGCACTATTACCAGGTATTGGTCCGAAACTATTACAGTATCTATCTGCATGTGTGTGCATGAATATGAATGACAATCCTACCTAACAAGGCATTCTTCTAAACTACAAATGGTATGGACAAGGGAGTGGGTTCACCATGAACGTAGCATGCAAGGTCATGTCTGGCCAGTTAAGGATACTGAAGGAGATTCCTAAAAATTTTCAATGAACAATTTGTTGTGAGGCCCTTTATTCAGTACTGGTATTATTTGATGCTTGTCTCAGTATATTACCTATTGTTCTCAAATGAATTTAGTGTACTGAAACTGAAGAATATGCAGATACAGTTTATAATAATAGACCTAGTATTACTTTACTAACTTGGTTAAAACAAACAAAAATATTTTTTAAAAAAATTCACCAAATTATGAATCAAATCAATTAATGGTTGACTTTGTTTATCAATCAAGGTATACAAGATATTTAAGGGAACACAACATAATATAAAATCATGTAACATAATATAAAATCATGTACAAACTAAATAACAGCAACAAATCAAAAAAAAAAATTAAAAAAAATTTATAATTCAATACAAAACACATGTAAATAATAAAATAATTAGAAACAAAAATCCTATATTGGTAACTGCCTGATATCAGTATAAAGAAATCTTAACAAATGTAAGAAATTATAACTCAAACTAAAGGAAAGTGTAAGTACAGTATAAAACATGTTTATTAGGCAGTCTAAACCTTACAGACTAATTAAAACTGTAGCTACTACTATACCATGTACATATTATGTATACCAGGTGGTCTTTGTCCTTCATGAACAACATATTTGACCTTTCTAATGTTTACAGGAATTTTCAAATTAAATTATCAGATTATCCAATCACCACACTGGGATATCATGTGATCAATGGTAGCCTTGATTTTCACTACAGAACACAAAATGTCATGCATTATTTTGTAATACCGTTTGTTAGCAGCTCCATACCGGTAAATCGAAAAACTGTCAATTAAGATAGAGGTAAAGGCTGTGCTTATTTTCACTGGTTAAGTTGGAAGGTCCATCATGTATGGAAGCAAAAAAGTATGGATTTATGTGTTTTGATATATTTATCAGACATGGTTGATAAGATTACAAAAAAAGAAAAATGGCAGGGCTCTGCTTCATATATTTTCAATGACCGTGATCAGTGACTGACATGATTTAAATAAAAGAACACATGGTTTTGTAGAGCACTTGCGCTTGCCATGAAAATCTCACAATGAAATTGAGTCTCTCTAATTTTAATTATGTTACATATAAATTGGAAAATAATGGGATATTTTTCCTATTTTAATTGAGTACTGTAATTATAGAATAATGCAGCCTATCTGTTACCCTGTTGATTAGATGATATCAAAAGTACATGCAGGTTAATGTACTATAAAGTCTATTACAGGACTGGTCCAAGCAGGCATGTTTGGTCTTTCCCATTGCCTCATTAATGTTCATGTACAAATTTATGATTTGATGAGTTTTAATTTAATGAACTTTAAATGGTACATGAAACTGGATTTTCTTTGCAGTGCACATTGTAGAATCTGAGCTTCAATACTGTATGAAAAAAATATGGTACAAAAATGCTAACACACTTCTACATAAGGTTAAGAGTGAAGACAAAGATCTAGAACAAATCAGCGTGGTAGACTACAAAAATGACTCATACCTCAATGATAAGTACTGAAAAACAGACCAGGTGATCTATCCAGCTCATTGGTAGTGCATTAAATATGATATCAAACAAAGATATTCTAATCCACATTGATAAATCACCTTAGTAAAACATACCCCTCGCCTATGAAACACCGCATGTCTCTTCAATTATGAGGATTACTGTATTTCCTCAAAAATATCTACAAACATTTAGTATTCACAGCATTTGATTCATACAAGTATTTAGAAAAAGTAACTTGCAAAGGCATCATTAAAGTCTTAACATATGAGGAAGTAAAACACATCATATAAAGGGAAAGAACATAAAACTGATATAATTTTTTGTATTTAAATACTATATCAAATGCATCACATCAGTTAAATATAAAATAACATTTAAACTATTTGTAAAGTATGGATCATAATCAAAGTTAACCCAGAAATTCCTAAAATATAAATAATTTCGAAAAGCTTTAAAGTAAAACTAAGAATAACAAAAGCTGATATCAATGACAAAAAGAAAACTGCTGACTATTGAGTATGGATTATACATAACGGTAACATAACAAAATTTGGGATTACACCTTCAAACAAATAACTAACTGTAATTACTGAACATATGAAGTTGCTTTTTGCAAAATAGCACCCTTTTTCAATGAGCCTCTTTTTTTATTTTCTGACTTATTTTTTGGACTCACATCATCACCCAATTCACAGTGTTTACTCAGCACTGGCTCATGCTGGTCTCCAGCAATCTCAGTGGTGTCCTCATTATGGTCTGGGGAATTTACAAGGCAAGTTTGGATACCAGCCTGATTAGGCAGCTTCCTCTCAAGGTACAGACTGGTGATTGCATCGGCATATTCAACTACGACTCGGTCAAGCCATGTGACATCATTTGGGACAAGGAATCCTCCTTCATAGAATCCAAGATGGCCACCGTGTTTTGTAACAACAAACAAGGCATTTTCACTGTTCTCTGAAAAAATAAATTGTCAATCATATAATAAGAAGAATTCATTTTTTTCATAATTATGCAAGTGTACTGAAGGAAAAAAATAAGATGTTTTTGTAAAACACAACATCCCTCTCTGAGCCTAATACCTCTGGGCCCCAGGGGGTCTGACGCAAAATAATTGATTTCAATTTCACAGTCACTCATCTGAGAAACATTGCCTTCATTGCCAGCACTGCTTAAGAAATGAAGATGTTAGAGTGTAAACAAACTAAAACAAACTAATTATGGATGACGGCCGGACATTGATTAATCCTAATAGCTCAAAATGGGAACAGGTAGAGTAATGGTTTTGGCCACTTCGCTTCTCCTGGTCTTATGGCAAAGGTTAATGATGTCTGCAGACAGACAGGACAAAAACAATACAGCAACCATAACATTAAGTAATGTTATGGGTGTAGCAATGGTTTGTTTAAACATAAATAGTTGGTGTTTATTCATTCGTTTGTTGAAATTCACAAATTTAGTATGAACTATATGTGCCACAATTAACATAAAGCTTAAAGCTAATCCTATGGTCTGTTACTTTATTCCTTTCCTAAACCACTTGTGCATGACTTATTTGCTCCAATATTTAATTTACCTGTATACTTCCGGGGATGGACAAAAAGATCCTCTGGGCAGATGGGGTCATCCATAGCATTCATGATGAACATCGGAATCTTGATCTATAATACAGCCATTTGCATGGAATAATTGATTTGAAACATTTTATTTCTCATGCATTTTATACATACATGGAAAACATTGTTAGTGTATCATACAGTTTGAGAAAAGGATTGGACAGAGAGCTCATGTCCTTCCAATAAAGCCTTCCAAAAGAGTATTCTCAGTAAAAATATAAATGGTCAGAAACTGTCAAACACATTTCTCTACACAAAAGTAATAAATTTAGGACAATTTATTTTTAACTGACAGTCAGAATGAAAATTATTTGTCTGGGGAGGGAAAAAAACAACAACAGTCAAACAAGAGTCATGTTGACATGGCCATCCCCCGCCAAATGCTTGCTCTTTAGAAGAGGTGTTGGAGAGTAGAATATTTCATTTTTAAAAGAAAAATTTTGGTAATGAAGACTGATGTTTGAAGTGATTATAGATATGAAACCCTTGTGAAGACCTACAAATTCCCCTATTTTGAGGTCTACAGGTAAAATGTCAAGGCCTTCGGCGGGGGATAACAATTCAAATCATTGATTCTTACACAACATAGTTTTAACATTGGGACTATGACTGATAGAGTTGATGTCACTTTGACAAATCAATTATCTAATCAATTAAAGCATACAATTCTTAAACAAATTTTACTGTGCTCTATCAAATAATCTTATTTACAAGTGACAGGAATTGTCACAAAACCAGGTTTTCTTTTCGCAATGTTTCGTCCCAGTACAGATTATTTGTATCAGTCAAATAATTTTGTGCTCAATGTCTATTAAATCTAATGCAATTCTGTATAAGCATACATAATATGTTCAACAAGGATTTTTATCTTACATTTATCCACAATAACTTTGAACAAGATATGAATATGATGCAACAATCTGCTTCTGAAAATGTCACTTAAGCATTCACTTTAACTAAATTCTACTTTATTTTTTTTGTGGGGGTATATAGGAATCACCAGTTGTCTGTCTGTCTATCCCTATTCTTGTAAGCACAACTCCAAAACCTATTAAGAAATGTAGAATTTGTGCACGAAAGAATATTTCCCTTTATATTACATCCGTTAAGGGGCTAAGGGCCATAACTGCATCAAAAATAGTCGAACCACAAAACACTGACAATATGCACCAGGTCACTATGTAATAATGCTTCTGTAAAAGTTTGGGCCAAATCCGTTGAAAAATGTAGGAGTTGCGCACAGAAGAATATTTCCCTATATATTACATATGTGAAAAAATAACAAAGGGCCATAACTGCATCAAAAATAGTCGAACCACAAAACCCTGACAATATGTGCCAGGCCACTATGTAATAATGCTTCTGTAAAAGTTTGGGCCAAATCCGTGGAAAAATGTAGGAGGAGTTGCGCACAGAAGAAATTGTTTACGCCCACCCGCCGACATACCCCAATCTAATAACCAGAGTTTTCCTTCAGAAAACCTGGTTAATAATTGGAAATTCATCCTTTTGGTAAAACCCTTTCTTTCCATGGCTGTTTCACAGTACAGATATTTTTTTCTTTGTAAAAATGAATTTTAGCTGAGTGTCTGTAAAAGATGAATGTATAATATGTATTTACTTCAATTTTATTTATTAATCTCACTAAATCTGCAGCATGTAAAAGAAATAGAGAATTTAGACATGTGGGTTTTCTACCCTGGTTTCCCTTCACATCAAAGACCTCTATTAGGGCCTCCAAGGTTATCATTCACAAGCAAAATCACTTTCTGTCAAAGTTGAGTGTATTTGAAAAAGTTTAAAACAATATATACCCTCAAAATTCCCATCTTTGGGTTTTACAAAACAGGCAAATTATGCAAATAAAATAAGTAATTTAACCATTTAAAATTCTAAAATGTTAGATTTCAGAAAACAGAAAATCAATTTATAAAATTTATCTCAATATGCAAATGCCCCATCAGTGTGAACTAAGTTTTCCTTATGTAGAGGGGTTTTCTGATAAATTCTTGTGAGAGAAATAAATCTTAAACTAAATTCATAATTACTATACTTGAAATGTAAATTAAGTACACATATCAGTGAAAATAGAATATCTCAATTTTGCACATAAAAACAAAACAAAAATACATTTGATGTCCCTCAATCATCTCCGTAAATGACAGAAAAACTTTTTAAGTTTTTTGCAGTAAACCAATTTCCTACTATTATGTGTCTGCTTATCACCCCATGTCCACCAAAAAACAATTTATAGCATAAATAATGAAATGATAGATTCAACAAATACTAGAATTTCACTGCTGCATTGTTTTAATGAACAATAATTGTTTTGTTCATGTAGCGATGCCTGTAGATGGAGCCAGTGGTATTTTCAAGAAATACTCCGATACCAGAAAATCATGGGATTTTCTATGTAGGCCAAACATGGCAAACAATAACATGCTTTTAATACATTATTAGAAAGGCTGAAAAAATAGATTGTTTTACGCATTATGGTACAAAGATGGAATAACAAAATGAGATCACTCCCATATCCTTTGCGCGCCTGTAAAATAGTGAAACAAGTAAAAAATCGTTGCCTCAGAAACGAGCCAATCTTTACAGTGAATGCCTGTAATGTAGTGAAACAGGTAAAAAAAATTTGTTTACCTGTTTCAATACACTACAGGCATTCGCTGTAAAGATTGGCCCGGTGCGCAAAGGATATGAGAGAACCTGCAATACCACCATACACCACTAATCTTTAAATAGTAAATTCAGATAATACACTGATATCTGATTATTTAAATACAGGTTTGGTGAATATCTTACAAGAGTTAGATAATTATTTACATTCATAGGCTGCTATATTGGAGTTTAACTTTGAGAAAGAGTTCAATATTAATTAATTGATGTAGTTTAATCTTATTATAAGTATATCATAGTTTAATTAAATTCATTAATTCTACATTTGCCTTACTTGTCCTTCTTGCCCACTGGTTTATTCATTTATTTAATTTTAATAACTGCGGAGTCAAGCAACATCACTCTCGTCCATCACCATATGTAGTTTTCTTTTAAAACAGGGCTTTGTCAGTATAGCAAGCAATACTGTCAAGAGTCCCCACTAGTGGAAACCTCACCATGAAGAATTTGTGCTAGAAAGGAAATTACAGAAATGGTTTATGCTCCCAAAACTGCACTGACCTTTCAAGCATGTATATGGTTGATGCGCTAGCATACCTTTGTGTTATAACAAACACTTCTGTATAGTTTCATGAAAATCCAAACATAGATATCGAAGTTATAGAGCAGACATGAAAATGTAGCCTATGAATACCAAAGACAATTTCTAACAACTCCTTTGACATGACCTTTCAAACGTGCATATAGTTGCTGCACATGACACATCTTTGTGTCATAACAAACACTTTTGCAAAGTTTTATGAAAATCCAAACATAGATATGGAAGCTATAGAGTGGTCATGAAAATGAAGCCTATGAATACCAAAGACAATTTCTAACAACTCCTATGACCTTGACCTTTCAAACACACATATGGGTACTGTCGCAAAAACATATCTTCATGTAATGACAAACTCGTTTGTAAAGTTTAATGAAAATCCATCCATAGATATGGAATTTACAGAGTGTACATGTAGATGTAGCCTATAAATACCAATGAGAATTTCTAACAATACCAGTGACCATGACCTTTTAAGCGTGCATTATGGTTGATGTGTGCAGCACACCTTTGTGTTATGACAAACACTTCTGTAAAGTTTTATGAAAATCCAAACATAGCCATTGAAGTTATAGAGCGGACATGAAGATGTTAACTTTAAATACTAAAGAGAATTTTTCAACTCCAGTGACCGTGACCTTTTAAGGACGCTTATGGTTGATGGAGTTATGATGCAGACATGAAAGCAGGACAGACGGAATGACAGACCGATGGACAGATTGCTGGAAGGACGCACAAAAAACCTATAATCCCCAACCAGTTTCACCTATAGGGACTAATTACAGTAACAGCTCGGCCTGTAACAGTATCAAGGTCATCCAAGGTGGTCACTGTTCAAATCAACACGTGATCAGCTCATGTAACAAACAGTCCCATTTATGCACGCCAAGTGTTATCAGTGAACCCTTCCTTCCTGTATTGTGAAACCATTACCAAGTTTGTAAGTTGGATTTTCATAATTGCATTTGTTGCTGTATTACACTTTTCACTGTTTTCTGTATTCTATGTTTATATGAGTGATAACAGGTTTTATAAAAAATTGTGGCAGGTTCTAAAAGTTTGCTTTTAACTCTTAACCTCATATAAACTTGTTTTAATGCATTGACAAACAAAGGAGACCCTGATCAGACATCTCCTGCCTCCTGGGAGAGGCTATCTGATCAGGGTCCTCTCTTGTTGCTCACACATTATTGAAGCTCAGATTTGACAGTCTGTACAGTCAGCATGGCAAAGAAAAGAAAAATCCCTTGTTTCATACACCTTGTTTAAATTCATCAGGTCATAAATATACATACAAAATTATGCATAATACATGTTTCACATATGAAGATGTAAAACCAATCCCCCACTCTTATTAAGTATCTACTAAAGGGGTTTGGCTTGAAAGGTGGGTCATCGCGATATACTATATATATTATGTATATATACATGTAGTGATTTATGAACCATCTTAGCAAAACCCTATGGTATCTACAAGGGTGTAGGAATGGTATTCAAATTGTGTATTTCACTGATAAGAATAAGGGTCAATATTGGTAATGTCTGTTAAGAACAATGGGATACACTTGTGTACCTGTGTACAAATTGCTACATACCTAATTGATTTAGTTCATAAGTTCAGAGGCAGGGTACTAACACAAAACTACCTTGACCCCAGCACAGTGCCATGACTTCATAGGATAATAAGACTCATATAGATGAACACCATGTAAGTGTCAAGGCCTTAGATTTATAAACAAAGGGTTCCACTCCTTTATCTATGAACAGTCCAAAAGAAAGCATGTTTACTCTCCTACTCAAGGCTATGGGTGCAAACTATCTTTTTTTTCTCTCGATTATTTGTAAGTTTAAATACAGCGTTAGATGCCCACAACTGCCTATTACATCTGTCAGCCGTGGGATACTTGGCTAGCACTCTATCGTTATAAGGATATTCATAAGAGGTACGTCAACCATTCAAAATGCTGCTTACACAAACTAGAACTATCACTTAATGTGATTAATACCCCCGCAATACTGCTTTAGAAATGATGAAGTTATTAGGATTAAGAAGAAGAGTATGAAAAAGACATTTTTACATTAGTTTTTTTTTCCAGATTTTTGGCCGGGTTACACAGGTTGTGCTTGACCATTGTATGAAATTGTTTTGAAATCCAACCAGTAGTTTAAAAGTTATACTCTGGACAAGGAAAAGTAACAAAGGGCAATAACTCTGTAATTCCTATAGATAGAGTTATGGTTCTTGTGCACTGCACTTCCTCTCATTGTGCTTGACCATTGAATGAAATTGTTTTGAAATCCAATCAGTACTTTACAACTTATACTCCGGACAAGGTTACAAGTTATACTCCGGACAAGAAAAAAAAATACAAAGGGCAATAACTCTGTAATTACTCTAGATAGAGTTATGGTTCTTGTGCACTGCACTTCCTCATATTGTGGTTGACCATTGTATGAAATTGTTTTGAAATCCAACTTGTACTTTTCAAGTTATGCTCCGGACAAGGAAAAGTAACAAAGGGCAATAACTCTGTAATAAGTCAAGTTGGAGTTATGGTTCTTGTGCACTGCACTTCCTCTCCATGTGCTTGATCATTGCATGAAGTTGTATTGAATTCCAATAACGCAACGGACCGCTGGACCGACCGACCGACCAACCAACCGACCGACCACCGGGTGACTCCTATATACCCCCCCAAACTTCGTTTCGGGGGTATAATAAGTACTCTTCAGTTGGAGACCTAAAATCTGTAAGTCAGTAAGACGATCCTCACAGTGATTACCTCATGCTGCCCTACCATAAGTATGAGAGTTTCTATTGGTAAAAAAAAATCCCCACTACCTAGTGGGGCTGCGAATGGTGGCACGGCTTTTAAATAATCGATAACGAGCAACTGCTAACTAATAATCCCATAGGCGATGAATGAAGTGACAGAATATGCACTCATTGGTTTCCGACTCTGCTGTAAATTATAAGTGTCACATAAATGTCCAGGACCTAGTTCAGTAAGTAAGTAAGTAAGAAATTATGTCTGTAAATACGAAATAAATAGAAATAGCAACGCAACTAAGTGGCTCAAAAACAGCCCTTCCTTACACAATTGATTGGTTGAGTATGATTGCCAGCACAAGATGTGTAGATATACAAAAGAAATCCAGTAAATCAAATGGTTCTGTGTTTTGAACCTTTCCCTCATATAGACTCATTTTGACGCACTCAATAGGTACCACATAAGGCCTGATCTGCAGAAAACCACAGTTAAACCTTACCAAATTTAATTATAAAGTCCTCATTTCCAGACCACTGAGGAGCAGCGAACAGCATAAAACCTGATCAGCCTGCGACTTACTCGCAGGCTGATCTGGTTTTATGTCGTTCACATAGGTCTTTCCTTGGTTTCCTCCATGAGGGAAAGGGTTAAGAGGGTATTCAGATAAGGAGATACTGGTCAATCAAAAAGTCATAAAGGTATGTTTGATTATTTCTTACTGTTATAGCATCTATGCAGATAATTCAAACACACACAACACAATCTATTAGAACAAAAGGTTCATGTCACATGTCTTGAGGATAAATTTGCAGTAAATATCTTGCATGAAAATTCAGTACACATTAACACATTGTTAAACTGTCCTTATTTTCATCCTTATCAAGGATTATTTAATCTCTTTGGATTTCTTCCAAATGTCCCAATATCTTCCTTGATATTACACTAGAGTGTGTTTTTATTTGATAAATCATTTTTCTTTTTAAACTTTAAAACGTCTATTTTAAGACCACCACTGAAAATGCCATACATTGGTTATTTAGTAGGCAGTCTTGAATATAGCTAGAGCTATCACTCACACTGATAATAACCCTGCATACAGCTTTGACACAGAAAAAACTTTGTATAAAATCTCTTTTTTGTATAAGTTTCATTTAAAATATATCCCAACATTTGTGCCACAAACTTTTTCTTTGTATCATTTATATATACACAGAAACTTCTAAGGGCCATAACTCTTGGAAGCATTCATAAGATGAATCAAGGTGATCATACGAGCCAAGTTTCACTGAAATATTTCCAAAACTGAAGGAGTTTGCACCACAAACTTTTAAAGACTGACTAACCAACAAAATGACCACCACCTTACAGACTGATTCCAGTTTACCCCTGTAAACATTTGTTTGTGAGGATAGAACTAGAGATGTGTCCACCTGACATGGATGCCCCCACTTTCTGCCATATCTACGAAGTCAGGATCAAGAACTCTGCAATAACACAATTTAAGAACCAACATCTTATACTGCTGAACAATCCTGTAAAGTCTTTTCTGACTGTAATGGTTTAAAATATTTTTTGACAGACAGACAAATGGACAAATGGCCAGACAAATGAATCCTCATAATACTAGTCTTAATAAAGAGCAGGTCCACATATTGAGGTGGTCTTTGTTTGAGGTTTTACTGAGGTCTTTTTCAGCATAAGCTGTATAAAATGGATTTTGACCTATTTCTTGACCAATCTAATCTTGATTAACAACCTAAGAGCTCAAAAAACACCAGCTTCATTGCACCTACTGGTAGTTTGCATAAATTATTTTAGGATATTCCATCATAATATGGGAGTATCAGTGTGCATATCTGTTTGCATAATTGTCAATTGGCAGATAACAATTTAATCTATTTAAATATAAAATACTTCCAGTTGAAAAATTCAACCATAAAAACCATCCTGTTGAAGTGTAAACAGTTGTGAGTCTTTAGAAAATGTTGTTGTTACCTTGGTAATTGACTTATCCTCAAATACTTGTGTATAAATCAGCTAACATAAGCCATATAAAGTAAATGCTTACATGGTTAAATGTATGTTAGCTAATGTATTGGTCCTGAGATTGAATCCTATAAGCAGATTTTTTTTTTTTTGGCTTTTCCATGCATTACATTTTTTGTCTCTTTTTTCCTTTTTTTTTTTTTAACTGCCTAATATAGTACTTCTCTAAATATTACAGCAAATACATTTTCTAGCATTATTTTAAAATCACAGACCATTTAAAACTTGCCAGCAGTATTATGATGTATTATATTGTGACACTTTCATTTTTTTTAATTTTCATTTCCTTTATTTTCGTAAGCCAAATATCATTTTTAAAGGTATTTCTTGTTTGTTTTTCTTCAGACAATAATGGGACAAAGTAGTTCAACAGATGAAACAGCTGTCAATCAGGACAACCAACTGCCTTTATTAGACACAAATGGATTGAAGCTTCAAGAAAGAATTATCCGACTTGAAATAAAATCTTCTGAACAAGAAAATCTCATAGAAGAACTTATCAATTCCCAGCTGAAAAAAGATGATGAAATTACTGATATAAAAGCTCAATTGAAACAAATGGTTTCCTTTTCTGATATCTTAAGAGGAAGTGATTCCCTAGATAATGAATCAATGAATCCTATACAGAGGAGACAGAGAGAAGAGAGAGTGGGGGATAAGACTGAGCTGGTCTCTTTCTCTGCATTCTTATCTAAAAATGCACCCTGTAATGATACAGGAAGTAAAATTATAAAGTTGGACACAGTTCTCTCTAACACAGGCAATGGTTATAACAAGTATAATGGAATGTTTACTGCCACTGTCAGTGGGCATTATTTCTTCATGTTTCACTTTGATCTAAAACAAAACTGCGGGGTCACATGGCTGAAGAAGAATGGGGAGGTGAAGGTTGAGACACAAGTGTCAGGGGGAGGCTCGGTCATACTGGCCCTGTCACAAGGGGACGCTGTGTGGATTGAGGTGGGCACATCCTCTGATCGTCAGGGGGGGGCAACTGTTGAAGAGCTTTCTGGGACATTCACTGGCTTCAAGCTGTATTAAAGTGGCACTTTATTCACACGGTACACTTGTGGTGTTGCAGGACCAATGTGAGTGAACATAGTCAAAAGCAGAGTCAGGAGAAACTAGTGCTAACAAAGACAATGAAATACTTTAAAATGGGACAAGCAATCGACTAGATTACTACCATGCATTTGAAAAGAGTTTGTAATGCATATGCTACTGTCAAAACCTTGAGTCTCTAGGAACAACAAGACCCATCTACAACGTCAACATCATAATCCAACCACCTGTATTAAAAGACTTTTTTTATTTTATTAAACTATCATTATAAATTCCACCCAAACATTTTTACTATATAAATTTATCCCATTAAACGACTTTATTTTATTATGTGGCCAGCGACCACAGAAACCAAGTCCCTGCATGTAAGATTATGTGCAAAATCAACATTTTTGAGTGACTGTGTTTGATTCCCCTTAGACATTTTTGCATGTTGCTAATGATCAAGTACGTTGGAACATGTGTATCATTCATTTAAAATATCTGAACAAACAAACCATCATCCCAGTCATAAGTGTTCACCTGAAACCCACATTGTTTTGACCATGCATGACTGCACCATGTGCAACTAAATTCTATATTTCGATTGGCCAATATAGTCCCTGGTTCCCGTTTCAACAGTTACTAAGCATAACAAAGGTTAAACCATCACTCCAAATGCCGAAAGCTTCGGATTTTGGTAAAACAATATTTGGGAATAAGGTAATACTTGATGCAATCCATACCATTTGTTATTCGGACCTATACATAAGTACATTGCCTCTTATGCTACACGATCAGGGTGCACACTGGAAATAAAGTTATCGGGGGTTTCTGGATTAATGTTAGACAGAGACATAAAAAAGCTCCTCCCTAAATAATATTGTTCCTTGAAAGTTTCATAATACATTCATGAATTTGATGTCAAATGTTGTGTTTTTCCACCGAACACCAAATCCAAGCCTCATGCAGTCAATAGACCAAGGCATCATTCCAACATTACAGCTAAAAAATCAAAAGAAACTAGAACCGCAAAGCGGCATCTTGGTTTTCGCTTTTAACTTGACTAGTAAGAGTACTGGTTTCAACTGCAGACATAATTGATTGATATTAACTTTATTCGAATATTATTAACATTTAAAAGTCAAATAGAAAGTTTGAAAAAATGAAGATACTTAATACAAAACAATCGTGTATTATATTACAAAGGGATATCTCCTGACGTTATTTGATGACAACAGCCTTAATCGAATTTGATCGAGAGAGTGTGGGAAAAAAACTGAAAATATAAAATTTGAAGATAAGAAATGAAGTGCGATATTCTTTTTCTTCTTTTTTTAATATTCATGGGGGAAAAACGCAATATATAATAGGCTGATAACATTTGTTAACCTTCTTGCCCGAATTTAGGAAAAAACACTGTGGTTAAGTTTAAAAGTGATTGCTTAGAGAATGAACACGCAAGAAATTTGGATCTATTTGAGCTGAAGAAAATGGCAATTATCGTTATATAACCTTGACCAATGAAAATACTGTTTAATATTTTATTTATGAGAATCTGTGTATCATAAAACTATACAACCAGTGGAGAAAATGATGACGCTTGAACAAAGGGACAAAAAAAAGACACACACTAAAAACTTATGTTTTTGAAATTGTAATTCATCCAATTAGTGACGTTTGCCGCATGCTGTTGACAAACAATACATACCCTTAACTCGCTTACCCAAATATTCTCTGTATATATGTTTAGTAAATTAAATAATGCAAATATAATTCAGGTAACATACTGATTTACGATTTTTCGATAAAGGATCAAACTTTGGACTGTTGTAAATTGATCAAATGGAGTCCGATCTTCAAAAACTAAACATAATTAGAAAGATCTCTTCACGAACTAAAACTTTTGTTCATATACTTTCTATAAAATATTTTTAGATTTGAAGCTATTTTGTGCCGATAAAAATAACAATTATCGGTATTATGACCTTGACCTTTGCATATTTTCATCGTTATTTACTATGAGTTTGTTTGTATTATTTAAATGCATAAACAGTGAAAAAATGATGAAGATTGAACAAAAAATAAAGTTAGGAGCTGCAATAAAGAGGAAACATACGGATTTACAATTGTTTGATAAAAGGATCAAACTTTGGACTGTGGTAATTTGATCAAATGAAGTCCGATCTTCAAAAACTAAACACCAATGGAAAGATCTCTTCACAAACTAAAACTTTTGTTCATATACTTTTTATAAAATATTTTTAGATTGAGAACTATTTTATGCCGAAAAAAAATAACAATAATCGGTATTATGACCTTGACCTTTGCATATTTTCATCGTTATTTGCTATGAGTTTATTTGTATGATTTAAATGCATAAACAATGAAAAAATGATGAAGATTGAACAAAAAATAAAAGTTAGGAGCTGCAAAAAAGAGGAAACATACGGATTTACAATTGTTTGATAAAAGGATCAAACTTTGGGCTGTGGTAGTTTGATCAAATGAAGTCCGATCTTCAAAAACTAAACACCAATGGAAATATCTCTTCACAAACTAAAGCTTTTGGTCATATACTTTCTATAAAATATTTTTAGATTTGAAGCTATTTTGTGCCGATAAAAATAACAATTATCGGTATTATGACCTTGACCTTTGCATATTTTCATCGTTATTTACTATGAGTTTGTTTGTATTATTTAAATGCATAAACAGTGAAAAAATGATGAAGATGAAACAAAATATAAAGTTAGGAGCTGCAAAAAAGAGGAAACATACGGATTTACAATTGTTTGATAAAAGGATCAAACTTTGGACTGTGGTAATTTGATCAAATGAAGTCCGATCTTCAAAAACTAAACACCAATGGAAAGATCTCTTCACAAACTAAAACTTTTGTTCATATACTTTTTATAAAATATTTTTAGATTGAGAACTATTTTATGCCGAAAAAAAATAACAATAATCGGTATTATGACCTTGACCTTTGCATATTTTCATCGTTATTTGCTATGAGTTTATTTGTATGATTTAAATGCATAAACAGTGAAAAAATGATGAAGATTGAACAAAAAATAAAGTTAGGAGCAAAAAAAGGAAACATACGGATTTACAATTGTTTGATAAAAGGATCAAACTTTGGACTGTGGTAATTTGATCAAATGAAGTCCGATCTTCAAAAACTAAACACCAATGGAAAGACCTCTTCACAAACTAAAACGTTTGTTCATATACTTTCTATAAAATATTTTAGGATTGAGAACTATTTTATGCCGAAAAAAATAACAATAATCGGTATTATGACCTTGACCTTTGCATATTTTCATCGTTATTTACTATGAGTTTATTTGTATTATTTAAATGCATAAACAGTGAAAAAATGATGAAGATTGAACAAAAAATAAAGTTAGGAGCTGCAAAAAAGAGGAAACATACCGATTTACAATTGTTTGATAAAAGGATCAAACTTTGGGCTGTGGTAGTTTGATCAAATGAAGTCCGATCTTCAAAAACTAAACACCAATGGAAATATCTCTTCACAAACTAAAGCTTTTGTTCATATACTTTCTATAAAATATTTTTAGATTTGAAGCTATTTTGTGCCGATAAAAATAACAATTATCGGTATTATGACCTTGACCTTTGCATATTTTCATCGTTATTTACTATGAGTTTGTTTGTATTATTTAAATGCATAAACAGTGAAAAAATGATGAAGATTGAACAAAAAATAAAGTTAGGAGCTGCAAAAAAGAGGAAACATACGGATTTACAATTGTTTGATAAAAGGATCAAACTTTGGACTGTGGTAATTTGATCAAATGAAGTCCGATCTTCAAAAACTAAACACCAATGGAAAGATCTATTCACAAACTAAAACTTTTGTTCATATACTTTCTATAAAATATTTTTAGATTGAGAATTATTTTATGCCGATAAAAATAACAATAATTGGTATATGACCTTGACCTTTGCATATCTTCGCTGTTTTTTTCCATGATTTTATTTGTATAATAAAATTGCATAAACAGTAAAATGATGATGAAGATTGAACAAAAAATAAAGTCAGGAGCTGCAATTAAACTTAAAAGTCATGCTTTTAAAATGTTGATTTTTCGAAAATATTGGTTAAGTTTGACCGCGTACTGTGGACAAACCATGCATTTCCCGAATTCGCCACCCCATATATTTTGTGCGTATATGTCTTGCAAATCATATGCAACAAACAAAATTCTCCTATCTCATCTCTGAATAAAATGGGTAGGTTTTTGGTAGACCTACCCTTATCTCACAGTTTTTGCGAGATTCGAACTTTCAACCTCCTGTAGCACGAAAGTTTTATATACGCAAAATTTTGGAACCTATCATATTTTATTGGGCTATTTACAAGGAACATTATGTAAAAACCGCATTTGAATCGGACCTCAAATAATTGAGATATTGCTTATTAAACATTTTCATATAAAACGCCACCTGGCGGGAAAATCAAAACAAAAATGAAAATTTTCTCGACGTTAGGATCATCTTCAAATACGTGATTATTACTGATAAAAAATTCATAGATGTGGCTTTTCTCACCTTGGAGCTATGCCGTTCACAAAAAAGGGTTAGAAAAAAAAAAAAAAAAAGAAACAGAACAAGAACAAAGGGTTTTCGCACTGCGATGCGAAAACCCAACAACAAAAAGTAATCATGTTGATGTTCATTGGTACGAAAAAAACAATACATTTTGTAGTTATTCATATTCATGTTGTAATATAACATAACGTTACAATACAATTTACCTTACAGTTTGTACATGTATGATTTGTTTGCCTGGATTTCCAAAAAGAATCTAATATTAAGAGAACATTTCCACTTTTTTGGCAGTCCCTTGAGCAGTCTCTTAAGACAATTTCAACTGTACACAGTGACACAACAAAAGTCCAGACAATACCGGTGCATAAAGAAATTCCAGTGTGAGACTGTTTTGTCCTGTGTTGAACAATTACTCTGTGAATAAGTCATAGGGTACTTATATACTTACATTGTGAATATAGTAGGCACAACTGGAATATCTGTAGTAAGACTCTACGTCCTTGAAGCCTGCCCTGATACTGTGGGAAAACAACAGTGAAAACATCATTACATGTACTGACATACCATAAGGTGTCAGACTCCTCTAGCAACTCTAGTTTCCAACAATCTTCCTTATTATCATAAATAGAAATTTCAGTAATCAGTAATTATTCTTCAATCCAGACATTTTTGACTTTTTAAAACTCAATTTTCTGTTCCATCAGCAGTATAAAGTTCAGCCATTTTGAAATATATAAACAAATTTCAAGCAATGCAGCTATGGAAACAGGAGAAGTTTGAAAAAGTGACCATATTACATCTTCAAAAAATTGTCTCAATCTCACTATACATAGAACATACATGTATTAAATATGGAATTCATTGCAAGAAAAAAGAACTACATATAACTACTGCGTCTTATCTCAATGGAATATGCAAATTGTCCAAGGACAAACAAACAAACAAACACAGATGTACTAATCAAATGAAGAACAGGTACATGGGACAAAGTGTTTCTCATCTCATCACTTAAAAGGCAGAGGTACATGTATAATCATAACAAAAGGAAATAATGACAAAATCGTAACTTTTGCACAAAAGCATGTCAGTGTGTTGCTTTATTTAAAAGACTCGAAACTGAATAAGCATAGAAATAGACAAACATACTGGCTATAGTTGATGTCTATCTGACAGAGACTTGTGGCTGAGTACACTTTCCTGGTATCAAACTTGCCGTAACGTTTTACTGCTTCCTCCCCAAATAGTATCTTGTCGTGTCGCTTCATCAAACGCCGCTTATTCACTGTCATGGCAAAGGCATAAAATCTGCGCAGCTTATTCCATTTAAGATGAAGGTTCCTTGTGCTGAAATAACCAATACAGAACAAATATTATTACAGGAAACAAGTAAAGTTTTTCTGCAAAACTTATGACAAAAATACTGGTAATTAGCATTATATGTTAATTTACAACTATAAATCATATATCAAACCTGGTTAAGTTGTGAAAAAGAGCAGATAGTAAAACACCCTGAATGTTCATCCTCAATCAATTTAGAAGTTTTTGCTTTTCAAGTTAATAAATACTTGCAGAGTGAACAATACCTGCATGTAAAAGAAACAAGAGAGCCAAAATGGCCCTGAGGATGCTCACATGAGAAATATTGTCTTCATTACCTGCACAAGTTACTATATTATAGCAAAGTTGTACTGAATACATAACCCATGCAGACATACAGCAAGATCATTTCAATTCAACAAACCAAACAGTACCTGTGGTCAAAATTTGAGGTCAAACTTGGATGAGAAATGAAGATGCTTAGAGTGTAAACAAAGAAAAAACCTGGCATTTTTGATAATTAAAGGGCCGTAACTCCTGATTTAAATTGGCCTTTTCTGGAAATGAAGATGCTAGAGTTTTTTAAATAAAAGGGTAATAACTCCGGACCTAATTGGCTACTAGTATTAGCATATCTGTAATCAATCTTGACCTAGAGATTATGGCTATATATGTCATTAAATTTGAAGATGATTTCTTAAGAAATGAAGATGCTAGAGTGCAAACATAGTGAAACCTGGCATTTTTTTTTTTAATATTAAAGGGCCATATCTCTTGATCTTATTGGCTGATATCAGCCATAATCTAACATGGTTGAGAGATTATGATCATAAGATTAAAATATTGTCATAAAGTATGAAGATGACTGCTTAAGGAATGAAGATGCTAGAGTGCAAACAAAGAAAAAATCTGGCATTTTTTAATATTAAAAGGCCATAACTCCTTACCTAATTGGCCGATACCAGTCATAATCGAAATTTGCTGAGAGATTATAGCAACTGACATTGTCATAAAGTTTTAAGTTGATTGCTTCAGAAATAAAGATGCTAGAGAGCAAACAAACTAATTGTGGTCAACGGACATAGAGAGACGGACATTTATCGATTCTAAGAGCTCATTCTGAACACATGTGCTCAGGTAAGCTAAATAAAATATGGTCTTCAGGTAGCATTTGTGACTACTGACTGTGAATTGAAAGGAAGTGGATTTCAATTCTTTCATGACCTTACCAGACACAAAATACTGATCAAACCCTAGAAATCAAGAAGGATTAGTTTGAATTACAAGAACGTGTTTCCTAATTGACATTAAAAGAAGTAAAAAAAAATGTTCTGACCACTTACTCGTTCACCTCGTAACCTTGGCAGATGGACATGGCACACAGCACCTTTCTCTGATTGGCTGGATCCTCCCCCAGGTATTTACACACTATGTTGGCCCCCATGCTGAACCCTACAGCAAGAATCTCTGTCCCCGGGTACTGTGCCTTAAGGTCATCAATCATTCGCTTGTACTCATCAGTGCCACCTTAAAAATACAACATATGCTGTACAGAGGAACTGACAATTCAGAATCATTTTTAAAATTCGGTGTGATTTTGGAATTATCATGATTCCAGAAATGTGCAGAAGATATGTTCACATGAACATTCAATATTACTCCTGCATTACCTATATATCTGCTCATCAATTTTTGTATAACATTAATTTCATAATGAACTTTGACATTAATTTTGTAATACTAAATACAATGTAAAAATTTTTGTTTATCAAATCAATGATTAAATTACAACAAATATCTGTAATATTGGCAATTGTTCTAAAATTTATTCTTTTTTCAAAATTATTCTTTCAAAAGAGTTATGTTAAAGTTAAACAAGAGAGCCATGTGGCCCTAGATCGCTCACCAGAGTACATCAGCTTATTTAAAAAGATTCAAGTCACTTGATTTTACCTGGTGTCTTCCAGCAGCAACCAGATTCAAATTTCTGATACATACTGATTATTATTATCGCTGACTGTTCCAAACATTTTTTTTTATCAAGGTTACAGTACATAAAGTAATCCGGTTGTGCTCTACAAAGTGCGTAATAATATGCAGTGTAAAACAGCTTTTGTTTTCAAATCAGGGACATCCACATTGTGCAGTGATGTCATAGGAAAGTAGTTCCATTCTATGCACATAGAAATATGTTAGCACAAGGTAGAGACGTGATACAAGTTTTAACCCTTTCCCTCATATAGACTCATTTTGACGCACTCAATAGGTACCACATAAAGCCTGATCAGAAGAAACCCACAGTTAAACCTTACCAAATTTAATTATAAAGTCCTCATTTTCAGACCACTGAGGAGCAGCGAACAGCATAAAACCTGATCAGCCTGCGAGTTACTTGCAGGCTGATCTGGTTTTATGCTGTTTGCATAGGTCTTTTCATGGTTTCCTCTATGAGGGAAAGGGTTAAAAAAACGTTAGGACCTTGATACATCGTGACCTTGATACATCGTGACCTTGATACATCGTGACCTTGATACAAGTTTCTGTATTTTTGCTGTAGGAAACAGACTGAAAATGCATTAGCATCATACATAGGTATATAATAAAAAGAATTTTTAGGTTAGGCAATCATCTCGAGGTCTCAATTTTCAAGGGATCAAAAATGCTTACACAATTATGGTATGAAAGCTTGAGGTAATCACTGGTGCAAAACAAGGATTAAATCTGAATATTAATTCCAGAAGTGAAGAACTTTAAAAAAATTATATAGAGTATGTATGGAAACTAGATGACCCCCTATGTGTCCCATTTTTCAAGGGCTAAACTTTATTTTAGCAATTATGGTGGACAACAATGAGATGACTGTACATGCCGAAAAATTTTTAATTCTAACCAATGGATTTTAGAATCTTCTATGAAGAGTTATATAAGGAAACTAGGCAACCCCCTAGGGGCCTCTTTATTTCAAGGGATCAACTTTATTTTAGCAGTTATTGTAGACAGTCATAATGTGACCATGTATACCGAATGAAATTAAATTCTGACCAATGGCTTTACAAAAGAAGAATTTTGAAATTCTATAAATAGTATATAAGGAAATTAGCCAACCCCTAGGGGCCTCTTTTTTTAATGGATAAACCTCATTTTAGCAATTCAGGTAGAGCACTATGAGGTGACTATTTCTGTCAAAGGAAATTAAATTCTGACCATTTGTTTCAGAGGAGAAGATTTTTGAAGTTTTTAAAGTAAAAGTCTGTTGGTTGCAATGGCAATCAGAGTTCTGCATGGATCAAGTTTATTTTAGCAACTTTTGTGGAGGTTCACCCAAGGATCATTTCTGCCAAGTTTTCTTCCTAGCTGTTTCAGAGGAGATGTCTTTTAGAGCAAATTGTTGAGGACGACTGACGGACGGAGGGTGATCCCAATAGCTCACCTTGAGCACGATGTGAGCTAAAAGTCTTTTGGTTTCTGACAAGAATATTTTTTAATTCTTATGTTAAGTCTATATAAGACCAAGTGACCCCTGGGGCAGGGCCATTTTTGACCCTTAAACCCCAGGCCTTGTGGTCTCAGACAAGAAGATTTTTGAAGTTTTGTCCTTTGTAAGTCTAAAAAAAAAAATGTGACCCCTGGGGTGGAGCCAATTTTGACCCAAGGGCCATGATTTGCACAAACTTTGTTAAAAACCATTAGACAATGGCCAAATATCTAAGCTCCAGGCTTTGTTGTCTCAAGAAGAAGATTTAAAAAAATCCCTGTATAAATCAATATAATATCAAGTGACCCCTAGGGTGGGCAATTTAACCCAAGGGCTTTGAACAAACTTGGTAGAGGAACACTAGGCTATGTTACACATCAAATATAAAAACTCAAAGCCTTAAAGTTTCTGACAAGAAGATTTTTTAAATTCTTACGTCAGTCTATATAAAACTAAGTGACCCCCGGGGCAGGGCCAATTTTGACCCCTAAACCCCAGGCCTTGTGGTATTAGACAAGATCTTTTGAAGTTTCTTCCTATGTAAATCTATATGTAACCCATGTGAACCCTGGGCCAAAACTGTGGCCTCTAGAGTGTTCACAAGGTTTTTCTATGATTTGACCTGGTGACCTAGTTTTTGACCCCACATGACCCACTTAAAAAGTTTCTGAAGATTGGGCCAAAACTGTGGCCTCTAGAGTGTTCACAAGGTTTTTCTAAATTTTGACCTGGTGACCAAGTTTTTGACCCCACGTGACCCATTTTCGAACCCATGAAAGGTAACATGTAGACAAACATCCTGACCAAATCTATTGAAGATTAAACCAAAACTGTGGCCTCTATAGTGTTCACAAGGTTTTTCTAAGATTTGACCTGGTGACCTAGTTTTTGACCCCACGTGACCCAATTTCGAACTCATCTGAGATATCATGTAGACAAACATCCTGACCAAGTTTCATGAAGATTAAACCAAAACTGTGGCCTGTAGAGTGTTCACAAGGTTTTTCTAGGATTTGACCTGGTGACCTAGTTTTTGACCCCACATGACCCAATTTCGAACTCATCCGAGATATCAATTAGACAAACATCCTGGCCAAATCTATTGAAGATTGGGCCGAAACTGTGGCCTCTAGAGTGTTCACAAGGTTTTTCTAAGATTTGACCTGGTGACCTAGTTTTTGACCCCATGTGACCCAATTTCAACTCATCCTGACCAAGTCATGAAGATTAGGCCAAAACTGTGGCCTCTAGAGTGTTCACAAGCAATTGTTGACGACGGACGACGCACAAAAGGCGATCACAAAAGCTCACCCGAGCACAAGTGCTCAGGTGAGCTAAAAATCTGTTTTTAGCTCCTGTGACCCAGGTATGCAATGGACCGGAACCATTTGAACAACTTTGGCTGAACTTTATGCAAGGAACATTACAGGCAAGTTTCATCAAATTTGGCCCAGTGTGTTCAGAGGAGATGTCATTTGAAACAATTGCATATGGACGACGGACAGACCTTGATCCTAAAAGCTCACTTGAGCAATACATGCTTAGGTGAACTAAAAAAAGTATGTAGTTAAATCCTGATGACTTACCATATGTAAATATTCTCGGGGATGTTACAGGCTCACTTTTCAGTGCCCCAAGGTGATTAAGGACTGCCACCCTGTAACCATGACTCTTGGCATATGAAGAGAACGTGCGCAGGTATATACACTCACTGCTATTCGAAATACCAGGGCAGATGGCAAGTGTGAACTTGGCTGCAAATAAACAGGTCAACTAAATATAATTTAAGACTGGGCAAAACTTAAGGGGGCATATGACAGCTAATCAAAGAGCTAAACTTATTGTGGAGATAATTCATATGAGACA
>CM037779.1:7233513-7283513 GCA_021229015.1 Solen grandis
TATTGACTTGAAACTTCATATATGAATAGCATGTGACTAGAAGTGCATTGACTAAGAACCATAACTCTATCTGGGTCAAACGTGGAATTATCTCCCTTTTTATATTTTCCCCAATATTTGCCGAGAGCATAACTCATAAATTATACAAGGTATTGACTTGAAAATCAAAATATAAATAAATTGTGAGATTGGGAAGTGCAGTAACCAAAAACCGTACCTCAACATAGACCAGTTTTTGAATTATCTCCTTTTATTTAATTTTACAATGGATTTCTGTCCATAGAATAACTTATTTATTATATACAACTGAAAACTATACAAGGTACTGACTTGAAACTTCATATAAAAGTAAAACACAACTAGGAATAGTGCAGTGACTGAGAACCACAATACTACCAAATCTGTTTTTTTTATTATGTCCCTTTATTTATTTTTTGAGACAAACTCAAATGACCGTGAGGACTTAAAACTTGAAAAATGATCTTTTTTTTTGTAAAGAACATAACTCCTGAACGATTTGAAGCATTGATTTGAATCTTAAAATATAAATAGATATAAATAGACAGTGAGTTGTAGAAATGTAATGATTATGAAACAGAACACTGTTGGGTTCTATTTTTTTAAATTAGTTCCCTTTATTTTTTAATGATTTTTTTTTCTTGTGCATTATTCAATTACTATATGGAGTAAAGTCTATATATTTGACATACTTACTCCACTCATAAAGGGCTTTAAGTTGACATCAGTTATCTGATATCTTACCTGCTTTTATTTTTTATTTATTTATTTTTTTTTAGAAAAAAAGTTATGGTTTTTTCATCACTCTGGCGTGCGTTCAGTATGCCGATGCAACTGTACGCTTTCAGACTGCTATGAAATTGTCTTAATGTCATAAACCACGATGTTCACATATAACTCTTCAGCATAAGGTGCACGTGAAGAGCACGGTATATGGTCCTCGGACAACTCCATAGCTGATTGTAAGCGTGCGGCTGCACACGGTTTGACGTACTGAACGCACGCCTGGTGTCGTCATCGGCGTGAAATATTTTAAATACATACTTAGGAATAACAGTACCTGAATTTAATATTGGTAACCTAGCCTAAACAGCGTTTAAATACATTCCAAAGTTTGAAATCAGAAGTGCGAAGTCTGAAGTCCCTGTGCACAACGGACGCAGGGTATTTAAACTTAATTCACCGAGGTAGCATGCGGCAAAACATTGCACTTTAAATATATCAAGATCTGTTATAGAATATTTATATATTTTATATTCATATGCGAATTGCTTGATATGGATCACAGGAGACGGTATTTTTCCCAAGGTGACGATTTCTATCTAAGAAATCATGTGCATATCCCTGGCTTCTTTTCAAAGGAAACACATTTTTAAGATCTTTCATCATTATGTTTTGGAACGATTGCATAAGAAGTAATATTTATAAGGGTTACTGAGGCATGACAAGATGCAAAGCCACATGCACAGATAGGGAACATAAACTATGTTGGCAGGTTGTTGTCTATATCGGTTTAAGGCCTGTGGATTATGATAAGCAAAATCCGGTTTAATTAATATTTACAATTCAAATGATGGACGTTTATATGATCTACATGTACAAGAGCTATGTTAACATGGCCATCAACTGCCGAATGCTTGCTCGTAAGAAGATGTTTTAGAGAGTAGAATAATACTTTTTTTAATTATTTGGTAAGGAAGACTGATGTTTGAAATGAGACATGTAACCTATGGGAAGTCCTATTAATTCCCCTATTTTGAGGTCTACGTGTAAATGTTATGGTCACTATGACCTCTCATAGTTTTTTCCCTTTACTTGAACTATTTCACTTATTAACAAAGGGCAATAACACAATAATTATGAAAGGTAGAATTATCATTCTTGTGTACTGCACTCCTTCTCAATGAGATTTATCCACTTATGAATCCACTTATTAGTTGATATCTCAATTTTATACTTTTTGACTTATGCTCCTGACAAAATTTAAGCATGAAAAATAATAACAAAGGGCAATAACTTAAATTTTTAACTTAAATTTTAATAGAGTTATCATTCTTGTGCACTGAACTCCTAAATGAGACCTATCCACCTGAAGTATCAAGGTCATATCTCAAATACTTTTTAAGTTATGCTCCGGATAAAAATGTGGGACGGAAGGACTGACAGGCGGACGGACAGAGTCTATTACCATATCCCCCGCCTTCTTTCGGCAAGGGATAATAAATACATCCAGCGAAACAAGCATTATTTGAGTAAACAAGATGTCAGATCGATAGCCGGATGAAATGTCTAAATTATACACCCTGTACCCATTAGGGTGGGTCCCACCGGCACCGGACCCCCAACCAGATAGTGCATAACATCTGAAACAACCTTCATGTATCTACGCCAATGGTTGTAGCGAAAGTTATATTCGTTTAAATACGAGAAATTTAAATTTAGCTGTACATTAAAAAGCCCGAGATTGTACTTTGGTATTTTCCAGGAACACGGGGCTAGACCCTACCAAACCTTGCTTACACACACACACCACACACACACACACACACAATGCACAAAGTCTGCAGCTGCCAGAATACTGGTTACTACCATCGAAAGGAATTATTCGAGGACCCCGAGTAGTATGACGATTTTCTGACGTAGGTTTGCCGCATTTTTATCGGTGCAAAATGGACTTCTACTCGTTTATGTTGTCCGTATCATCATAACATATTTTCCGAGATAAACTTTCAATACAACAAATGGAAAAAAAAAAACAAACTAATAAAATTAATAACAAAACATAAAAACATGTAAACAATTCATAACATAATAAAGACTATACGTAATATACTAAATAATTTGCACAATGTAATAAAGATGGTACACAACATAACAGAGAATGTACACAATATAATAAAGATGGTACACAACATAACAGAGAATGTACACAATGTAATAAAGATGGTACACAACATAACAGAGAATGTACACAATGTAATAAAGTTGGTACACAACATAACAGAGAATGTACACAATGTAATAAAGATGGTACACAACATAACAGAGAATGTACACAATGTAATAAGAATTGCACATAATATAATGAAGAATGAGCACAACTATATAAAGAATATATTTAACCCTTTCCCTCATATAGACTCATTTTGACGCACTCAATAGGTATCACATAAAGCCTGATCTGCAGAAAACCACAGTTAAACCTTACCAAATTTAATTATAAAGTCCTCATTTCCAGACCACTGAGGAGCAGCGAACAGCATAAAACCTGATCAGCCTGCGAGTTACTCGCAGGCTGATCTGGTTTTATGTTGTTCGCATAGGTCTTTTCATGGTGTCCTCTATGAGGGAAAGGGTTAACATAATGAAGAAGGTACAAAACAATAAAGAATGTACACAACAAAATAACATAATAAAGAATGAACATAACGAAATAAAGAAAGAACATAACATAATATAGGGTGTACACAACATAATAAAGAATGTAACAAAGGTGGTCATTATAAGACAGTTGAGGGGTTCCATAAACTCCTAGGTCCATTTTAACCGAATATATTTCCTTTTTATTACAAGAAAATGTAGTGAAACCATAACTTCTAAACTATATTAGGGTATGTGTGTAAGGGTTGAGAAATGTTTTTAAAAAGATATTTAAAAATAAGACATGACTAGATGTTGAACCCACAACCCTTGCTGACAACGCCTGTATGGCAAACATCCTAACTGTCTTACCCACTAGACTATCCTTAACCGTCAATAACATATTTTTAAAAGGTTTATTTTGTTTGTAAGGGACTAAACAGGCAATAATTATTTTGTGGTGAGGAACGAAGCTATTTTGTGCCCTACCCATTAGTTTACATTTTCACATTTCACTGACTTCTCCTACCATAGACCTAATCTTACCGGCGACTAATAATTTACATAACACCTACATATTATCTTTGATCTATTTGTTAAAACGATTCTATTTCGCTGGGGGGGGGGGGGGGGGGACAAAAAACAAACAAAAAAGCTTTATTTTGAAAATACTGAGGTAATGTGTGGATTATGGGGTATGAGAGTAAGGCCTCAAGTAAGTCTCTGCATAATGCAGACTTGCCCTTACGTTCGTTCGTTATACGTTTTAGGTCTCAGTTATTTAAAGTTATTTACTAAACATGGTTACCATGGATATACAATCTTAGCATAACATCGAGAATGGTCCTTTTTTCCATTATGTGAAAATCATAAAATTCTAGTGAAGAAAAAAATGTTGTAACACACGCCAGTCAAGCTGACTTCATACTCATCGTGTAAATAAAAGCTATTCGATTGTCAATACATGTATACATGTATTGTCAGATGGCATACCAATTATATGAACAGAACAGAACAGAACAGATACTTTATTTCGACATAAACTATACAGTTTCTAGTCGTTAAAAATATATCATATACATACAATTTTCACATGAACCAATATAATAAACATGCATCTATGATCAGTGTTTCATTTCCGGAAGAAACAAAAGCTACACTTTATTGTTATTTGACAATCAAAATAAATAATAATATAAATATAAAGGAGTTGAACTAGCACACATTTACTATATATTTGCCTGGACCATTTCATTTCGAATTATAAATGCCTCATAGACATATCTTGACAACTGTTTGACTACTGATATATTTGAACACTGTAATAAATTAACAAACTTGAAAACACTAGGACGCCTATAGTAATAAGAATTAATAAACTTTTTTCGGATAGTTGCATAAACTGGACAAACAAGTAGAAAGTGGAATTCATCTTCTATATCTGAACCATTACAAAAATTACATACACGCATATGACGTTCTTCTCGGTTTTGGGCAAACCTACCTATCACTATACGCAAACTATGCGCAGAAAGTCTAGATAAAGCTGATCTTAATTTCTTAGGTAACACACCAAGATAATCATCAATATTTAAAGTAAATTTATAATTTTTTTACAAAGTAAGAGCATTACTATTATCCAAATCCCTTTTCCACTGTTGCTTAAAAACATCGAGTACTCGCTCTTTAAAACATATATGAAACGTATTTAAGTTAACAGAACAAGGGGAAGACCAAACATAAGAATATCCATAGTTGTCTAAGAGCTGTTTCACATTACTTGCCCAATTTACTACACCAACATTACAGTCATCTAATAGCTGCTTGTGTACTGTTTTTATTAAAATATTGTCTGAAGTAACCACATTGCACCAATACTTAATATTGCGGACAAATCTTGAAACATACAATGGATATCTACCAAGCTCTCCATACACACCGACACTGGTGGTTGATTTTCTAACGTTCAACAATTGTTTACAGAATTTCAAATGCACTCGCTCAATTTGTTTTGCTTTCCCAAATCCCCAAATCTCACTTGAATAACTCAGTATAGATCCAACAAAGGCGTCAAAAATTTGACACATCACCTTAGGCGATATATTATACTTACCTGTTTTATATAACAAGACGTTCAGTGCTTTTAGACTTTTACCTACGAGTGATTGTTGATTTAAAACAAACGAACCTGTATAATTGAATACAATCATTATATGTCCATGCCTCATTAGCCTTCAAATTACCGCGCTTTCTAAACACCATCACATTTGTTTTACATATATTCACAACCAAGTTCCATTTATTACAATAATCCGACAACAAATCAAGACTATGTTGTAAATCTTCAGGACTATTACCTAATATCACCATATCGTCAGCGAATAGCATTAATATAAACGTTAAATTATTAAGAGTTAATCCACATTCATTGCTATCCTGTAAGAACAGTTCTAAATCTTCCAAGAATAAGGAAAACATAATCGGCGAAATTACCTCCCCTTGTTTCAAACCGACCGCACATTCAAAAAAGTCCGAATAAGAATTACACCCCCTAATACATTGCTTAACAGTACCATACATACCCCTAATTATCCTTAAAACCTTCCCACTTATCCCCATTTTATATAGTTTAAACCACAGACCGTTTAAATAAACACTATCAAAAGCTTTACTTAAGTCAATAAATGCACAATAAAGTCTGTTTTTTTTAGTTAAAATATTCTGGATAACAGCATTTAAAACAAAAATTGCATCAACAGTAGATCGACCCTTACGAAACCCAAACTGTGCATCACTTATAAAATTGTTTTCACCGGCCCATGTATTTAACCTGTTATTTAACACTGATGTAAATAACTTTGAAAAACAACTTACTAACGTGATACCGCGGTAATTATTTACATCATTAACATCGTTCTTTTTGTGAAGTGGTATTATGATTCCCTCAGTCCAACTACAGGGGATATGTCCTGTATCTAAAATAGAATTAAAAATATCAACAATATACGGGGCAATGATATCTACTGTTGCAATGAAATATTCAAAAGATGATCATTCGCATAAGATTTGCCTATTTTTAAATTACGAATAGCAGCCTCAACATCAGACAATGTAATCCGTTTATCAAGATCTTCAAATTTACAATCTGACCCATTAAATTCATAACTACGACAAAATTCCTCAGCACCTTCATCCATCAAGCTTGAAGTATTGATTTGCATATCTGAAAAATATTTATAAAAATCTTCCAGTGATATATTGTTATGACAATTCTTTTTCTTCGAGAATAATTTCCAAAAATCTTTAAGTTTTTTATGCCTTAACTTTTCGAATTCTAAAACCTTAGCCCGCTCATATTTCCTCTTTTTAATTCTTATCATTTTCTTGTAAATTGATTTTAAATTACACATATTTAGCCTATTTTCGTCACTTTTACAACGATTAAATATAACCAATGCGTCCTTGTACTCTTGCTTTGCTTTGAAACATTCAGAGTCAAACCATTCTGTCCGTTTACTCAGTCTCGTGTCTTGTAGTTCTGACGTCACACCATGCTTACTACATCGGGTTTTATAAAATAACGGAGTGGCCACTTCATTAATAATAGCTGAAAAAGTATCCACGGCATTATCAATCGAACACGGATCTTTATGATGTAAGTCATTTACCAACCGGTTAAAATCAGGAAGCCTAGAAATAATATTGGCACGAAATTCATGCCGCTTATCATTATCCCACCTTATATAAGTTTGTGTATACTGTTTACTATCACTCGGACGCATGTGAACGGTATTAATAACAAATGACACGGGTGAATGGTCTGACCATTCACACAATGGCTGAACCTTAAAATCGCCAATACAACAAAAATCGTCCTGACTCATTAGAACATAATCAATTACACTAGCACCCGAGTGACTAACAAAAGTATATTCTCCAATCGAGTGATCACAACCTAATCTACCGTTACAGATACGCAACGAGGAAGCCTTGCACATTTCTAGCATTTTCAGACCATGTGAATTTACCGTTTTGTCCATCGAGCTACATTCTAAAGCTATATCTGGAACATAATCATCAGCATCCAAATATTCATTGAATCTATCATAGACGACATAATCAGGCCTATTTCCCGTACGTGCATTAAAATCTCCGCATACAATAACTTTACCTAAAGCTTAGAAATAATTTATATCCGTCTGCAATAAATCAAAAAGATCGGAGTCAACAATATTATTCATTGGTGAATTTTCAGGCCACATATAAACACCTGCAATATAAATGTCATGTTCAAAATTAAAGAAACTTTTACATAGCTTAATCCATACAATTGTGTCAAATTGGTTCCTCACAATTTCAATACCCCCGCCATAACAGCCTTTATAATACAGAACTAACCCCCCACTGTGTCTTTTAGCCCGCTTATTCTGAAATTTTCTGTACAAGTTAATACATTTATATGTGCTAATATCTAATTGTGACATTTTATTACTCCATGATTCATAAAGAAATATTATGTCATATTTACACAATGTATTTACAAAGCCGCTATCCTCAAGTTTGTCCTGGGTAAGACCATGAATGTTCCAAGAGAGTAATTGGAGTCCAACTCCCGGCTGATCCTATGCATTGTTGCCACCGGGGCGAACAGGTCTCCCGTTGACATACAAAGTATCATAGCTTATCCAGGCACGTTTCCTCTCATGAATGGCTTTGTGCATCGCCGGCATAAGCTTCCTGCGTCGATCCGCGATTTCCTTCGGAAATTGTTCATATACAAAGTATCCGGTACCCTTCAACTCCGATCTGGCTTTCCTCACTGTCTCCCGATCACTGAATCTGAGAAACTTTGCAACAATGTTCCTGTGCGGAGATCGCCTTCACTGGTTACCGCTACCTATACGATGTACCCGTTCCAGCTGTAAATTATCAACAAACTGCTGAGCTAATTTTAGCTTGTTGACAAGGAAACCCCGCAATTTAGCCTCGGTCGACTCGGGTTTCTCGTGCGCGTCCTCGTCTATATTTGCAAAGATCAGGTTGTTGCGCATGGACTGTGACTGGCAATACAAAAGCGTGTCCTGCATAGTGTCCTTTTCTTTACACAACTGTGTTACCTTGTCACTAGCTGACCCAACAGAAAACTCTAAATGTTCAACACGGTCACATATTTTTGACAGTTTTTCATCAGTTGTCTTTAACTTATCATGTATGAATGTCCATAGTTTTTTAAAGCTCAGAATCAAATTTACTGACCTGTTTTTTCCAGAGAATCTAGCTTTTCTAGCTTTTTTTTCAACATTTGACATTCTACCGTCGATTCGCTCAAGAACAGCCGTCAGACCAGCAACAGTTGACTGAAACAACTCCTCCGACGTACTGCGTGCGAATATGTGATGGATTGTATAGATGGACAGAACGGGATTCCATTTAAAAGTGTTCCTTTTTTTAAATTTTGTCATATGTATAAGGATGCGAAAAATCTATAGATCTATCAATAGGAAAACATCACTCACTTGGCTAGATCGGCTCATCTCCATGTTCACACAAAGATGAATAAGTACTATATTACGGAAGCACAGAGGAGTCATGCTGTTTTTCTTAGTTATTATCTCGTGGCCACGAAATATAACTGAGGAAAAAACAAACAAACGAACTTATCTTATTCGTGCCACGAAATATAACTAAGAAAAAAATCCTAACTCCTGGCAACGAGATATAAGTAAGAAGAAGAAGAAGAAGAAGAAATATCGCTATCTCGTGGCCACGAGATAATCTAACGTTTTGATTGGTCAGTTAACTCGTGGCCACGATAGGGTGTCACACCACTATCAAAGTACTTCCGGGTCGTAGGGTGCTGAAGTAGTACCTAATGAAAAATGAAAGGGTGGACATCAAAGTCATATTTTCCCCAGAAAACACTGAATAACTGCAACACATTTAGCCTGTGTGGTGAGATACATGTATTTTTGACCAACAACTTGCATTTAATAGTTGTATTAAGGGATTACTTTCCTACAGGATGTTGGGAGAGCTGCAGAGGTAATGCGGCTCAGAGGTCATGTTTGTTTTGGAAATTTTGACAGGTAGCCGGGAAATGTGAAATTTGTGAAACGCCAATTCCTTAATGATATATTTTTTTGTGCCTAAATCTGTTGATTTATGAATGGTCTACATGAAACTAGACCAGAAATATTCCAACGAACATTTGGAAAGTAGGAACAGGCCTCGAAAGTCGGCCAAGTTACTATAGATTATATAGGGACAAAAGTAGTGGTGTGACACCATAGCTTGATTTTGAGTTATCTGCCCTTGAAAATGACAGAAAAAAGGCTAAAAACTCACTTTCAGGGGCAGATAACAGAAAGAGTAGCATTCAGACCCCCATTTTTTTATCCCATTAGTTTGTTTATAGTGTTGTCATATTTTAAAAAAAAAATCTGTTCGCTAGTTTTGATTTTCCTTCTTGGTCTATATAGTAAAAAATTGCTATTTTGAAATTCGCCTTTAAAAATGTACACAATTTTGTGCATGGTATAACCGACATTTGTTTCAATGACAGCGGGTACTTTAATTGTGAGAAACTACGTCACAAAAAATCACTGATCCCTTGTCAAGTTAGAGCCCCGCAAAGGAAACTGGCACTCATTTTTTGCATACAACCCCTTATCATTTGAGCTAGCAATTGGGTTTATGCAGGCGACACTCTGTCTTCTCCTCTGATCCTTTGTCAAGTAAGATCCCTGACAAACACATGTCAATTCATTTTGACATTTGACCACCAAGTGTGACCTTGACCTTTGATCTAGCAATATAGTTCTAGCGCGAGACACTCAATCTTCATTACACAAGTAAGAGCAAGCACGACGAAAGTCATTCAGGCATATATATTTAAATTTAAGTTATTTGCACATATTAAAACTGGTGATCATTTATTACAAAATCAGCAGATGTCATTCCTATTTGATGATTGGTTAAATTTATCAAGTAATTCCTGAATTATTTTTGTAGTAGTAGTAGTGTGTGTGTGTGTGTGTGTGTGTGTGTGTGTGTGTGTATTTTAGTCATAAACATAATGTTAGTACTTTCATGATGAGTTTCTTTTGATTTCAAATAAAAAAAAAAATTTACTACCGATGTTTCAGAGATTTTTTTTAATTATAACAAAAATCATTCGCCAGCGATGTACTACAATAATTGGGGATCCTTAATCATGACATTTTGCCGAAATTAATTTACCGTGAGTTGTTTTGATGTCGTTATGTTTTTATTTACTTATTAGTTTGTTGCCACGTTGATATAAAAAGTACATGTTTCACTTAGATTACTGGTATGTGTGGTATGGAAACCACAGGTAAAAACTGAATACGTGTCTTTTCAATGAGATTACATCAAAAGTAAGATTTGTATCTCTTTCCGAGACCAAAACGATTAATAAACCAGTATTCACACATCCTTTCTTATTGATAATTAATATTTCTACCTCATACATAAAACGTATGTTTACATAATCACGCTGAACTTGCAATGCAGTACTTGAAATACTTTTTTTGTGTTTGTGTGAATTCGATTTGATTAAGTTGTAAGGTCTATTCAATTACAGTATATATTCTGAAATGATTCATGAACCAGTTATAATTGGATGACATGCATGACTCATTTTCATTAATTTTATCCCTTTAACAGGATCCGCAGTTTTAAGACTGCAACGTTCTTACCATATTAGACCAATGCAATATGCATATGAATATAAAAATTCATTCCATCTCATTAATTTGTTTAGTTTGTGAACTTCTCTTTTTAATAATGTAATATTTGGTATTGATATTGTAATGCGATACTGGCATAAACCTGCGATTCTGATTGGATGACGTAAAACATCTATGCATTCAATTTCTCTACTCTGTCGGTGTCAATTTCACGTTGTTCAATCAGATCGCTCGATTCAAAATCGCCCCCAACAACAACAACAACAACAACAACAACAACAACAAACGATGGAAGTTGTTAGTGGAGCAGACTTATATAGGATGTACTATACATTGTTTACATTTCACTTATTACTTCGTTAGTGTTGACAATGCAATGCTTCGTTATTTCACGTGTTCATTGATTATCGTGCATAGAATATGAATGTAACATAAAGAACAAAGTTACGAACTCCGTAACCTAGTGATGTCAGATTCCTTTCCATGTCATGTTTCAATATGCAGTACCGGACGACGACGACGACGACGACGACGACGACAACAACAACAACAACAACAACAACAACAACAACAAATAAAATAAAAATAAAATCGTACATATTTTTGATAATCAAGACTCCAATGAAAAGTGCATTTCTGCTGTTCTAGTGCCAGTGTTAATTTCATGCCAAATGGCCAAAGTGTGAATCGTAGATATTATTCAGAAGTACGAGTAAATCAAGTTTTGAAAAAAAAATGTGTCCAAGACTAGCCTTTAGAATAGGTCTCATTGCCGCATCTCTCATACAGTCTCAAATACGGTACAACTCATTAACCCCTTCAATTGTTGTCCCACCTCATAAACCCGCACTTTGGTCCCATTCAACGTTTGTTTCCTGAGCTGAAAAAAAGGATCCCTCATAGCTACTTTAATTCCAGCTGTAAATGGGAACCTAAGCAATAGGTCTACGTCATGGTTGGCAGGGGGAATATAAAAGCTCCCACGAAGTTAACTGGGGAATACTTTTAAAAAGATTTTTTTTTCAAATGTCCTGAAAGGTTTCTGAGAAAGAGCAACAAGTCTGTGTTCTCGTACTCAACGAGAATTGACGTCAACACGCATTTATCCTCGTTCAGACTCGAATTCCACCAGCAACAATCTGTGCAAGTTAATACTTAAATACTAAGAGGCAAATCTTAGAATTCATGTCTCTCTAATAAAATACCCAAACTAGATTGACATACATTTTTACCTTAATTATTAACCATATTTGCTATTAAATGAAATATTTGGGTATTTTTATTTGAGAATAAAAATGACGAAATTCGCCTCTAAGTATTTGAGTATTTCTTAGCGCTAAGTATTGTTGGTGGAATTCAAGCCCTGTCAAAAAGATGCGTCATCATGGTTCACTGGTTTTAATCAATTTGACATTAATGTCTTGAATGCAGGGATGGTCGAAAGTCGAGGACCACCGAGGTAGTGCGGTTATATGAGTCGCTAGCCTTTCTATCCCATAGTCCCTAGTCTTGGGTTCGAGTCTCGGCCTTTTCAGTGAGAAACCCTGTTTGTTGTATTTTACCTTGGAGCCTCTGTGTGCCCAGTGTCTTGTTCCGCCTGATATTACAGTGTAGCATTACCACGTGACCGTGACGTACGTCACTAAAGGTATCAAAACCAAGACAAAATTGTCAACATTGGCTCCGCTTGAAAATAGAAAATTACCCATAAGTATTTCGTTATAACAAAAGTCCCCCCCCCCCCCCCCAACTTTTGAAACACCCCTTTATTGCTGAGACATCCGTGATTTTCAGATGACGCTCCATTCTCATTAAATTAGCAACTAAGGATTCCGGGGGATTTCCCGTATTATTTCATTAGATATTTAATTGTGAGTGCTATGATGTTAGCCCATTTGAAATATGGAAAATATATTTTTTTCTTGTGTAAAATACTGAGAACTTAAACTGTAGGTGCCCAACGCCAAAGGCCTTTTAAAACATCCGCATCCCACCTTCTCTTTGCATGTGTATGTGCCTATGTGATATCGAGTGTATCAGATCAATTTGATACCCAGCCACAAGTGCTGAATTTGATGAGGGTATGGCGTCTTGGCTATGCAGCTTAATTTCGTGAATGATGTAAACTCAGAAAAGTGCATCAATGTTTAAAAAGAAGATTTTCACTGACATGAACATATTTCACGTTTTCTCTCTTTAGTTCATCGACATCGCCACGGGTGAAATGGTACGATTTCGATTCGTCATTCAGGACAGATCCGGGTTTGAAGGGAGCTTATACATAAGAATGCAAATCCGTGCATTTGCTGAAATGTTTATTCAATATGCGATGAATTGATTTAAAGAAATCTATTTCGATAGTCAGAAAATGTTAACAGGAAGAACGATTTTTTCATGGAAAGATGTCCACTTAAATTATCCAACAGCTGTAACAACAATAACAACATCCAATAAACAAATTCCACGTAAACAGGTATAATTGGGATGATGACTAAAAAGCTATAAAGTACTTGTCATAACACCATACATATGTCGAAAGAAAAAAAAAATTAAGCTGATTAAAATAATCATAGATTTTAAAAATATTTAGAAACTTTTGCGCAGAGTAAAAATAATCATCATATTGCTGTAATACATGATAACATCAAAACTCTCTCTAACCCGAATGCTTAAAGACCTCCAGGTAGGACAACGATATATATGCTCAAATATGAATAAACAACAAATGCACATACACAGAAAAAGAAAAATAGATTAAACATGTTCTGAGTAGGATTCGAAGTACATGTATCGCCCTTACTTTTATTTCCTGTGGAAAACACTAAAAGAATTATCATAAAATAAGCCACTATATTCCGGGATTTTTTTACTGACATCATTTCTCATATATTAACTGTTAGTGTTATGCAATGTAAATAATCATCTCCTTCAACTTACAGGTTTGGAGGGAGAAAATATCTGGGTCCGCCCTGGGATCGCACCCTGGGCGTCGGGTATGCAAGCCGACGCTCTAACCACTTCATCAAAGAACTGCTGTTGGATGTTTAGTTATATTTCATAGACCGATCACTACACGCATGCACAGTGTCATGAGGACACGCGTATCACTGAGAGAGAGAGAGAGAGAGAGAGAACACGCAATTTATAAAAAGAGACACATCTGCAATGGAGTAAATGCTATTTCTTTGCTTTCTTTGCAGTTTTTTACAGAAAAATCCTACCGTATATCATTATATCACTTTATAAACAAATCAATTCATCAAAGGGAACCAACATCATCTTTAAAATGTTACAGTTGAATACAAATATTTTTGAGCAGGCAACTTCATACAACAGATTAGTTACGAATTTCTAGAGGGCGAATTTTATTGGGAACCATGGTAGTTTTCCACAAAGACTATTAATAGATTAAGGAGATTCCAATGGACATAGATTGTCTATGTACTCTTCATGTTTGCGCGGATTCTTTGTTTTCTTCGTTGTTTCGTATAGAACAATCCTATCGTATATCCGGCCGCCTGAGGGCGAGCTACAAACTTTATTTTCTTTGAGTCACTTAAAGGCATGTTCAGACAAAAACAAAGTTCACGTTACAGAAGCATTGAAGGGACTCGTACAAAAAGGTGGGTTTTGATATGAAATAAAAACTAACCCGTGATCACGAACGTATAGCCTATTGCCAGTCTGTTTCATTTGTGAATTAAGATCGTTGATATACATATATGCAGTGGTCATTTGTGCATATATACGTACATGTATCGTGTTATGCAAATCCCATCCAAGGGAGGGTTGGTAGTGTAACCCTACCAAACAAGCAATCTTCTTAACCCTGTACTTCATATGGACTCATTTTTGATGTATTAGCAAACAGAGCAGACCTAGATCAGACAACTCCCATAGGAGATGTCTGATCAGGGTCTCCTCTGTTTGCTTATACAATATTGTAGCTTGAAGATTTTGCACAGTCTGCAGAGCATAGAAAAAACTACTGTTTCCTATACAATTTAAAGTTCAGTTAATTAATATTCATGAAGTCATAAATTTGTACATTTTTCTTTATTCATAAAGAAAAGGGTGAAGTTCTACCACAGCAGAACAAATCACGCTGTATCACTTGATATTAAAGGCGCATATGCATTATTCTTCCAAAAGCAGTATTTATTCTTCGGACATAAAAGCAAAATTTGTTACAGATTTGATAAGAGATACATTCTGTACATACTCGTTGACCATAATAAGAGAAAATCTTTTACTAAAGATAATTTAATTGTTTTTTAAAAATATTGGCATATCTTCGTCATTTTTCTGACGATTTCCATATACCTTTCCTATGTCTCCGTTAACGAATCGCGAGTATATGAATTGATGATATAACAGATAAATAAATTGTGATTCGGCGACGGTTTTTCAAATTCCTTTTTCTTTTCTGATCGGGAATACCCGCCACAATGAGAATATTTTGACATCAATACAAAATATTAAATGGCGTAATTTTCAATGCAAACATTTTCAATTCATTTAACTTATTTTACAGCAGATATTTGCACATTATGTACCATTTGGTTTGTTTACAATGTGTCAAAGTTATTAAATCATTTATTTTTCATGAAAATCATAACATTATGAAATATAATGGACCTTTAAAAGCTACTATTGATAATCGCAGAAACGATAGTTCTTGACTCTTTCTTCAAACATATTTTTTGTCGGGACTATCCATTTTCAGCAACTGCTGCAAGGAAATAGAATGTGATTGCCTAACAGCAATATCTGGCCATCGACAAACGACATGATACCACACCAAGTCACATCTACTTGACACTTGGCCAGCCAGTCCTGGAACTACACTTATGTGTTGAAAGCACTTTTGTATGTTGCGGGCGTGGATCGAACCCGCAACCTTCCGGTTACTGGGCGGATGCTCTAACCATTTGCCACTGGGATCCCAAAACAAAACATTTGCTGTGTGTTTTGTGTTCATATCTATTTATTGCAACATGTTTGGTCCTTGTCTTCCTTACTTATCTTAAGGGAGAAAGCATTTTTTTTGTATTCTTGTTAGATGCAGGAGATATTACTACCAAAATACTACCAGATTAGACTTTGAATACATTGTACAGATTTGTCGACTCCACACCTAATCACTTCTATAGGCTATTTTTATAACACTTGTTTGTATTTAGTTTTTCTAACACTTGCCCCGGCCGCTGATATGGCTCCCTTGCTTTGCCGTCAGAAAATAGTATTCTTATTTACTATACATGTATAGCTTTTTGTGACGTCAAAGGGTAACAATCCGTCATGTCACCCTCCGTCCCTCTTTCCAAAACGAACTATTCCTCTCGCGCAAGCGCATGCCTTATTCTGGCATTTAGCATCACCCCGCGTTATCATTATCTACTTAATTTATTTTATAACAGGTCAATTAATCAGTATATTTGTGTATGCATTGTCAAATCTAAAGCAGCAGTTTTATTTATATGTATTGTGTAATTTGAATTAAAAAAAAAGAAATTAAAGGAAAATACAACATATAATCACATGATCAATGGAGATGACAAATTAATCAATTGTGAGTGTTATGATAAAAAAAAAAAAGAAAAAAAAGAAAGAAATGGAGAGTGTGCATTTAACTTTGTAAATATATAAATATATTAGAAATACAACCAGTTGAAAAAAAAATAATTTAAATGGCTTGAACATTAAATATATTACTTCTTATACTTAAAGCTTGTTTAATAAATTTAGCTAACCTATAAAGTTTACTTTTTTCATCTGTACATAAAAGAGAATTAAATTTAAAAACTGATGGTCTCACATAGAACACTTTATCTATATATAATTTCCTTACTGTTTCATATGCTGGGCAAACACAAATCAAATGATAAATGTCCTCTATATCTCGCGTTTGACAACATAAGCAATATCTTTCATTTCTTGGAATATTTTGATTGTTATATCTACCCGTATGGATTCTAAGTGAATGGGCTGAAATTCTAAATCTAGAAACGAAGAATCTAAGATCATAAGGAAGCAAATCTAAATATGGCTCGTACTCAAAAGATACCTTGAAAGTCTTGTATTCAGATAGAACTGGGCTACGAGAAACAATCCCGTGCCATTCTTGGATAAAACAATCTCTTATTCTTTGTTTGAATATTATGGGAAAATGTTTCATTTCATAATTAACAGGGTTTTCAAATACATCTGAAAATCCATAATCATTTAACATTTTTTTTGATATTTGACACCCAATTTTTACAACCATTTAACGAATCTTCTAGACCAATATCATATAATTTCCTTAATATTATATTATCAGAATGAATTATCTTACACCAATATTGTATGATTCTAAAGTAACGATTTATATATAATGGAAAACGTGCAAGTTCACCATATACCCCTGCTGATGACGAATTAGATCCAACATTCAATATACGTTTACAAAATTTAAGATGTACTCTTTCAATGTCCTTTGCTTTTGTATATCCCCAAATTTCTGATGCAAAGTTCAATATTGAACCAACAAATGAATCGAATAGTTGGCACTGAATTTTTGGTTTCAAAGGAATTTTTTTACACTTATTTAAGAAAACATTTAGAGCCTTAAGCGCTTTTCCAACCAAAAATTCATTATTCTGAGCAAAAGTCCCAGTGTACTGGAATACAGTACCTAAGTAATTAAAATTATCAACTATTTCAATAGTGCTACCGTTATATTCCCACTTTTCATTTTTTAACAGATTACCCCTTTTACGAAACACCATAATTTTTGTCTTAGATGTATTTACCTCTAAACCCCAGTGTGAACAATATGAATGTAAAAGGTTAAGATTATGCTGCAAGTCTTCTGGAGATTTACATGTACTGTTTATGTATTATGTATATTGTCTCCTGGGCCCAAGGCCTAATGACTTATAAAATAAACTTTATTTTTTCATGCAAAAAGGTATACAAGCTTCCTTACCTACCAAATATTTATTTCTTATATTTTCATTGAATCTTTTTGCTGAATTTAAAGGAGCACATATCATTAGAGATCATTACAGCAGCACATTGTACATTCAATGTAACTGAAATAAAATTTCAAACAATGTCTGGAACCAACAGGAGAAGCACTAGGAAAAACGGTTTTTCAGAATTTCCGATTTTTGATGTAACTTTTACATATTATATCCTATTTAAAAAAACAAAAAACAAACTAGGTACCGTTAGAAATATCTTTCTGCTCTGCAAACCACAACAAACCTGATCAGATTCAATTACTTAATTCGGCATACATCATCTGTGAAGAAAAAAGCCAAATTGCTAGCTGTAGAGAGCAAACTAATATTAATAGCAGATGAAATGACGTAATACGAAAATGAGAGTCATTGCATTCAATGGGAACTACGTAGCTTTGTTTTCTGAAAAAAGGTATACAAGGTTCCTTTCCTACCAGATATTTATTTCTTATATTTTCAGTGAATTATCTTAAATTACAGCGGCACATTATACATTTAATGTTACAGAATTAAATTTGGAACAATATGTGGAACCAACTGCATAAGCACTAGGAAAAACGGTTTTTAGAATTTCTTAATTTTGATGTAACTTTTTCATATGATTTCAAAATTCTAGGTTCTGTTAGAAAGGTCCATAGTTTTCAGACATTTCAACTACTTTATATTTCATCCTAGCTGTAACGGCTTTTGAGATATAGATGGTTAAACCTCAATAAAACGACACGAATCAGCAAAAAGATGCTCATGTCAGTACTACTTTTCGACCAATAACTTTGTAATTAACGATCCGATCATATAGATCAGCTTACCACTAGAACAGCATTACATCAAGCCATAAATAATGTTATTACAATTATTTTTAAAAAAATAATAGTTTCTTAGAAAAAAGCAATCAAATGATTTGGACCAACAGCAGAGGTGCATAAAAGAACGGTTTTAATTATTGCTCATTATTCATGTAACTTCATTATATGATGTTCAATTTTGAAAAGCTGGGTATCGTTTTAAAGATCTTTGAATTCCCAATATTTCACATTCTTTAAATATGGGTGTATCGTTAACAACTTTTTAGATATGGACGGTTTAACCTCAAGAAAACGGCTTAAGTGCATTTTAAGGTCCTTGGTTCGATACTTGTTTTTGCCATAGAACCTCGACCTTTCCAAATTTTGGTAAGCTAAAGAGATATCTAGGTCTTGAGATACACATTCTGTGAAAATTTGAGAAAAATCCGACCATAAATGGCGGCTGCAGAATCTGACGTCATATGACATCATATGGAGGAAGGAAATAATGAATTAAAAAGGGCCAAAGTTGCTGTGGTTGCTGTTAAAATTGTATAATGCTAGCACATCGGCAACCTGTTTTAATTTGAACCTCAAAAAAAAAGAAAAATAATAATAAATAGATTTCGTTTGTCCCGAACAAACGATAGGAATTCAAGCCTGATTACTAGAAATGTGTCTATATGTCATTTTACTTTCCGTTATTTACGTTTCATTATGGAATATTAAGATATAAAAATAGTGAAAATACAACATCTTGTTCTTAATTTCCTGATCCTTCACACGATGCTGTTAACGCTGATGAAGAGTATGGCGAAGTTGTATCTACGTGAACCTACTCGTGATTCGATTTGAATCACTGATCCTGTTTCCAAACGTAGCGATGCATGCTCCAGCTTGACGAAGTATACATTAAAGTCTTATCAGTTTTAAATATGATTTCCTCATCAGCAATATAAAGGGTGTGGTTTCGACACAGAGATGGTGGTTATTATTCATAATATCCCATTAACTATCACGTGGCTGTGGTGTTCGCGATGTAATGCATGCTTCTCATAATCAGATATCAAACTAATAGGGGCTTTTTGCACTTCCTTTAATTTATGTCTCCTACAATATTTATATGGGGGAAATACATTGTCTTTATAAGAGTTGTCTGTCTGTCCGTCTGTCTGTCTCACTTTTTTGTCCAGAGTATTACTCAAAAAGTATCAAGCTATTAACTAAACAGGTGGATAGATCTCATAAAGGAAAAGTGCTATACACAAGTCATTATCTCTGCACATCATATGTTTAGAGTTATTGCCATTTGTTAAATTTCATACTTATTTTTGTCGAGAGCATAACTCATATCACTGTGAGACATATAACCTTGAAACTTCACAGGTGGATAGACCTCACAAAGGAGAATTGTAGTGCACAAGAGCCTCCGCAAATCACATTTTTTTGGAGCTATTGCCCGTTGTTTAATTTCATATTCAGTTAAGTTCATAACTTTGGGCGGAGCTCCATAAATATAGCCAGCCCTTTAACTATTTACTCTATGAATACTGATGACATAATTCAAAATTTAATGGATATTAAACAACATGAATTAAAACAATTGGATTTTTGGCATGAAGTTGAATTAGCCATGTACTCAATAATTGTAAAATTCTGCAAACGTTTTGTACCCTAGCCAAACAGGGCTAACCTGTTGCTTGTCATCCTAATTTTTCTTTTACATGTGAAAAATGATAATGTATTCCTATTTGCAAAAGTGAGCTAAAGTTTTGGTAACTGATAGAGCAATGAGAAGGAGATGGCTGACCTTTGACCTTAATGTCGTTTAGTCACTAAGAAACCTCGAAACCCCAAACTTAATGTGTCCATGAATTTCTGAAACCGCCACTGATGGGACCCCTACCCTTCCAAAATCAGTTTTGGGGCATTGTCATCATTTTAAAGCACTGACCACCTGTCCTTGGAAAGGCCCTCTCATGAGTATCCCCGTCATTTGCGCTGCACAGTGCAGGTCACAGTAGAAACCTTGCAGACGGAATAAAAAAGTAAGTTTATGTTTTAAGATTATGTTCCACACTTTCGAGATTCCCCTTTAACACTATAAAAATATATGCCGATACCAGTTTAAACAGTCAGCCTAAAGTAAAGGCAAATTTGTGTTGAATGATATAGAATTATACACTTCTGGGGTTTATAATCAAGATAATGTGAGAGGGAATATATATCAATGGAGAGATACATAAAATTATGTATCATGACTATGCATGTTTACGGTCAAAAAACGTATTACGTCAATATTACGTGTATGAAAGCTACAAAAACAGAATATCTATATTTTCTTGTTAAAATGCAACGATGCATAGGGGAATATAAACTTTTTTCTGGAGCCTCTGCAGATCCTCCTATACGTTAAGTTTAGGCTGTTAAGCGTTTGTTTCAGTTCACATCTATTGATATCCAAACAAAAGCATAGATTCATTAGAATTCTGAAAAATTGCTTGCTTTTTTATATGCATTTGCATGTTTTAGTAGTTGTGTCGATGCAATATGAAGATTATTTTAGCTTTAAATACTGAAAACTAGCTTTCATTTGATTCATGATTCATTCCCATATCAGGATTAGAGGAGAGTGGTGGACCAAATCAAATTTTGGAAAACATCAAATATACGCGAATAAGCTGTCCAAATTTTATGTTTCTAGCCTATCTCGAAGCTTCAAAACACTTAAATACATTTTAAAGTCCTTGGTTTGAAACTTGATTTTGCCCTAGAACCTTGGCATTTTCGATTTTTTGTAAGGGGAAGCGATATGCACATCTAGGCATTGAGATAAACGTTCTGTGAAAACTGGAAGAAAATCCGACCATATATGGCAGCTTTACTTAGAAAAAATAATTGTGGCCACTTGCAGAAGTGCGTGAAAGAGCAGTTTAAATAAATTCTTATTTTTTTCATGTAACTTCTTTACATGTTTTAAATTTTAAAAATCTAGGTACCGTTAGAGAAGTCTTTATGTCCAACATTTCACTTGCTTCATATTTAGACCTATCTGTAACAGTTTCTGATATATAGACAGTTAATCCTCAAGAAAACGACAAAAATCGGCAAAAGGTGTTCAAGTCAATAACGACTTCCCGACCGATTGTTTTGTAATTAATGATATGACTATTAAATCCGCATACCATTAGAACGGCATTGCATCAAGGTATAAATAATGTTCATACATGTAACTTAAAATACTATAATAGTTAAAAAAATGATTGGTTCTAACTGCAGAGGTGCATGAAAGAATGTTTTTAATGAATTCTTGTTTTTCCATGTAACTTCCTTATATGATGTCCGATTTTAAAAACATCTGTACCATTGAAATGGTCTTTAAATTCCCAACATTTCACAAACTTTGCATATTATGTATCTTTAACCGCCTTATTCTTACTCTAATTCACAAAAATCAACTATTTTCAAAAGAAAAGCAGTTAACTGCACTTGGGGTAACAGAAATATCATTTTTCTGCTATAACTCAACTGATTCAACCCCGACTTTCAAAATCTAAATATCATCTGAAAGGTCTTTTGAAGCACTATAAATTATACACAAATGGTGTCTTGATAGAATATTTATCGTTATTGAGATATTTAAGGCCAAAGAGAAAGACCGGTAATTGACATATGACCTGGACATTTGCGATTTTCCGGAAACGGAAGTTACTTTTTACAATGAGATGTTTGGTTGCACCGTCAGTGAAATTTTTATGCAAATCGCTCAAAATCTAAAGCATGTAGTGCTAAAAAACCGTAAATTTTGAATTAAATGTTTGTTACCGCGTCATGACGACATTTACGTCATATGACGTCAGTCTTCTCAGATCTGAAAAAAAATCCACAGGACACATGTTCTGTCCTGATTTCAAGTTTCTAGCTTATTTGAAAGCTTCGTAATACTTAAATACATTTTCAGGTTCAAAGTTCGAAACTTGGTTCAGCCAAGACCCTTGGTCTTTTCGAATCTTGCAAAATGTATATAAACCTGCGCAACTAGAACGTAATATATACATTCTGTGGAAAAAAAATCAAGTAAATAGGTTCAGATATATCGGCTGTAGAGCGCATACAAACTTTGGTAGCTATTTGCAACCCTGGCGTCATGTGACGTCACATGACAACATAAATATAGCGTTTAAAAGGGCCAACGCTACTTTGCTCACTGTTAAAATTTCATGCTGCTTGCTCATCGGCAACCTGTTTTAATTTGAACCTCAAAATGAAGAAAAAAAAATAGAATAATATACTCAAAGGAAAAAAAGACGCAGGATAAACTTTTGTGTCAGTTTTAAATAGGAAGTATTCGGCGGTATTACAGTTTAAATTATTTTGATAATGATTTTTTTTCAAACAAAATGAATGCTTTAGAATGAGATGGGGTCTATCATATGAGGTTTATTGCAGGATTAGGAGAAAAAAATTTGAGATTCTAGGTACCCTGCGTTTTTTATCCTTTGAGTATAATAATAAGAAAAAAACATAACAAACCCAGTGGGTCATCTGCTTGAGGCAGAAAGCCCTATTATCAATGAAGATAACTAAAAAATACAGCTGCAAGTTGACGTCAAGTTGACGGGAAAGAAATAGCTTAGCTGATTGTAGCGGTGGTGATTATTATGATGATGTTGTTGTTAACGATAATGACGATTATGGTACTGCTGCTAATGTTTAGATAATAAAACGTCTTTCTGTTTACTACCTTGAATTTGTTATTTCATTCCTACGTCCATATTTTCCGTTACCACTTCTTGTAATACTGACTATATTTTGCACCGCTTTTGATGCTTCGCGTGAATGCATTTCTTGTTAATTTATTGCAGCGCCCCGCTTCGCTTGCGATAAATTCCGTAAAATTGAAAATATAAACGATACCTGATACGTACACGTGGGCGAATGGTTGGTTTAATATATTTTTACATAAAGCTTGCATACCCTAACAGGGAGAAATCAAGGCCGTCAAAGGTAGTACTGGTATAGCATAGACAGTGTTATCATGCCACTTGTCTGTGTGATATCGCAATGCGGCAGAATTCTATATATAACACAAGATTACTTGTATACATATATAATACTATGAATAATACTAATAATATAAACATGATGATGATGATGATGATTGATAAAAGTTGTAGATATGATTGAAAAGTATTATTCTAACAACGATATATCATAATTATTCTTATTTCGTGACCACGAGATTTTCCCCCTCTTGTCCCTTAAGTGCTTCCGTAGAAAAGTGTTTTTGAACGGGATAAACACTCGTTGCAAAGAGTCGGTTCGCTGATTGGATAGTGTTTTCCGGGTGGGCACAGGTATATAATCCACTTGTATTTGGTTTGATTATGACATCTTTTCGGCGAGCTGATAAGGTAGGTCTTAAAGAAGTTTCTTTCTTTATTTTCTTTCAGGATCGTAGGATATTAATAACTTATATCGTATCGTGCTAACAGCACATTTATTAAAGGAAACGTTAAAGTACAGTGATCAGTATGTTTTTGATTATGTTAATGGAATTAATATTTTCCTACTTAAAATAACTTTCTTTATCTGTGATTTTTTTAGAGTTCTAACTATGAATTCTACAATAATTAATAATATTTTAAATACCAAATAAAGAAATAAATACAACATGTTAGAAAGAATATCTGTATTATTTTTTAACTGAGAATGAAATATATTTGATGGTTTGTTAACATTGATCTTTGAGAATTAAACCAGGGTCATATGGTTTAAATTTTATTACATTCAATATTGGATAATTCATAGTTTTCGAGAGCTGTGGAAAATAACGAGAGATTAAACAGAATTAACATTTCAGACATTAGTGGTTTTATATTAAATCTTCTGTCAAGGTATTTTCTTCTTAAATCGTCATTTTTAGGAATTAAATATATCTTCGGTATCTTTCTTATAACAAAACGAACGATATTTGTTTCTCTAGGGACAGGATTTCTGGGAGGAAAAACATGATTGTAATCGTAGGGCGTGCCCATATTTTCATGTTTTCGGCGTACTTTTGACCTCTTTACGGATGATGCCGCAAGATAAGACCAAATGAATATTGGAACGATTTTCATTGGTAGAAAATGCTTACACTAAAGAATTACGCGCATTTGTTTGTTGAGAAGACAACTAGCTGAAATATATGTTTCGTATTCACGAAATTAAATATTCTGATTGAATTACAGTTTCTTTGATAAATATATACAATATGATTATTTTATCAAAATACTTCTCTTAGATACGCATTAAGACACATTAAGATCGAGCAGAAAGTTATTAAATAAATATCTGCACAATCGAAAAAGTAAATCACAACCTGTTTCACCGTCCCCGCATGACTGAAAGATGGTTATAGTTCGCTTCATAACAATAACGTTGACTTCGCCGATTGCGGTGGGTTGAATGTTTTATCGGTTCCCAATACGAAACGCGTCACTGAGGTACATATGAAAAGTCATGTAGTATAAAATCACCCAGACATTGCTTTTACAGTTTGTCCAACTTAATCGTCAATAGAAATGGTTGCAACGCGTTCAAAATTTGAAAAATATATTGCATAAAGTCTTGATATGGAAAAAATTAGGTGTACGTTATCTTTAAACTTAATGGGCGGAACTTGGTACGGCGGCGGGAGATTACGTCATGTTTTGCATGTGGCCTTATAAAAAGTTATAAAATGTGCTCAGTGATATTGACTGTGAACCATCAAGTGGACTGTCAATCAAACGGGGATTGGTCCAATAACGCGAGGTCAAAGGTGAAGCTGTATGGCGTACGTGACAATCTGTAAATATTTTTTCGTTCAAATTTTAAATTTTATGGACTTGTCGCAGCGCTACGCTTCGCGTCCCTTGCGATTAATTCCATAAAATTTAAAATACAAACGATAACTAATACATACAGTGTAGCAGTAAAATTCTTAGTGGAATGTTATTCTTTACAAAACGAGAGACATAAAAAATAACGAACTTTTAAACACTTTTGCAATATTTCAAGTCCTATAATTCCAACCTCTACTCTCCCAACTTACTATATATCACTGCGCGCCTTACACTCAGAGCACACGTTCTAAAAGACCTTCTAAAATTTAAATTAAAAGGAAAATAGGTTGGAAAAAATCGAACCATCACAGTTGGAATTATATGTATGAGGATCTGGCATTCATGCATGTATGAACGCCGGCCGAATCACTGTGGCCGAATCACGCACTTTGAAGGATTTTATGTCAATTTTTGCGAGATTCGACCGGCTTTCATGCATTCATGAATGCAACTAAACAAAATCAATCCTATATTGGACGTTGAAAACACCAAAAATTTACAAGAGTAAATGTGTAGCTTAGTAAAGATAAAATAGTTGACATAATGACTTAGGTACGACGAACGTGTTATGTCCCGTCACGTTATGTTTGACATGTTACAGTGGACAGAAACCCTATCATTTATCAAAGCGGTTTTTAATGTGATGATTTCGCAGTTCATTTGTTTATTAAAGTAAATTTAATTAACGGGGATCAACGGATGCCAATAATCCTCTTTAAAGAAGATCGCGGCAGTTCATCATTTTTTTTTTTTTTTAAATATTCAAAATTTCATGATTCATTGTATACTGATAGTATATTATCTGAAGTACTAAAATATGAAATGAAAACGGTGTCACCGGCCCTGGATTTTTTATGAGTATTTATAGTAGTATACCCTTTAAAGCAGCAGTTAAGGATAAAATTTCACCTATGAAAACTCAAGTCTTTTTTTTTAATTACAATCATTGATAAATATTATATCATTATATTGGTGAAACATCAAATTCAAAGAAAAAAAAAAGAAAAGAAAGAATTAGGATTTACTCTGTATCTATTTTAAACACTGTAGGCAAGAACAATAGGAACAGAACAGCAAAGAAAAAATTTTTTAACTTTGGTTTATTGTCTAAAACATTAAATTAGTTATAGTTGTCAATGCAAATATGTATATAGTTATAGATTATACTTTTATATAAATTCACAATTAAATGTTTTCACGCAGAATAGCAATTTCAAAGTAGAAAATAGAAAAAGAAAACAACTTTAAAAAAAAAAAAAACTTAAAGTAAGACGAACTAAACAATATTGATAATATTGGAATTTTTTTAGAAACATAACTTCTTCTATATATCTGGTTAAGGCAGAGTAAGTCCATTGAAACAAATGTTGTGTTTTATCGCTGTGTAATGAATGCAAGCTGGGTACAACTCGCACCGTGAGCGAACGTCCGCTTGACTGAACGCACCACTGGTTAAAGACGATCGCGGCAGCTTCTACTATTATGCGCGAGTAAAATTTACACTATCACCTGTGATGCAACTTAAGGGGATTGTACACTAGGACCTCAAATTTTTCCACGAAGGCGGAATTAGCAAATTTGGGATGCTTCGGCAAATCTTCACGATGTTCTGGGACCCATCTGTGTCCTTCATAAACACTTTCGGGCACTTCGGTGTTAAATCTGGATCGAAAACACTTTGCATCAAAATTTTAAAAGTTCTAACGCCGAATGTTATATGGACGCCTAATGTTATATTTGGGACGGCTTCGGCAAACCATCGGCAACCATTCAGGATGTTCGGGAACCCTTCTTCATTCGCTCGGCATCATCGGGAAGTCTTCTGCGAAGTTTCTTGAAAGATTCGGAACGGTATTGGCATCCCGAATGACCCCGAACGCAAAGCTCCGCCCATTTTATTGATTAATGATCCCGAAAGGTTCCCGAAACTAGCTTAATTTTATCGGCAACCCTTCCGCAAATCTTCGGGACTGAAGTGTGCAAGGGATTTTGCCATAGTAACTATGGTCAATGATAAAAACTCGGTCTAGTTCATCTAGGTCTGGTTACTCTAACTGGAGGGATGAAGACTACATAGAGGTGCACCGAATATCGACTAAAGTATACGCCCAGAGAAAATCGGTGGTTGAAACATAGTTATTATTCGGATTTGTCTCTCCTATCCACTGAAGAGTTTAACTAGAGTAACCAACCATAAATGAACTCGACTTCGTTTTATCATTGACCTTAGTTACTATGGTAAGTGATCGAACATCAAAGCGCTGATAGCGCTGAGAGAACAGAGTTTTTAATGTGATGATGTCGCATTTTTTTTGTTTATCAAAGTAAATTTAATAAACGAGGATCAAATGTTCAAGCGATGTCAATAAACCTAATCTTATTAACTTGCTTTAAAAAAAAAAACCTTAAAATATTCTCCCTATTATCTTGCATACAGTTTACAAGATTTATCCTAATAAGTGTATCTAAATCAAAACAACAAACTTTCATTATCTAATTTATGTAAGCTTTTCTTCTCATTTCATTTTATATACACATGTACTCAATACAGGTAAATGAATGATATTCAATATTACAAACATATGTATATTTAATATTGCAAAAGTTTTCAAAAAAGATTTTAAAATTTTTCACGGCTAGTAATCGAACCACAACCTTCTCTGACAAGTTGGCAACGCTTGCTTGTCAAATATCCAAACTATCTTACCCACTGGATCAAATCAGCTATATTTGTTGCCAGTCTCTGGAAATTCTAGCCATTGATGGTTCAAAATATCTCCTAATGATTTGCGCATTTACTTTTTTTAATAGCAGTTAATTAAACACGTTATCTCCAGTATCGATTATCAATACATTTTAATTCAGTTTCAACTTCCATAATGCAATCATGAAAATTATCACCACTTAGTGATTATACAGAAAAAAAGGAACTTTATCTCAGCGTAGTAAAAAAAGGGGGTGGGGGGGGGGGGAATCTGAATATAGATATTTGAATATAGCCCCGAAATGTTGTCCGGTGCAGAAATGCCAACTACCATCGAACAGCATTGCAAGCAACCCTGTCCAAATAGAGACTATCGTAAATATCTGAACGAGTGTATTTAAAAAAAACAATTTTCCAGAGAGAGAGAGAGAGAGAGAGAGAGAGAGCGAGAAAGAGAGAGAAATGCGGATAGTACTATTACTATATTTTTATATGTGACGATCGATTTGTTCCAGAAAAAAAATGATGCTGACATATTTGTTACTTGGCTGTATGGTCGCAGTATCGACTGGTAAGAACCTCGGCGAAGGTGAAATTCATAGAATGAAGCGGAAGCTAGGTAGGTTTTGAAACTGTGCTGTATAAAAAAAAATTTTTTTTCAATTGTAACTGCATAATGACAGATTATACCACAATGTCATTGCATGCAATGTTTACATGACACTGTATGTAAATTACTTAAACTCTTCAAGCACCAGTGCTTGAAAGAAAAAAAGTATCTGCTTATCTTCCAATCACCAATCAACCAAAAAAAAAAATCTAAAAGCAGCTATGAGTCGTGGAGGAAGCGATGGTCGTGGATATGGTGGCATATTTCTGCCAACCACTTATCCACTTAGCTATGTCGAAACTTTTCTGAGAAATTGTCACATATTCAGTTAGTATCTGGCAAGTAGAATATTTTCAAGTTATCCACTTAGGTATCTTAACAGGAATAAACTGTCTGTTAGTGCCCACTACTGCCAATCACATATTCACTTAGGTTAACTTGATATCATGCTTTTTTCCAGATAATTATGTGAAAAAATGCTTGTTATCCACAAAATTTAACTTACTAACTTGAAAAAAGCGAGATATCCAGTTATCTTAAGTGAATATATGACTGGCAATAGTGGGCACTAACAGGCAGTTTTGTCCTGTTAAGATACCTAAGAGGATAACACGAAAGTTTTCTACTTGCCAGATACTAAATGAATATGTGACAATTTCTCAGAAAAGTTTCGACATAGCTAAGTGGATAAGTGGTTGGCAGAAATATGCCACCATACGTGGAAGACCGTCTATTGTTCATTTTTTTAGTTGATTAAGAACCCAGGATCCAAAATGTATGTGTAGCTCCCTTGCTTGGCGCTCAGCATATAAGGGTAGTTCCAGGACTGGTTAGCCCGGTGTCAGGATAATGTGACTGGGTATGGTATGATGCCAAATGTCTACGGCGTGATACTGCAGTGTGGCAGCACTATATATGTCTCAAGTAGACATTTCCTCCAAATGACTGAAATACTGTTGGTGGGACGTAAACCCAACAAACAACGAACAAAATGTATGTGTGGGCAGTTAGAAACATCATATCATTACTTCTTTAACTGTCAGCATTTTAAATATTGTCGTTCTAACCCCCTAAATAGTCTCAATCTATATCGTGTATATTTAACTATACTAGTATTTGGAAACCCTTTTCTTCCCTGCCAAGAATATATGTTTATCTTTCAGTGTGTCCAGAATTTTATATTTGACAGTAAGCGGTTGTTATAGGATAATGCTGGCTCTCTCTCTCCACACACACACACACACACACACACAGAGTCTCCCATGTACCCAATTATATTTTCATTGACAATCATTTCCAAACCAACGCTGTTTCCTTCTTTCCTTTAGTTTACATAAAGTTGAAGCAGTTGCTTATATAGTTTTGTCCACTGTTTCATTGTTATCGATATTTGCATATTTTTCTCCTTCTCTAATTTAATATACTCCCTCACAAATATGTAGTTTAAATGTATCTTGCCACAGAAGGTAACATTATCTTTCCCTTGTTTGTGTAAATATTTTGAACTATTTGATGTATGTATTATATGGGAATGAATATGTTTAAATTAAACTAGCGTCAATTCCCTGTAGTAAAGCAGAATATACCTCAATGCAATGCAAACCCGGATGAGTGTGACAAGTTCTATCAGTGTGCCCCCGAATGTGCCCTATGCACATGGCACCTTGTGGGATGATCTTGTACATTGTTGTTCCCATTAGAAACTCGTTCTTTCTCGTTCTCACATGATTCTCGGACATTCTTGTTATCGCAATATCCTCGTATATTCTCGCTATCAACAGATACTCGTACATTCTCGGACTTTCTTAATATCGCAAGATCATCGTATATTCTTGTACCACAAGATATTTAATTTACAGTAGAATACGTAGCAAAGAATCTTGGTGAGACGTGCACAGGTGCAACGGATAAGTGTGTTCCCCCGACCTCAGTCGAGTGCAAAAATAGCTACTGCTCTTGCAAGGCGGATTTCGTGAAGGAGGGCACAGTCTGTGTTGAAGGTAAGTTCGTTGCATAAATTCAGCATGTATAATCCTTACAACCATTGTTTTCATATTAAAAAAAAACCCTACTAATTGAATCCCACCACATCGTGTAGAAGGTCGTCTCAAACTGAGCTTCCTGTAAGCCAATCAAATCGGCGCCTACAAAATTATTAGGTGTAACCAGGGGAAGTAACCGCGTCAAGATATATCAACAAACTACAACACAGTCCCGAGAGTGCAAAATCAACTTCTTTTTGTTCAGGCTTTAATTTCAGTATCTTTTTTCACAGCAGATGTTGAGGCATATATTTTTAATGTTTTACCGAAGTCAGTTTGAAACGCGGTATTTAATTGGTTTAAAATCGATTACTTGTTTATGCATATTATTACTTCAAAGGTCAATCTTGTGTGACCTTTAATGCGATGTTTTCAGATCCTAATCGCGGATAGTAGAGGAGCGCAAATTAGGAAATAATTTTATTGAGATTGGTTAGATTTATAACCAAAACAAGAGTTGCTGTTGAAACACTATTGGTATAACTTAAGTTATTTAAACTGTAGATGGCTGCTGATCTTTGAATAAATCTTTGAATAAATCCGAGCTTAATTCCTAGGGTGTCACAATAACTGTTTTCATATTCAAATTAAGTCACCATGTGACCTTTTGTGTACCTACAGTGTAATGTTTAACGTTCTGGTTCAATAAGTTGCATACTGAACACGTGTTTAAATAGCTAATTGTTAGTTCTAGCTTAAATGTTCATATTTCCAAACCAAAATCCCAGTATTTTCATAATCCATTCAATACGAATTTCGCATTCTGCGCAGACACCAAACTAGTAAGACGGGTTTGTTTCACTTCTGTTTGTTCTGTGACTTGACTAGGCACGCAACAACTAAATGTATGTAAGACGCAGAATCAGAACCAGATACAAGTATATGTATCTTATCGAACAATATACATATAAATATAAAATTGTAACATGTCAGATTGGAAAAATAATAGTTAACATTGATAATCTTATTTTGCCAAAAAATATGGAGAGTGGATGCTGTAGGACTCGTACGAAAACATTTCATTTAACATTTATATATATAATTATCCTGTAACAGGTACTCGGTATTAGAATGTATCTGTAATTATGATACAATACAAACCAATTCAAAACATTTTTGAACTTAAATTTTCATCTCATTGACTTAAAATTTTGTTTCTGACACTTAGTAACCGTTTTATATATATTTTCAAAGATTCAATATTTTCCCTCTTTTGGTGTTTTTTAAAAGTATGTATGACCATTGTTAAGATTGAGGAAGATAACTAACTGACTGTTGTGGCAATTAAAAAGAAAAGAGGTGATAACTACAAACTTGACAAATATATTCCCTCGATTAAACAATAATTTTGAAGTTCAGAAGATATAGTCTTCTTAAAAATGTTAACAAGCAAATCATGTTTCAAAATTATATATTACATTTTGATATTTTATTACTTCCCTGATTAGTACAATGATTTTAAAGACAAATCATAGAAATACCAAGAAACCCATTTCAAACAGAACCCGCATTTTAAATGCAAGATAAAAATGTCCTGTGAAATCTCAAGCTCATTTTGACTCCGAAAAAAAGCTCATTGAAATAAATGGCTCCAAATTGCATCATGTGGCTGGTGCCCAGGTTCATAAATTCATTCCAAGTGTAGACCCTAACAATATTCAATATTCTTACTGAAAGGTTTGAAATATCCTGTCTACGAGGAACTGTAGGGAGCTCTCACACAGTGATGAATAAGTCCGTTTTATAATTAATTCGATTTTGTTTTCTTCTTTTCTTTCTGCGGTAATCCACAAATTCATATAATAACAATAATACAATATTATAGTCCGTGAAAACACAGTAGTATTAAATAGTAATAATGAGGGTTATCCACATAAATGTCCGTAATAGTATTAAATTTCAGATAATAGTTTTCATTAGGAAATCCTAAATAGAGGCCCTTCCTCCCTTAAAGCCGAAATTCGAATCTCTCTATCATTTCACAACGAAAAGTTATATCTTTCCGTGACTGGGTGACAGACATACCACGTGACCAGTGTAATGCGACTAGCGATTATTTGCGCAATGTGGTTTTTGCAAACATGCTAAACATGCCATGATACGCTGGTGTTTTGTTACACGTATCTACGACAGACAAAGGATGCGTCACGTGGCTGAGGCAAAACAGTATGCATGATCGAATGCTGGATCATTGCATCATATAACATATAAATATCTTCATTTCCAAATTTAATTATGGAAAGATAAGTCATGATAAAAATTTAAGATGCAAAGCTACAGGTAAGATATTATATTAATTTTACCGATGTAGCATTCTGGTGGCAGATATAGCTTTTATGTTGTTTTTAAAGGTCTTTTGTATTGGCAAAATAGTTAACGGTCTTTACCAAACTGCCAGTTTTTTTCTATACAAATACTACAGGACTCTAAAAACTTTTAATTTTAAATTCAATTCATTTATTCAACATATGATCATAATACGGAACAGAACTGAACAAACTTTATTTCTTCCATGCAAGTACACAATTATTGTACAATATGGCGTATTTACATACATAAATACAGATGAAATAAAACAGTTTCGGTTGACAATTATAATACAATTTAGGTGACAATTAGTGCAATCATAATAGATGTTTCATCTAGATGCTGTCAATGAGGGTGAAGTAGAGTTATCAGTGTTGATGAAATAAAGACACTCGTGTATACATTGAGATAACAGAAAGAACGGGGAAAGTGTATAAAAAGGAAATATCACGGGGTGAGAGAGAGAGAGAGAGAGAGAGAGAGAGAGAGATGAAAGGGTGGATGTCTTGTCATCAAGGGATTCAGAATGAGAATTGTGCGTAAAATTCCAAATGAATTTCAGACTGAACAGAACATAACTTACAACATTGTGTTATGTATACAAAGTCTAATGTAGACATGACGAAGATCGATGCATGTTCGTCGCCTTTCATACAATGGCGGCGGTAACATACGTACACTATGAGATTAGCATCATTTACAACATAAAATTATTAGAAATATGCGTGTGCTAAAACAAAAAAGCAAATCTATTACAACACCTTATGTATAAAGCTTTGATATTTCATTTGATTTTGTATTTCATGATATTTTCTTTATTGATTAAACCAATCATTTAATTACGTCTTTATATAACATTTCTAAATAGACTTAAATCGTTTGAAAAACACGAAAAAAATCGACATTTTACCAAGATGAGGCACTTTTTAAAGCGCTTGAGTATATTTGTTTTTGATTGTATGGACAAAATGTAGCATATATTTTTGGATGATTAATGATGTATTTATAGCATGATGCATGTTGAACGGAAATGCTCAGATGAATCCCCCGTTCTTTAGGGGTTCCACAAGGCTCAGACCTTTGGCACTTGACCTCTTGCTATTTCTGCATTAATGAGCAGAAGAGAAAAAGTGTCGGGTACCTATTTGCTTTATTTCACTATCACAGCATGACTGGAAAAATAATTCAACCCTGATAAATGCGAAAATTACAGAATCAATCAGAAAAGAAACCATATTATTTTCCATACATGCATTACTTGCGTTTTCTTATCTTTACATATACATGCAATATAATGCAGCAATAAAATAATAATATATGTCAAAATACTTAGGTGTAGCATGTAAAGACGATAAATACATTGAAGAAACGTGTGTATGTATAACTACATGTACTCTTTAATAACATTGTATAACATTTTTCGTCTGCAATTATGTGAACCGATTTTCAATCGATGAATTATTTATAATAAATTATACTACATCGTTAAAACATCTGACAAAAAAAAAAACAGAGACAAAACAAAACACACTTATAAACAACTACAAACAATGTAAGACTATGTGAGTTTCTTCATAATTCATTGATGAGATTCAGTTCAAATTAAGCACTATGTTTGTTATTTTTTCCATTGTTTTATGTTTTGTTTTCGCAGCACTTTACACTACATGGGTCAGAAATTGCTCTCAGAATGATTCTATCGTTATGCTATAAAACAAAACTTACCGTATATGTGTAGTTGTTCATTATGAATCAAATACTCTCTCTCTCTCTCTCTCTCTCTCTCTCTCATATCGCAAAACATATGTAGTCTCTAAAAATGATAGAAAAAAAGAAGTGGGTATATTACTCATCAATAAAATCCATTGCTTTCTGGCAAACCAATCTGAGTAAAGAACTGGTTATTTAAATAAATTATGCCATAAGATCAATGTTAGACTTGAGTATGGCTAAAATTCGTCGTTCAACAATACAAATTGCCATTCAACCTTTCTATTATAACTCAGTTTATTGTTGATTTACTTTTCATTCGTTCTTGTCCCAGATTCCTGCAGTAGGGCAAAATGGGGTTACCACAGGGAGAACCAGGAGGCGTGTGACAAGTTCTACCAGTGTGCCCCCGAGACCTCCACCACTTTTTACTGGCAGGAAATGCCCTGTGCACCCGGCACCCTGTGGGATGATTCCATAAAGACGTGCAACCATCCACCTGCCGTCGAATGTGATGGTATTAATTTTCATCAACCTTTTGAATTTATGTTGTGTGCACTATAGCAAACAAGCAAGTAAGCAAATAGTGTACGTTTTTGTGTTACAACAGAATATTAATAATGTGTGCTACTTTTATATTGATATTCAAACTGATACTGAAGAGGTGAAGGGAACATTGTTTGAATTGCATCGTGCTCAACTCTTTATATATACATGTATAGAAATATTTATTTCTCGTGGACTCACACTATTGACTATTTGAGGTTACCCTCGCTTCGACAGTATTTCAGGCATATGGCGTCGTCCAGCTAATTATAGGTGGAGGAAGACCCCGAATGCACGGAGGCATCCAGGTAGAACCACCGACCTACCGCAAGCCAGCTGGAAGGCTTCCTCACATGAAAATCCGAACGATCCTGCCGGGATTCGAACCCACGCGGTGAGTGGCTGAGTGAGTGTTTAAGTCGGTGACTTTACCCTCTCAGCCACAGAGGCCCCCTCGTGGACTCTCTCTCTCCCCCCCCCCCCCCCCCCCCCCCCGACACACACACATAAATTTGCTGTACAATTTGTCATTAGATTCTCTAATCCGAAAATCTGTGAACCAGTTATAAACACGTGAACAAGTGTTTTTGAACTGACAAATGTATCCAAACATTTCAAATGATTTCATTGACAGCACCATCACAAAGAACATTTGGTCAGCAGTGCTCAAGTTTGGAGAAATGTGTTCCTGTAAACTCTGTAGAGTGCATCAATGGAATTTGCTCGTGTAGGGAGGGACTATGTGAACAGCACCGTTGGCTGTGTTAAAGGTAAGTGTGTCAAATTACTCCAGCACTGATCATGATAGCCTTATCTAAAGAAAGACATTTACCCCCATGTCTTGATGCATTTTAACCGAACAAGATTTGGAAGATTGCTTCTAGTTATACAAGATACTAATACATTCTCGTATCACAAGATATTCGTACAACTCTTTCTTACAAGATATCCGAAACTTTTCGTTCTTACAAGATTCTCGTACGTTCTCGTTCTCATTATAGCCTCGTACACTCTTGTTTCAAAAATAAAGCACATTGCTTTCTACGTAAAAGTGCGGGGTTAAACCTTTTGTTTGTTTATTGAAGTAAACGTCCCACCGACAGTTTTTCAGTCATTTTGGAAACTATGTCTACTAGAGACAGATATTGTGCTGTCACACCGCAGAATCACGCCGTAGGCATGTGGCATGATATCGCACCCAGTCACATTATCCTGACACCAGGCAAGCCTGTCCTGGAACTACCCTTATAAACTGATCGCCAGGCAAGCGAGCTATACGACTATGGTATGTCGCGACAGGAGATCGAACCAACGACCCCCCGTTCCAGTGCCGCCGCTCTAACCACACGGCAAACGGAACCGATGTGGAGTGAAACAAAAACAACAACAACAAAAAAAAAACAATAAAAAAAACAAACTACGGTGTCTTTTCTATGCCACTTTATTGGTCACAGCTATCCCATGTTTGGTTCCGTTCCAAAAAAAGCGTCCATAAAGAAATTAATTATAAACACAAAAGTAAGAATGATTCATTTGCTGTGTTCAAATGAATAATTTCATTTTAAACAACCGGACAGGTATACATTTAGCAAAACCTTTTACTTATTATCATTCGGAGATCTAAGTGTTTGTATAAATGTTCATGATATTGGTTCATTTTTAATTCAGTTAAAACTAATTATTTTACATCAATTGGGAAACAAGTTCTTACAACTGATACTTACCCCCCTCGACGGTTCCTGGGTTAAACCAGTACTTTAAGCCCCGGAAGGTCATGAGAAATCCATGCCCTCAACAGGACTCGAACCCATAACCTTCGGACCCGCAGTCGGGTATGTTACCATTGCACCACGGCGTCCTTAATATTGAATTTATCATAAACATATATTAGAAGTGAGTATTTTGTATTTGTAGGATGAGAAAATGACTGTTTAAAAGTTTAAACGCAGACATAATGAATGTTGTGACCGAAAAACTCTATACGGATCACGTTCAGAAACATTTGAACCAAGCAAGGAGAAGCAGAATCAAAGATTTCGACGATTATAAGAGTTTTAGATGACATTACAACATTTAAAAACGCGCATTTATATAAGAAAGTGTAGATTATACCAGATTATACTAACAAAAATTATGACCGTAAACTTTGGAGTGAAAGACATTCTATTAGTTAATGTTGGCGAGTATTAACTGTTATAGTATTAACCAAATACCTTCAGAAATAACAGAAAAGAAAATTGATCAGACGTGCACAGATGAAGGGGATGTTTGTGTTCCTATGGACTCAGTCGAGTGCAACAATGGCATCTGCACGTGCAAGGCGGATTACGTGAGGGAGGGCTCTGTCTGTGTTCTAGGTAAGTTCGTCACGTAATTTCAGCAATTCATACACCCATTTCTTTTTAGATTTATTTGAATACACTTAACGAAACTTATAAGTACTCCGATTTCTAGCTTGCAGGGGGATAAATCTAATTTTTCAGAATGTGTGCCCTATTATTTTTGAAAATGTAAATTTGCTCAATCTGCCGTCTGATTAAATGATTTTAATGCATAATCAATCACGGGAAGGACAACCATTAAAAATCGAAAAACTATGTCTATGCCGCTTTATTTTTTTTATATATGATAACAATATTCCCTGCAATATCTTTGTTTTGATCTGAATAAAACATAAACATTATATGCAGTTTATACTACTTTGCCACCACAGGTTAGGAATGTCTGTAAACTTATGAGTGTATTTTGAAATAAATAATTTGGCTAAGCCAAACTCAAACTATGACCTACCCAGAAAACGATAGCACTACTTTTAATATAAAAAGTATATAGGATAATATAATAGATAATGTTCTTTTGTTGTAATTATTTTTGAAATACAGTGTATGTCAGCTCAGGTTTTAACATTAAAAACAGATTATTGTATGGACTAAGGAGCAGCTTTAATGCTTTGCCCAAATAAAATATGTGAAAATATATGTTTCTCTTGTGGATTTCCAGCTAAATCGTTCTTGGACTTGAACCTATTTTATTTTGTAAGATTTACTATTTTTAGACTTACTGTTTTCTTTTGAAAAAAGTAAATGATTCCAACTTTATTTGGCATAATTAAGTCATGTATATGCATATATGTATACTTCTTCGATTCTTTCTTTTATCATTTGACAATATGCTTAAACAGTTGTTTGCGGTTTCGTATAGTTATTGTATATTTTCCTATACATAACACGTACGTTACATATTACTTGTAGGATACATTCCGCGTCGCGCGCGAGTAGTCTATATGCATACTGTGTGCTTAACTCATGTATGATGCAACTGACTTTCATTGAAAACATGTATTATTTACTGCTATGTTGACAATGTATGAGAAAAAAAAAACACACATTAAACTGTTATTTTCAGCTATTGTTGGAATTTTCTTGGTGTAAGATTACAAATAGTCCGAGCCGTTCACAGACTAATCTGTTCATCGAATTTTTGCTTTTTGTTGTTATAATTGCGGCTTACTCCACGTAGGCTCGCTTTAAAACATTTTCATGAACTCATTTATAAAATTTTATTATGATAAAATTATCTTAATGGCGATGCTTACAGACATCGTTATATATCACCCTCGTATATTCATGAGTATACATTCGATAGTTTTTGTAATTTAATGAAAACACATAATGTTAACAAAATTAAAAATATTGCTTTTTTGTTAATGAAATAATAAAAATCATTGATAGTTAATATGTATTGAAAACACAACTTAAGTTGTTATCTTTGTTTTGTTTGTATACATGTATTTGGGCTGGAGGCCTTTATTTACACAATAGATATGTTGAGTTGTATATCAAACTATGATATGCTGTTCATTATGTTATCAACACTTTTTGTATTGTATAAATAATATCATGGTAACAAAGATCACATTAATAGTGTTGTGAATAAATCTGGGAAATAAAGAGCGAATTAATGGTATATACTAGTATATAGTAAATAAGTTAGTAAATGAGATCAACTTTTGTTTTTATATAGCTACACCGAGTACCTGTGAGGGCCAGTATAAGCCGTTCCCGGGTAGATGTGACATGTTCCACCAGTGTGCCCCCGAGACCTCCACTACTTTCTACTGGCAGGAAATGCCCTGTGCACCTGGCACCTTGTGGGATGATTCCATAAAGACATGCAACCATCCACGTGCCGTCGAATGTGATGGTATTTATTTTCATAAACTTTTTGAATATATAAATTTGTTGTGTATACTATAGCAAGCAAATATTATATGTTTGGAACAGTACGTATGTTAAAATAGAATTAAGAGAGCAATGTGAAGATGCTCTTTTACATTTAGACTAATATCGAAGATGTTTAAAATGCACTGTACTCAACACTTTGTATATACTGTATACAAATCACGATTTTTATCTCTCTCTCATTTTTATTGTTCGCCATCAAAAGGCGGCGTATAGTTATTATTGGTCAAACACAAACGTTGCATTTTTGCACTCACTTATTAACATTGTTGTGTATCTTTTTGTCTGTTTTGCCATCCAAAATTGCTATCTATCTTCATTCAATGTAATCGATATCTGTTTTTGTGGTGTGTGTGTAGTGAGGGCATAAAAATGCTACATTCTTGAAATAAAAGTCACAAAGCATATCGAATGATACACATGTAGATGAGTTTTTCTGTAATTCTGTCCTAGATCTTATGTCATGCATTCATGTTCACGTCAACAAACTTTACGGGGTATCAAATTTTGTGTGAATTTCATTTGCAGCACCAACACAAAGGTTATTTGGCGAGTCGTGCTCAAATGGTAAGATTTGTGTTCCGGAAAATTCTGTTGAGTGCAACAATGGTGTATGCTCGTGTAAGGAGGGATATGTGAACAGCGCCATTGGCTGTGTTAAAGGTAAGTGTGTCAAGTTACGTCAGCACATAATTATGGTAACCTTAGTGTGTCAAGTTACGTCAGCACTTGATTATGGTAACCTTAGTGTGTCAAGTTACTTCAGTACTTGATTATGGTAACCATAGTGTGTCAAGTTACGTCAGCACATAATTCTGGTAACCTTAGTGTGTCAAGTTACTTCAGTACTTGATTATGGTAACCATAGTGTGTCAAGTTACGTCAGCACTTGATTATGGTAACTTAGTTAGTTTGTCAAGATACTTCAGTACTTGATTATGGTAACCTTAGTGTGTCAAGTTACTTCAGTACATAATTATGGAAACCTTAGTTTGTCAAGTTACGTCAGCACTTGATTATGGTAACCTTAGTGTGTCAAGTTACTTCAGCACATAATTATGGTAACCTTAGTTTGTCAAGTTACTTCAGTACTTGATTATGGTAACCTTAGTTGTCAAGTTACTTCAGCACTTGATTATGGTAACCTTAGTGTGTCAAGTTACTTCAGCACATAATTATGGTAACCTTAGTTTGTCAAGTTACTTCAGCACTTGATTATGGTAACCTTAGTGTGTCAAGTTACGTCAGCACTTGATTATGGTAACCTTAGTGTGACAAGTTACTTCAGCACATAATTATGGTAACCTTAGTTTGTCAAGTTACTTCAGTACTTGATTATGGTAATCATAGTGTGTCAAGTTACGTCAGCACTTGATTATGGTAACCATAGTGTGTCAAGTTACGTCAGCACTTGATTATGGTAACCTTAGTTTGTCAAGTTACGTCAGCATTTGATTATGGTAACCTTAGTTTGTCAAGTTACGTCAGCACTTGATTATGGTAACCTTAGTTTGTCAAGTTACTTCAGCACTTGATTATGGTAACCTTAGTTTGTCAAGTTACGTCAGCACTTGATTATGGTAACCTTAGTTTGTCAAGTTACTTCAGCACTTGATTATGGTAACCTTAGTTTGTCAAGTTACGTCAGCACTTGATTATGGTAACCTTAGTTTGTCAAGTTACGTCAGCACTTGATTATGGTAACCTTAGTGTGTCAAGTTACTTCAGTACATAATTATGGAAACCTTAGTTTGTCAAGTTACGTCAGCACTTCATTTTGGTAACCTTCATGTGTCAAATTACGTCAGCACATCATTATGGTAACCTTAGTGTGTCAAGTTACGTCAGCACTTTAGTTTTTCAAGTTACTTCAGCACTTGACCATGACAACATCATACACCCCATATCTTGATAACTATAAACCCCATTGAGACTAGCAAGACTGCTTCAAAGATTGCTTCTAGTTTATTCACATATATTCACATAAGATACTCGTACAGTCTCGTTATCACAAGTTATTCGTACATTTTTGTTGCCACAAGATACTCGTATATTCTCGTTATCACAAGTTATTCGTACATTTTTGTTGCCACAAGATACTCGTATATTCTCGTTATCACAAGTTACTTGTACATAGATACTCGTACTTTCTCGTTCTTACAATATAATCGTAATACTTATCACAATATACTTGTACATTCTCGTTATAAGTTATTCGTACATTTTTGTTGCCACAAGATACTCGTATATTCTCGTTATCACAAGTTATTCGTACATTTTTGTTGCCACAAGATACTCGTATATTCTCGTTATCACAAGTTATTCGTACATTTTTGTTGCCACAAGATACTCGTATATTCTCGTTATCACAAGTTATTCGTACATTTTTGTTGCCACAAGATACTCGTATATTCTCGTTATCACAAGTTATTCGTACATTTTTGTTGCCACAAGATACTCGTATATTCTCGTTATCACAAGTTATTCGTACATTTTAGTTGCCACAAGATACTCGTATATTCTCGTGATTTGTACATTTTTGTTGCCACAAGATACTCGTACTTTCTCGTTATCACAAGTTATTCATTCATTTTTGTTGCCACAAGATACTCGTATATTCTCGTTATCACAAGTTATTCGTACATTGTTGTTGCCACAAGATACTCGTATATTCTCGTTATCACAAGTTATTCGTTCATTTTTGTTGCCTCAAGATACTCGTATATTCTCATTATCACAAGATGCTTGTACATAAATACTCGTATATTCTCGTTCTTACAATATAATCGTAATACTTATCACAATATACTTGTACATTCTCGTTATAACAAGAAACACATCATTTCAAATGTTATTGAACTGATAAAAAAAAGAAAAACGATATTGATTTATATGATAACATGTATTCCAAATTATTTTTTTTCGTATGGATCAAAGAGTTTTCATGAAATAAATGCTAGAAACAAAAGTAAGAAAATTATAATAAATACATTATCAGCCGGCATTCCTGGGAAATTATCAGAAAATCATGATTGTGTCTCAATTGTATTGAAAACTTCCATTACTTTTTAACATGAAAAAGGTCCAAAAACTTGTTCGGCATATTAAGGTTTAACTGTGTTTTATTTACAGAAATAACAGAAAAGGAAATTGGTCAGACGTGCACAGATGAAGGGGATGTTTGTGTTCCTATGGACTCAGTTGAGTGCAACAATGGCTACTGCACGTGCAAGGCGGATTTCGTGAGGGAGGGCTCTGTCTGTGTTCCAAGTAAGTTCGTCACGTAATTTCAGCAATTCATACACCCATTTCTTTTTAGATTCATTTGAATACATTTAACGAAACTTATAAGTACTCCGATTTCTAACTTGCAGGGGGATAAATCTATTTTTTCAAAATGTGTGCCCTATTTTTTTTGAAAATGTAGATTTGCTCAATCTGCCGTCTGATTAAATGATTTTAATGCATAATCAATCACGGGAAGGACAACCATTAAAAATCGAAAAACTATGTCTATGCCGCTTTATTTTTTTATATATGATAACAATATTCCCTGCAATATCTTTGTTATGATCTGAATAAAACATAAACATTATATGCAGTTTATACTACTTTGCCACCACAGGTTAGGAATGTCTGTAAACTTATGAGTGTATTTTGAAATAAATAATTTGGCTAAGCCAAACTCAAACTATGACCTACCAAGAAAACGATAGCACTACTATTAATATAAAAAGTATATAGGATAATATAATAGATAACGTTCTTTTGTTGTAATTATTTTTGAAATACAGTGTATGTCAGCTCAGGTTTTAACATTAAAAACATTATTGTATGGACTAAGGAGCAGCTTTAATGCTTTGCCCAAATAAAATATGTGAAAATATATGTTTCTCTTGTGGATTTCCAGCTAAATCGTTCTTGGACTTGAACCTATTTTATTTTGTAAGATTTACTATTTTTAGACTTACTGTTTTCTTTTGAAAAAAGTAAATGATTCCAACTTTATTTGGCATAATTAAGTCATGTATATGCATATATGTATACTTTTTCGATTCTTTCTTTTATCCTTTGACAATATGCTTAAACAGTTGTTTGCGGTTTCGTATAGTTATTGTATATTTTCCTATACATAACACGTACGTTACATATTACTTGTAGGTTACATTCCGCGTCGCGCGCGAGTAGTCTATATGCATACTGTGTGCTTAACTCATGTATGATGCAACTGACTTTCATTGAAAACATGTATTATTTACTGCTATGTTGACAATGTATGAGAAAAAAAAAACACACATTAAACTGTTATTTTCTAAGCTATTGTTGGAACTATTTTCTTGGTGTAAGATTACAAATAGTCCGAGCCGTTCACAGACTAATCTGTTCATCGAATTTTTGCTTTTTGTTGTTATAATTGCGGCTTCCAGGCTCGCTTTAAAACATTTTCATGAACTCATTTAGTAAAATTTATATTAAATGAAATTCCTTTATAGAAATTGGGCGACATATATGTATACCTAGAAGACTTTGCCTTTTACAGACATCGTTATATATCACCCTCGTATATTCATGAGTATACATTCGATAGTTTTTGTAATTTAATGAAAACACATAATGTTAACAAAATTAAAAATATTGCTTTTTTGTTAATGAAATAATAAAAATCATTGATAGTTAATATGTATTGAAAACACAACTTAAGTTGTTATCTTTGTTTTGTTTGTATACATGTATTTGGGCTGGAGGCCTTTATTTACACAATAGATATGTTGAGTTGTATATCAAACTATGATATGCTGTTCATTATGTTATCAACACTTTTTGTATTGTATAAATAATATCATGGTAACAAAGATCACATTAATAGTGTTGTGAATAAATCTGGGAAATAAAGAGCGAATTAATGGTATATACTAGTATATAGTAAATAAGTTAGTAAATGAGATCAACTTTTGTTTTTATATAGCTACACCGAGTACCTGTGAGGGCCAGTATAAGCCGTTCCCGGGTAGATGTGACATGTTCCACCAGTGTGCCCCCGAGACCTCCACTACTTTCTACTGGCAGGAAATGCCCTGTGCACCTGGCACCTTGTGGGATGATTCCATAAAGACATGCAACCATCCACGTGCCGTCGAATGTGATGGTATTTATTTTCATAAACTTTTTGAATATATAAATTTGTTGTGTATACTATAGCAAGCAAATATTATATGTTTGGAACAGTACGTATGTTAAAATAGAATTAAGAGAGCAATGTGAAGATGCTCTTTTACATTTAGACTAATATCGAAGATGTTTAAAATGCACTGTACTCAACACTTTGTATATACTGTATACAAATCACGATTTTTATCTCTCTCTCATTTTTATTGTTCGCCATCAAAAGGCGGCGTATAGTTATTATTGGTCAAACACAAACGTTGCATTTTTGCACTCACTTATTAACATTGTTGTGTATCTTTTTGTCTGTTTTGCCATCCAAAATTGCTATCTATCTTCATTCAATGTAATCGATATCTGTTTTTGTGGTGTGTGTGTAGTGAGGGGCATAAAAATGCTACATTCTTGAAATAAAAGTCACAAAGCATATCGAATGATACACATGTAGATGAGTTTTTCTGTAATTCTGTCCTAGATCTTATGTCATGCATTCATGTTCACGTCAACAAACTTTACGGGGTATCAAATTTTGTGTGAATTTCATTTGCAGCACCAACACAAAGGTTATTTGGCGAGTCGTGCTCAAATGGTAAGATTTGTGTTCCGGAAAATTCTGTTGAGTGCAACAATGGTGTATGCTCGTGTAAGGAGGGATATGTGAACAGCGCCATTGGCTGTGTTAAAGGTAAGTGTGTCAAGTTACGTCAGCACATAATTATGGTAACCTTAGTGTGTCAAGTTACGTCAGCACATAATTCTGGTAACCTTAGTGTGTCAAGTTACTTCAGTACTTGATTATGGTAACCATAGTGTGTCAAGTTACGTCAGCACATAATTCTGGTAACCTTAGTTTGTCAAGTTACTTCAGTACTTGATTATGGTAACCATAGTGTGTCAAGTTACGTCAGCACTTGATTATGGTAACCTTAGTGTGTCAAGTTACTTCAGCACTTGATTCTGGTAACCTTAGTTTATCAAGTTACGCCAGCACTTGATTATGGTAACCTTAGTGTGTCAAGTTACTTCAGTATTTGATTATGGTAACCTTAGTTTATCAAGATACTTCAGTACTTGATTATGGTAACCTTAGTGTGTCAAGTTACTTCAGTACATAATTATGGAAACCTTAGTTTGTCAAGTTACGTCAGTACTTGATTATGGTAATCATAGTGTGTCAAGTTACGTCAGCACTTGATTATGGTAACCATAGTGTGTCAAGTTACGTCAGCACTTGATTATGGTAACCTTAGTTTGTCAAGGTGCGTTAGCACTTTTGATTGTCAAGCTACTTCAGAGCTTGATTATGGTAACCTAAGTGTGTCAAGGTGCGTCAGCACTTTTGATTGTCAAGTTACTTCAGCACTTGAATATGGTAACCTAAGTGTGTCAAGGTGCGTCAGCACTTTTGATTGTCAAGTTACTTCAGCACTTGAATATAGTAACCTAAGTGTATCAAGGTGCGTCAGCACTTGATTATGGTAACCTTTGATTGTCAAGTTACTTCAGCGCTTGATTATGGTAACCTTAGTGTGTCAAGTTACGTCAGCACTTGATTTGGTAACCTTTAGTGTGTCAAGTTACTTCAGCACTTGATTATGGTAACCTTAGTGTGTCAAGTTACTTCAGCACTTGATTATGGTAACCTTAGTGTGTCAAGTTACTTCAGCACTTGATTATGGTAACCTTAGTGTGTCAAGTTACTTCAGCACTTGATTATGGTAACCTTAGTGTGTCAAGTTACTTCAGCACTTGATTCTGGTAACCTTAGTGTGTCAAGTTACTTCAGCACTTGATTATGGTAACCTTAGTTTGTCAAGTTACGTCAGCACTTGATTATGGTAACCTTAGTTTGTCAAGTTACGTCAGCACTTGATTATGGTAACCTTAGTGTGTCAATTACGTCAGCTTGATTATGGTAACCTTAGTGTGTCAAGTTATGTCAGCACATGATTATGGTAACCTTAGTGTGTCAAGTTACGTCAGCACTTTAGTTTTTCAAGTTACTTCAGCACTTGACCATGACAACATCATACACCCCATATCTTGATAACTATAAACCCCATTGAGACTAGCAAGACTGCTTCAAAGATTGCTTCTAGTTTATTCACATATATTCACATAAGATACTCGTACAGTCTCGTTATCACATACTTGTACATTCTCGTTTCCCACAAGAAACTCGTACATATTCTTAATTTGTATTTCTCGTTATCACAAGTTATTCGTACATTTTTGTTGCCACAAGATACTCATATATTCTCGTTATCACAAGTTATTCGTACATTTTTGTTGCCACAAGATACTCGTATATTCTCATTATCACAAGTTATTCGTACATTTTTGTTGCCACAAGATACTCGTATATTCTCGTTCGTACATTTTTGTTGCCATACTCGTATATTCTCGTTATCACAAGTTATTCGTACATTTTTGTTGCCACAAGATACTCGTATATTCTCGTTATCACAAGTTATTCGTACATTTTTGTTGCCACAAGATACTCGTATATTCTCGTTATCACAAGTTATTCTCATTGTTGTTGCCACAAGATACTCGTATATTCTCGTGATTTGTACATTTTTGTTGCCACAAGATACTCGTACTTTCTCGTTATCACAAGTTATTCATTCATTTTTGTTGCCACAAGATACTCGTACTTTCTCGTTATCACAAGTTATTCGTTCATTTTTGTTGCCACAAGATACTCGTATATTCTGGTTATCACAAGTTATTCGTACATTGTTGTTGCCACAAGATACTCGTATATTCTCGTTATCACAAGTTATTCGTTCATTTTTGTTCCTTAAATCTTACAATATAATCGTAATACTTATCACAATATACTTGTACATTCTCGTTATAACAAGAAACACATCATTTCAAATGTTATTGAACTGATAAAAAAAAGAAAAACGATATTGATTTATATGATAACATGTATTCCAAATTATTTTTTTTCGTATGGATCAAAGAGTTTTCATGAAATAAATGCTAGAAACAAAAGTAAGAAAATTATAATAAATACATTATCAGCCGGCATTCCTGGGAAATTATCAGAAAATCATGATTGTGTCTCAATTGTATTGAAAACTTCCATTACTTTTTAACATGAAAAAGGTCCAAAAACTTGTTCGGCATATTAAGGTTTAACTGTGTTTTATTTACAGAAATAACAGAAAAGGAAATTGGTCAGACGTGCACAGATGAAGGGGATGTTTGTGTTCCTATGGACTCAGTTGAGTGCAACAATGGCTACTGCACGTGCAAGGCGGATTTCGTGAGGGAGGGCTCTGTCTGTGTTCCAAGTAAGTTCGTCACGTAATTTCAGCAATTCATACACCCATTTCTTTTTAGATTCATTTGAATACATTTAACGAAACTTATAAGTACTCCGATTTCTAACTTGCAGGGGGATAAATCTATTTTTTCAAAATGTGTGCCCTATTTTTTTTGAAAATGTAGATTTGCTCAATCTGCCGTCTGATTAAATGATTTTAATGCATAATCAATCACGGGAAGGACAACCATTAAAAATCGAAAAACTATGTCTATGCCGCTTTATTTTTTTATATATGATAACAATATTCCCTGCAATATCTTTGTTATGATCTGAATAAAACATAAACATTATATGCAGTTTATACTACTTTGCCACCACAGGTTAGGAATGTCTGTAAACTTATGAGTGTATTTTGAAATAAATAATTTGGCTAAGCCAAACTCAAACTATGACCTACCAAGAAAACGATAGCACTACTATTAATATAAAAAGTATATAGGATAATATAATAGATAACGTTCTTTTGTTGTAATTATTTTTGAAATACAGTGTATGTCAGCTCAGGTTTTAACATTAAAAACATTATTGTATGGACTAAGGAGCAGCTTTAATGCTTTGCCCAAATAAAATATGTGAAAATATATGTTTCTCTTGTGGATTTCCAGCTAAATCGTTCTTGGACTTGAACCTATTTTATTTTGTAAGATTTACTATTTTTAGACTTACTGTTTTCTTTTGAAAAAAGTAAATGATTCCAACTTTATTTGGCATAATTAAGTCATGTATATGCATATATGTATACTTTTTCGATTCTTTCTTTTATCCTTTGACAATATGCTTAAACAGTTGTTTGCGGTTTCGTATAGTTATTGTATATTTTCCTATACATAACACGTACGTTACATATTACTTGTAGGTTACATTCCGCGTCGCGCGCGAGTAGTCTATATGCATACTGTGTGCTTAACTCATGTATGATGCAACTGACTTTCATTGAAAACATGTATTATTTACTGCTATGTTGACAATGTATGAGAAAAAAAAAACACACATTAAACTGTTATTTTCTAAGCTATTGTTGGAACTATTTTCTTGGTGTAAGATTACAAATAGTCCGAGCCGTTCACAGACTAATCTGTTCATCGAATTTTTGCTTTTTGTTGTTATAATTGCGGCTTACTCCACGTAGGCTCGCTTTAAAACATTTTCATGAACTCATTTAGTAAAATTTGATATTAAATGATAATTCATATCAGATCCTATATACACTGTATATCAAACTGATGTTTAAGTCAAATTATTTATAGAAATTGGGCGACATATATGTATACCTAGACAAGATCGACTTTGCCATTACTGCTTACAGACATCGTTATATATCACCCTCGTATATTCATGAGTATACATTCGATAGTTTTTGTAATTTAATGAAAACACATAATGTTAACAAAATTAAAAATATTGCTTTTTTGTTAATGAAATAATAAAAATCATTGATAGTTAATATGTATTGAAAACACAACTTAAGTTGTTATCTTTGTTTTGTTTGTATACATGTATTTGGGCTGGAGGCCTTTATTTACACAATAGATATGTTGAGTTGTATATCAAACTATGATATGCTGTTCATTATGTTATCAACACTTTTT
>CM037779.1:7283613-7333613 GCA_021229015.1 Solen grandis
TTATATCCCCTTTTTAAGTAAAAGTAAAAAGGAAAGACTGATTACTCCCGATTACTACGCTGGTGAGATCAAAGTTTCATTTAATGAAAATCGAATATTTTTTTAATAATATATTACTATCATTAATGCATTGTTCACGATTCATTCTTCATAAAATCTGAGACCAATATAGTGAATAATCATAATCAGGCTAGAGCTGATACAATGTTATATAAAATTGCGCTTATATTGGGGAATAAACAGGATGTAAATTGACCTGTAGGACATTGTTTGCATTCTTGCCCGCAACTGTACAGCCATCTTCTTTGGTCATCTGGTCACATCCTATACTAACTGTCATAAAGTATATACATGTATCCACAGAAAATAAGTGCCAAAAGTGTTTTCAAAATTTAAGCTTGATTAAGGACTGAAAACGATTTCAGTGATAATTCATTGACCCTTGTAGTTAGAACGAGTGGAGGTATTCTTGTAGACTTTGGTATCTAATTTCATTTATTTTATACCGATTTGGAAATAAGCAATTACAACTAATTTTATTTCCTCATAGCGGTTTCTGTGCTAAACAAGTACTTAGCACCGGGAAGGTCATACAAATTATCATAAAGTGGTTTAAACCCACAACTTCCAGATACGAAGCCTTGTATATTTCCACTAGATCACGTTTGCCATGTGTTGTCAATACCGGAATTCCTGAACAAATTCCACGAATCTAAGTGGGTGACTACACTTTCAAATACAAAACCGAACAAACATGGGATCGAACTAGGGTTACAATGGTGAAAAGCCATTATGATAACCTCTACAACATCAAGAAATAACATAGATAACAAAAAAAATCCATACGGTTATCTTAGCAATGCAACATATTTAGTCTAATTGCGGACAAACGTCCTTCTGCACTTCAACATCCGTTTATTTATACTTAATTCCAACTGTTTACGGAATCTCAAATCTGTAAATAGTCAAATATGACGGAAGACGTCACAACTGCGAGCGCCACCTGACGGAAATGCATTACGAAGCGTCTAACATGGTGGTGACAAGGCTTTTGACGCTGGATACCTCGCGTTTCACACATACAACATCTGCTTTTAAATGTAGTTTATCTACTCTACTATAAACAAAATGACAGTTTAACAAAACTCAGGACAAAACTAGTTAATCAAAATGGGATAACATGTATCTAAGCGGCTTCTGTCGTTGACAACGCTTCATCCTTTCAGACTCCTGATATTTTTCATCATTTACCACTTTTGACCAACTCGTTTATTTCATGCGAAAACATGTTATACGGGTGTTGTTGACGACGTCAGTATGGAATAGATTTTTTATTTATTTATTTATTTATTTATTTATTTATTTATTTATTTATTTATTTATTTATTTATTTATTTGCAAATGGAGCCGCATAATTAAAGAAGGGAGCAACCACCGTTATTGTTGTAAAATAAAACCATGTTATATGTTTGAAAAATTACTTTATGAATCACCTACTTGTATTAACTGATGTTAAAAAAAACAAGATTCAAAATACGCAAGTCTTCTGTCGTTATTAAAAAGAAATTCGACACATTTAATGGGAATATGAAAACTTCTCCTTAAATTCGTAGGTCACGGGTTTTAAAACTTGGTTAACGGACCTTGCAAGCCACCTGATTCATTATAACTCAGAAAATAGGTTTTGGAAGATATTTTGTAACCTTAAAATATTCAGAATTTTAGACACGTTAACTTGAAAATCAATGAAACCGCAGTTTAATAATACATATTACAGCATAATGTAGAACGTGTAGAAAACACAAACACTATACACTATGTCGAATTGTCGGCCCCAGGCTCAATCTGCGGCCCCAATCTTGTAAATATATTTTAATTTTATACATATCATCATTGCAAAATCCCATACTCCTACTATCGGGAAGATTTTAAATTCCGGGACCTGTACCTAAATCCTGTAACTTATCTGTGCTAATTTGTGTCGTTATCATCGTCCTTGTTTTTGCTGCTGCTGATTTATTTTACATTGGCATTAACGCGGCCCTAGTAATTAACTGTCTGGAAATATCATGTGCATCTTGCAGACCCTAACTAATTATACCATAAAGGAATTACCTTAAAATGTATCTCATTTCATCTTTAAATAAGTTAATTGATGGCATCTCAAATCATCATCATAGACTATGTCTATTATAATTAAAGTATTTTCCTGTATTTTTTAGTTCTATATTTCTGAATTATTTGGTATTATGAGTTTTTCATCGGCCATATTCTCGATAACTTAATGATTTTTTTTTTCAGATTTAATAGATAAAAATGTTTGAAAAAAAATATATGGAAATTAGGCCAAAGACACTTTTGATTTACATAGACTTTTTAGAACACAGTTTAGAACTCTCTGGAACAAACGGCCAACAGCTGAAGATATTCGTGAACATGATATGTATAATTGCCTAGTGGAAATATTAGGCCTGCTGTTTGTAAATGATGCATTAAAATATCCTGAAATGGCTTTGCTTTATCTAAAGTCGTGCTTCCAAAAATTGCGCGGCGTCTTTGATGCTTTGCATCAAAATTAATCTTGTTTATTACATGTATTGCCTACAGAAGCATTCTTTTATATTCATTGGATAAAATGGTACCAGAAATACATGTAAATCTGAAGTGAAAGTTGCATTGGCATTCTTCGCTGATTTTGCTCTTCGTGTGTCTACAATAGTATTTACTTGTTCTCCTTTACAAAGAAATACTAAATAATCTATTTGGCTTAACTACTTAACTACTTTAAAATTAGTTTAAAATATTGAAGTTAAATTGTGTTGTTTAGAAGTGTATATCTAGTCGACATAAACTTATATAGATATATAAATATTGATGACATGAAGAGACGATGGTAAGTGTTTGTCCATATGTTATACACTTAAATTTATCCTGTCAAACCAGGGTCAAGAGACGTTTGCACGTGCTTCGTTAAAAATTTGGTAAGAACGCTCTGCATTCCCGACCGGTCAATAAAAATGAGATTTATTCTCGTCTGGTTATTGTGCTAGGTGTTTGCACTGACGTTCGGAACTGTTGACAAACTAACATCCAAGTTTTCCAAACACAGGACGTTAATCATTCTGAGGTGACGGGTCCCTGCGCTTTATCTTTCTACATTGTAAGTGCGCAGCATTTGCACCAGTTCTCTAGTAGACCAGTCTGTCACATTTGTCAAGCTGTCGAGTGGTTCATCGTCTTCAAATTGCGCAAGGAAAAAAAAAGAGAAAGGGCGAGAATATGCTTAATTTGGAATGTTATTAGGAGAGATACCATAGTATAAAATATCGGTAATGGATTTATTTCAGAATCAAATCTACATTATCAAATATTGCATGATGAATTACGTATGAATAGAAATCTGAAGGCGTAAGTTTATTTGTTTCAGCTTTTAAGGTAATCCATCCATCATTAGATTATTATCATGGTCCTTCAAAATACTTCAGTGCAAATGCAAGCATCCATTGACTTGGAGTTATACTCTATTGCTCAAGTCAATAAAGACTTGCATTTACTATAAAATTCCTACGATCACTTAATGGAACATGATCACAATAATGTATACCTTAATATAATTCATACAAAGCCAGCACAAGGGTGCCACATTCCAGTGGCAGTTGAAGGTACTCGTTTGGGGCGAGAACTTTTCAAGACATCCCCTGGCGTAAAGCAATGGTCTAACCTAGGACCTGTCAAGTTTTCTATAGTGGACGAAAAAGAATGAAAGAATGTAAGTATATTAAAGAAAGTAATACTTAGAGGTTGACATTAGGGTCTGATTTCTGCCTTTTCAAGGAGTGTTTGGTCTTTAAATTAATCTTAATATTTCAAAAATAAATACGAATTGTATCTAGTCAAAGCTTCATGAAAAAAAAAGGGGGGGGGGAAGAGAGAGAAAGAAAGAAATGTTGCGTGAAGAATAGGAATTGAAAATAGTGTGAAGTCGAATAGAAAAAATAGAACACATGTTCTTTATTTAATATGACAATAAACTGTTTTGAATCTGTGGTATTGTATGAAGATATAGTTTAAAAATGACAATACGGTAAAATTCAATCCTGAACTTGTTTTTATTCTACCTGCTTTTTCACGGTCAAGATTGTTAAATAAATATCATAAGTAGATCTTATGTTTACAGCTTACATCAGTTTTATCTTATGTTTACAGCTTACATCAGTTTTATCTTATGTTTACAGCTTACATCAGTTTTATCTTATGTTTACAGCTTACATCAGTTTTATCTTATGTTTACAGCTTACACCAGTTTTATCTTATGTTTACAGCTTACATCAGTTTTATCTTATGTTTACAGCTTACATCAGTTTTATCTTATGTTTACAGCTTACATCAGTTTTATCTTATGTTTACAGCTTACACCAGTTTTATCTTATGTTTACAGCTTACATCAGTTTTATCTTATGTTTACAGCTTACATCAGTTTTATCTTATGCTTACAGCAGTTTTATCTTATGTTTACAGCGTACATCAGTTTTATCTCATGTTTACAGCTTACAGCAGTTTTATCTTATGTTTACAGCTTACATCAGTTTTATCTTATGTTTACAGCTTACATCAGTTTTATCTTATGTTTACAGCTTACACCAGTTTTATTTATGTTTACAGCTTACACCAGTTTTATCTTATGTTTACAGCTTACACCAGTTTTATCTTATGTTTACAGCTTACATCAGTTTTATCTTATGTTTACAGCTTACACCAGTTTTATCTTATGCTTACAGCTTACATCAGTTTTATCTTATGTTTACAGCTTACAGCAGTTTTATCTTATGTTTACAGCTTACAGCAGTTTTATCTTATGTTTACAGCTTACACCAGTTTTATCTTATGTTTACAGCTTACAGCAGTTTTATCTTATGTTTACAGCTTACATCAGTTTTATCTTATGTTAACAGCTTACACCAGTTTTATCTTATGCTTACAGCTTACACCAGTTTTATCTTATGTTTACAGCTTACATCCGTTTTATCTTATGTTTACAGCTTACACCAGTTTTATCTTATGTTACAGCTTACATCAGTTTTATCTTATGTTACAGCTTACACCGTTTTATCTTATGTTTACAGCTTACATCAGTTTTATCTTATGTTTACAGCTTACACCAGTTTTATCTTATGTTTACAGCTTACAGCAGTTTTATCTTATGTTTACAGCTTACATCCGTTTTATCTTATGTTTACAGCTTACACCAGTTTTATCTTATGTTTACAGCTTACAGCAGTTTTATCTTATGTTTACAGCTTACACCAGTTTTATCTTATGTTTACAGCTTACACCAGTTTTATCTTATGTTTACAGCTTACACCAGTTTTATCTTATGTTTACAGCTTACAGCAGTTTTATCTTATGTTTACAGCTTACACCAGTTTTATCTTATGTTTACAGCTTACACAGTTTTATCTTATGTTTACAGCTTACACCAGTGTTATCTTTTCTCATGTTTCTGGTATTCAATCTTCATTTAAAATGATTTTTTCTGTAATTGAATAAAACCCCTGTATTCTATTTTATTTTTATTTTTTTATTTGACGAAGGCATATGCAATACTTCGTAAGAACTATTCTTTACACGTATTATCTATAAGGTGTTTAAATTGACTGAAATATATTGTCTATAATGATACATGGCTTATTAGTGTAATGTAGATATAGCGTGTTTGATCATTACTATATCCTATTGCTATAAAAGTATAGAAGTGGCGTAGACAAGTTCAGTTTAAATCGAGCCTTGTAATCAATCCGCCTACATTACCAAACACCCAGATGCATTTGGCACTTTACCCCATGAATATTCATGTAAATATTTATGAATCGATGCATATTTATTTACAGAACTTAAAATGGTCAATCAATCTGCAATGCAGTTTTGGCTGCTGTGCAGGTTGACCCTGATCAGACAGGTAGGTATTCGTCAGAACACGTGTATGTGGGGTAAATGGTTGATGAAGTTTTCACATATCAAAATACACTATACACGTGTATTTGTGACTGAAAAAAGGTAAACATATTTATTTATGATTTCCGCAATGATTAGAAGAAAGCCATCTTGTTTCTGAAATTGTTCGCGCCGTCACAAGGATGACCCATGCACCCGAATGCACAGGGGCTCGAAGTTAAATGGGGCGAATCATTTCTTACCTAATGGTACTTCGAGCCCCTGTGCCCGAGTGAGTTTTCTCCAGTTCTCTGATTCCCCCCACAATACTCTCAGACTTACGGTAGTGAGATACGTACCCTCCAATTTGAAGATCATCAATAAATGAGCTAAAATTACTATTAACTGCTTTGAAACTGTACGCTGTGGGATTAAATCCTTGTGGGGTCATTTTTTTTCTTCTACATTTTTTTCTTTGGCATTTATATCAATCAGATTTTGAAAGAAAACAAGTTAATTGTTTTATTTTCATAATTTGAATTGATGTTTGTTGGATAAATCATGCTATGTTTTAAAAAATATGGTATTTTGTATATTGGAAAAGTCTAAGAAAAATCTAAATCACTAGGTAAAGTTTTTTAAATTTTAAATTTGACGAAATCAACAAATATTCCTTTTTGGTAAATTTAAAATATGTCATGCGATATTTTGAATATTAAGGACACCAAAGCAAACAACGGTAAAACAAGTCTTTGAAATGGGTTTGGTCGGATGACAAATTATTACATATTTTAAATACCGTAACATGTATGCATAGTTTGCTGAACTTGAAACTTGAAACTTGCAGATTTGATTAAACGCCTATTTCTACATATAAAATACATATTCAATGGCGTTGTACAATGAAAATGATAAAAGCTGATGAGATATACACACATACATAAAACAGGAACAGTCAGCGATGCCGTTAGCGTCACTTAAAACAGTGCAAAATAGTCCTTGAAGTAAAATGACTTCAGTTGTTGAACAGTATTACTTGCTTCTAAACGATTATCAATAGCAATCCAATTTACGTAAAGGAGATATGACATAGTATTTAGAGTTTCCGTTAATTTTCTAAAAAAGAAACATTTTGATGCCCGAGCTTTAGGTAAGAAAAACGTCCATACGTCCAAAACCGGTCGGCAAATGTCGTTTAATTTATACATACAGGTGTCCTTCTAGGTATAATACAACACTGATGTTCTTTTTTTTCTTCTTCAATTCCCCAAAGTGTCCACTACTTAACCTTTATGTATACATGGTGTTTACACATATAGATTATTCGTTATTATTTCTATTGCATATCTATATGCATTATACATGTACTCAGTCATGTTCTTCCTACGCGGCTACTGACCGGTCCCGATGGCCGACAAGTTGTGGGTTCGATTCCCGGCCTAGACATACTGGTACTCGTATATATGTATCTCCAATGTGCTTGGAGCTCGTTGCACAAGGGTAATTTCAGGACTACCCGGTTTCAGGAAAATGTGATGGCATGCCATTTGTCACAATGAGGCAGCACTATGTCTGTCTTAAATAGACACAAGTCCACAAATGAATGAAACTTAGACACACAATCAAACACGGCTACTAGTATCAAATATGATATTAAATAATTTTGCATCCCTTTATTAACAAAACTGCAGATTTTCTCTTCTTTAATATATACCTGGTATTCAATTAATTAAAATGATTTTATCAACTCATTGCATTTTTTTATGAATATTAAAGATATCTTATGCAAAAGTCTTTCTAAACACTTAATGGACCATGATTATAATCTAATGCTGTATGGGTTACCTGAAACTAAATAAAGGTTTGTTTGTTGGATTTTACGTCCCACCGACAGTATTTCAGGCATTTGGAGACGATGTCTACTTGAGACAGAAATAGTGCTGCCACACTGCAGTATCATGCCGTAGACATGTGGCACCACACCCAGTCACATTATCCTGACATTGGGCCAACCAGTCCTGCAATTACCATTATATGCTGAGCGCCAAGAAAGGGAGCCATAACAGTACCATTTTTTACGACTTTGGTATGTCGCGGCCGGGGATCGAACCCACGACCTCTCGCTCCCGAGGCGGACGCTCTAACCACTAGGCCACCGGGGACGGTAAAGGTGATGTGAAAATTAGCATCTGTAATGCGAATATTTGAAATCCTCTCGCGCAAGTTTCCGAAATATATGTTTACCATAGAAACAAAATCCAATTTAGAACGTCACATATGTTTTACATCATTCAAAATGAATCCCCGAGTACCTGAAGGTAAGTTTGCATTCAGTCTTAAAATTTCTGTGATTTGCGATCTTTTATCTTGACAACAATCAAATTAGTCTGGAAAAAAAACTCAGTATTTTATCCTACCTGAAACCATTTACTGTCTTTGCTTCAAATATTTCTATGATCATTCTCCTTGTTTTGACATTCTGTCACGTATTCTTACGAGGCTAGCCCCAGCCAAGCAACGCTGATCACCAAATACGGTGCTGTAATGATTAGATGGGACTAAAACACGCCATTACCATTTAGGCCTGAGATGCCCGTCGGGTATTACAGGGACTTGATCCGTGCTTCCTCCACGTACAACTGTTAAGGATCACATGTTCGCCGCCTTTCATACTCTTCGTTACCCCTATTTAATGAGTCAGACCGACTCTTCACGCCTTAATTGAGCTAGAAATGTAACATAATTGCAATATCACGTTGTCCGTAATAATTGTCCCCTCAGCATATGCTCTGATCTTGATTTCTCCAATGATTTCTTAAAAGACGAACATGTTTGTCGTGAACATGTCCATTGTCAAAAATATGTTAGCGAACCCGTAGACCTTGCTCTGAGCAAAACATTTGATGAACTGAAATTTAAGATAAAATCCTTCCGATGTTGCGCATGACTTTGTTGTCTAATATCATCACAAAAATCACCTTCGTCATCAGAGAATCTGTTTGATCATGCCTCCATTTATATTGTTTTCGATCACCACTTGTAAGACAAAGTCTTCTCATTTATAGGAGAAAGCTGTGGAATACCTGCATTACAACTTTTAGCCTTTGGCTTTCCCCAACTTATAAGGTCCATAATTCAAACCTGAAGAGCCGGGATTAAATGTTCTTAAAGTATGTACCAGGAACACGTGTTGCTTCAAGTTCTCTCTCATATTTAACGAGTATCAAGATAATACATTTATATGAATATTTGATGGCGTCTCGATTATCCGCAAATTAAATTGTTGCTTTAAATTTTAGACGATGGTCCAGAAAGAAAGCATGAAATAAAACGTGTGTATTTTGTGCATTGATATAATTTAGTTTGTACCAATCTAAAATGTTAATTCTTCCTGATAAAATTAGTGTAATACTGTTTAACCTATTTATAACTACATTTTACTCGTCCATCGCTTCAACACATCTTTTAATAACCTGAGCACTGTAAGCTAATGCTTATACATGTATATCAAAAACTTAATTTATTTTACATCAATAACGAAAGAAGTTAAAATAATCAAAAGAAACCATGCTTGATGACTCTGGTTGAGACGTGTGAGTTATACCGTAAAATCCGAGGAAACCCGATTTGTTGCTCGAGCGACCACTGCGTACCCTCTTATGTACGTGACCAGGAATCGAACCCGTGACGCAATGATGAGAAGCGAAGTGTGTTACCACTACACTACGTATCCAGTCACCATGCCAGAGAAACTCTGTATGTTTAAACATCAATATTACTATTTTACGGAGCCTCTAGAGTAACATTGCCAACTGTTACTGTCTTCAAGACGGTAAACAATAGTAAGCAAAATGACACTTTTTAAACAAATTATTACGATATGAAATAATGGCCGACAGAAAAAATAGCAATGTAACTTAAGGAGTTCAATACTGCATAATTGGTTGACACAACATACATAACACAGAAGAAAAAGAATACAATTCTTGTTCATAACAACATCATTGGTGTCTTACTTCAAGATCTTTGAAAAAGTTCAGAAGGCAATCCAAATCTCTTAGGTTCGAGCCGGAAAGCATCCCAACTGTCAACAGTCTAGATGTTCTGGCACCCGTTGTAATAAATACGACTTGGAATAGTGTATCTTTTATCTTCTTCCATGTAGTATAATACAGTCCCGTATCATAGTTATATATTTCAGATAAAGCGAAATATAGCAATCCCCATCAAATATGGTCTTTCTTCCGCGGAGGTCGCGTACTTCACAACACAAAATTTAACAAGGGAAGGCGTTTTGATTTAATTTAAAAGAAAATATATTTCCGTTTCTGACGTGCGTTCATAAAAGGGAAGAAAAGAATCAAAATGTGATCAAAATAGATATTTAACCGCGGATATCAGATTACTCTGCCTGATAGCGCCTCTTGCTCGTCCCTTGAATATTTTCTCATTCCAGGTACGTAGTGTATGACAAGGCACAATAAAAAGAAACGGAGGCTTTTCTTCTCCTTGCTTCACGCTGTAACGTTAATGAATAGATTGAGACAATACGGCTGTTCTCCCAGCACAAACTAGTATTTGCGCACCTGCGAGCTGCGAGACTTTCGCTGTTTGTTCAAACAGTGCTCTGTGGGTATCCCTCTCGCTTTTAATATGTTCGCGTTCAATACATTATGATATATGTTTCTGTACCATTAAATGTAAAACCAATTCATATTGCATGAGCGATGCCCGGGTCGTAGAATATGTATGCAATTAAAAGTAAATATTTACCGTATAATATCGGATTTTTACTCAAATAGCTGTACGAATCCCCGGATGTCGATAAAACCAGACTTTATTTTCGTCAACTAACAAAATTCTCATACTTTTCAATGTCCTTTTACCTTTTGAATCTTGTCATCATCAGCCACATTTGCGAAATAATGTCGTACAACTTATTGCAAAAAGAGAAACATTTACCTATACTATAATACATGTATAGATACTATGAATAAAATGTTGGGCATATGCTACAGTTTTAGCCAAGGTAGTCCACCGATTGCATAAAGCATAACGGAGGTTTAGTGCGGAAATAGGGTCACTTCATATAGATAAAGAAGCAATTACAACATATTTGCACCAAGCCTTCGATAAAAGATACAGTTTCATTTTTAAGACTTACATGATGATATGTCCTTGCATTGAGTGACTACGTGTATATCGGTATTGACCACATGTTTTGACGATATGTTATTTACAAGGCATTAGTAAAATAATTCTTCTTGTCCGTTCTGATGTTATGGATTATAGTGGATGAATCTCGTCAGATATACTGGACATTATTGGCTAAGGTACTGGAATAGGCCTGCCTAGACCATGTGCTGCAAGTCTGTCAACATTCGGTATTCGCAGCTTCAGTATGGATACCCTTTGCAATTTCATGCAGCTTCAGTATGGATACCCTTTGCAATTTCATGCAGCTTCAGTATGGATACCCTTTGCAATTTCATGCAGCTTCAGTATGGATACCCTTTGCAATTTCATGCAGCTTCAGTTATGGATACCCTTGCAATTTCATGCAGCTTCAGTATGGATACCCTTTGCAATTTCATGCAGCTTCAGTATGGATACCCTTTGCAATTTCATGCAGCTTCAGTATGGATACCCTTTGCAATTTCATGCAGCTTCAGTATGGATACCCTTTGCAATTAAGATGACACTTTGCAATTTTATTACCAATGTCTGTTAGAATTGGATAAACTGGATATTCAATCTGAAACAAACCTCATCTTTGTGAATCGTATTTGAAACCCACTTTTTTTCCCTTTCATATGCCTTTGGTCTTGCCTTTGATACGATTATCCATGAATTTGAGTAGCAAGCTTTTTGTCTGTTTATTAAAGTATCAACAGTGATTAATGTATTACTTTTTTCTTTGAGTTTTTGCTTCAGATAACTAGAAATAAGCAGTTCGTCATAATAACAGTTCACCATTTCCAAAGACTAGAACGTCTGGCCTTCGTGTAACGATATAGATATAGAATTTTGTATTTTCTAAATCCAGTTTTATAATTGAGTTGAGGAAAGTCTGAAACTGAAAAGTTTCATGGAACATTAGTCTTGTAATAGAGAGTTTTGTGTAACCTCAAGCGTCTGATTTATGTGAGAAATAAGGACGGTCAAGAATTTGCCTACCCACGTTATAAAAGCTACGTTAACGGAATACAACATCATTTATCACATGTTTTCGTGTTTACCGCGCATCCTTTCCGTTTTCGAAACGCAGTGTCATAAATGGCATGTACATGAGACGCTCACGATCGATGAAGGAATAATATATGGGTGCAAACAAGTCCATAAACGGTGAACGTTGCCTGGGAGGCCCAACAGTCCGGCTGATATAGCGGACTACCCACCGCGTAATGACATATTGATGAAATAAACTCATCAAGATACGAACCATCGGGCTAGGAATGGTGACGCGGGGATGGCTGGACAGAGAACTCGGCTACACCGTGCGCCAACTGTTTGGGTGGTGAGGATTTGATGACATTTTCATCTGGGAGTTTTTCACGTGGTCATTCGTCGCAATTTGTAACATACGCCCGTCGTAACACGGGGTTTGAGTGATATTTTTCTGAATTATCCGAAGTGAATGTTTTATATATAAAACAATCGTTTGCCATGTGAAAGTTTGTGGAATTCGGAAATATATACATGTCATTTACAGATAATTTTGCATCGAGTTGTTTTAATTCTATGAATAGTTTCAGTTTATGTTCTTCAATTTCAGTAGTCAAGACTGTTTGTTTGGATTGTTTGCTATCTAAACAAATATTTTTCTATTGGTCACAATGGTTTATTTTCAAAACAGCAAGGTGCAACTATGACTAAATTACCATATCATATCTCTAAATGTTTACTACTTTCGATCTTTTGCAAACATGTTAAACATCAAAACAGTTGCAGTGATATTTGACACCCTTTTACCACACACAGTGTAATTAATCATTTGACTAAAAGGTCAGATTTCTTGCTTCTCATATTTCAAGTCCTAAAAACAGGTATACTTTGATAAGATTTAGAGACAAGAAATCAACAAAACGAGACATCGAACCTGTGACTTGTATGTTAAATTCCTTGTGCCTTAACCAGGGACTTTCATGCTAATAACCTTTTGTCTTAACCATGTACTTACATGCTACTTGCATGCTAATAACATTGTGACTTAGCCAGGGACTTGCATTTTAATTTCATGCTTATAACCTTGTCCCTTTTACCAGAGATTTTTCATGTTTTTGACCTTGTGCCTTACATAGGTACTTTCATGCTAATGACCATGTGTCTTAACCAGGTACTGGCATGCTTCTTGCATGCTAATAACCTTGTGTCTTAACCAGGTACTGGCATGCTTCTTGCATGCTAATAACCTTGTGTCTTAACAGGTACTGGCATGCTTCTTGCATGCTAAAAACCATGTGTCTTAATCAGGTACTGGCATGCTTCTTGCATGCTAATAACCTTGTGTCTTAATCAGGTACTGGCATGCTTCTTTCATGCTAATAACCTTGTGTCTTAACCAGGTACTGGCATGCTTCTTGCATGCTAATAACCTTGTGTCTTAACCAGGTACTGGCATGCTTCTTGCATGCTAATAACCTTGTGTCTTAATCAGGTACTGGCATGCTTCTTGCATGCTAATAACCTTGTGTCTTAACCAGGTACTGACATGCTTCTTGCTTAACCTTGGACTTTCATGCTAATAACCTTGTGCATTAACCAGAGAGTTTATGCTAATATCTGGGATTTTATGCTAATAGCATTGTGCATTAACCAGGTTCTTGCATGCTAAAGACCTGTTTCTTAAACCAGAAACTTGCATGATAATGACTTGTTTCTAAACAATCTTTAACATCGAAGTCGTTCGACTTGATTATTATTATTTTTTTCTGATTTTACCTGGGTCGAATTCTACCAACAGTTCTAAGCTCTAAGTAATATTTAAATACTTAAGGTAATACTTAAATACTTAAGGGCAATATCATCTTTCTTGTTTCTCTAAAAAAAAATCCAGATATTTCATTTCTTAACTAATATTGTTAGATATTGAGGCAATAATTGATTTCATCTAGTCATGTACTTAATTATTTCATAAAATAAGATCAGTGAAATGTGTGTCTACCTTATTTAAAAATTTAAGTATTACTTAGCGCTAAGTATTGTTGGTTGAATTCGAGCCAGATAATTACACCGAAGTACATTTTGTATTACGAGAATACGGCCCTTGCTAGGTCCTGTCATGTTTGTGAGAATATTTCTCATATCACACTATATCCTTTGAACCTTCAACCGCTATTTGTATTGATGTTAGGAATTTGTTAGCTTAGTGTGCTTTAAATTTTTTATCATTATTTCGAAGGTTAGATATAGTTAGCCCGGTTTGTTGGTATACCAGGTATTAAAAACATTAATATATATTGTATTTTCATTATACACTGTGCATGCGATTTTGTTTTAGAACTTAAAAGCTACCGGTATCTAGGTCTGATGGACAGCGATCAGATATTCAAAAGTAGACATAGCGTATTGTACATGTAGTAAAAAAAATGAACAAAATCATAAGGGAGAAAATACATGGTGAAGCAAACTTGATATCTGTCTACCTTTATTCTCAGACAAACTCAATAACATGAACAAGGTCAAATAAAAATAATAATTTTGTATTTATTCTCGTAAAATATTCTTTACGGATAAACTTGTCGCGAAATTTTCGCTTGCTGACATATACTCCTATAATACGGTAAGATCCAATTCCAGTAAGATATTTTACACATTGTTCCCGTTAGGAACAGAAAAATAGTGAACTAGAAACCGTAAAACCTGTTTATTGCATCTATATATTCACATATCAATAGAAGTGTTGGCTTTACAAAGAAAGTTAAATTCAAATAAGTTTAAATAAATATTAAGGACTTTGAAAACGCACGCCTGTATTACGAAATACGAAGGATTCCATCAAATGTATATCATATATTTTCAATATAAAACATAGACTTAAGAACTGAAAATAATTCAAGATAGTAAGTGTTTTCGTTGCAAAACCACACTTATCAAGCGTGCGTTTTCAGAGTCCTTAAATATACGCGGGTTTTTAGAAATTCATCTACAGTGACCAATCGCTATTGAATTATAGTGTGCATAGCTGGGTAGAACAAACACAACATGAAAATGCGTCATGTGTCATGATAATGCAGTTGAATGGAGTCAAGTGTTCATGTTTAATCTAATACGGTGAATCTTATTGTCTAAATCCATTGTAATGGCATCTTAAGTTGCAGTTGGTACATGCTAATTGTATGAGTATTCTATGTGAATACTGCCTTGTCAAGAAACTCGATCAGCGAACTGAAAGAACTTGTAAGAAGAAATCTAGTTTTACAGCTAAATCATGTAATTATTCACTCGCAGGTTACTTAGAATGTTGTGAGTGAACGATGTATGTGAAGTGACAGTGGACCGTAATTATCGTGAAGAGTGTCCTCCGTGGCCGAGTGGTTTGAGCTTCAGCCTCGGGACCATGGGTTCAATCTCTATTTACGACTTACCAAAGTTATACCATCAGTTTATGTATCTCACTGTTTGTGATCAGTTAAATACAGGTAGTTTCCGGACTGACAAGCATGGTATCATGATATGTGACTGGGTGTGGTATCATGATAATGTGACTGGGTGTGTCATGATAATGTGACTAGGTTTGGTATCATGATAATGTGACTGGTTTGGTATCATGATAACTAGTGACTGGTGTGGGTGGTATCATGATAATGTGACTAGGTTTGGTATCATGATAATGTGACTAGGTTTGGTATCATGATAATGTGACTGGGTGTGGTATCATGATAATGTGACTGGGTGTGGTATCATGATAATGTGACTGGGTGTGGTATCATGATAATGTGACTGGGTTTGGTATCATGATAATGTGACTGGGTGTGGTATCATGCAACAAGTTTAGGTAGTAGCGCTTCAGTATAGAAGTTGTTATATCTATCTCAGGAGGACGCAGTTTGCAAATGACTGGAATATTGATGGATGGAACGTTAAACCCACAAACAAAATAACGTTTAAAGTCGTTTTATGTTTTGAGTGTTAGCCATCTTATATTCCTAACAAATTTGTCTGAAATGAACTGAAACTTCGTATATATCAAGTGCAGAAACCCATGTTTTTGTATTGCATTATTATATTATTCATAAAAAGCTGAAATGCATATTACCTTTTATGGCTAACATATGTATGGTTAAATAAACATATAAAAGTAAATGACTGAAATAAAGAGACGAAAACGGCAGATACAATAAAACATTTAATATATTATTAGTGATTGTCAATGACGCATCTGTCAAACAATGGTTCAATTATTTCACAAAAAATTAAGATTTATAAATACAGTCTTTAATATGACCCAATTCTAATTGGATCTAAATGTATCTATTCACACAATTTCTCTCATACAACACAAAATGTACATTTTTTCTTGTTCTGTCAAAAAATACGTTGGATCTACAGTTAGTTCGAAAAGAAAAAAAAATGTCGGTAATAAAAGCCAACAAAATACATATTCGTTCGCTATATATTAAATTATACTCTTCAGATCAAAGAAAATTAACAATTTATTTTTCCATATTTCAAAATATATGCCAAAAATCGACAGTAAAACTTCATAAACACTTCATCATTACAGATATCAATTAAAGCCATAAAAAGTAAAAGGGTGGACTATAACCTAAACAAATGGACTGTCAATTTTTTTTCGCGTCAAAAGTACCTCAATTTGACTATGAAAATAGATATTTCGCGATAACCAGTCTACGTGTGCTTCAGCAATAAAACACATTCTTCAGTGTTTCATTCTTTATACAATTCTTGAAAAGTGTTAAATAAGTCGCTCAGTAGAAGGAGTGTCTATTATATACATGTATCTATCCATTCACTGATAAACATGTGCAATGTTTGGAAGAAAAAAAGAACATATTAGCAACAAGTATTTTTTTAAACAGCACTTTCACGTAGAATTTTTTATCATGTATGAGATAACTAAGAGTTTGAATGTGGTAAACTGTTTTCATTTCGTTTCGTTTTCATCTGTTTTAGATGCAGTAATGCTGTTTCAGTACAGGTAGTCCTTAGTACTATATATATGTACATGTATAAACATTACTCTTTACTTAAATGTAAAGTAATAAATGCAGTGAAAATGATTCCAATGTAAAGATGTAAAAGTCAACTAATTATGGAGAAATGCAACATTTTATATACTCAAAATGCATTTAATTAGGCAGTGAATCGTATATAAAAAAATGGATGAGATTTAAATCTCCAACTTATGCAAAATATTTAAAGGACATTCTGTTTGATAAACGTAACATAATTCTAGTATAGTTCGCCGTGGTATGCACGTACACCCAAGTTTTAAGGCGTGTGACATCTTCCCGGGATGGTATTTTATTGTACTTTAAATCCGCAAACTTTAATGCAGATATGAATTTATGAGACTCCTAACGGAGGGAGTACAAATACAGATCAAACATTGCCATCACCATGAAACAGTCCTCACGTCTTTATGAACACTTACATGTTTTGAATTTCGTCACCACGTCCGGCCATTGAGTAAATATGGCGACCCGCCGTTCATAGAAGGCGGTGTGGGATAGTTGAGGCCGTTATGAAGTCCAGAACTAGGGGATGAGAGAGACCCGGATGAAGAAAAACAATGCGTAGATGAGACAGATGGAATAGCAGACGACATTGACCCGCCGTGTATTGAATGAGCTCCGAGTGATTTGGCACTAGAGTTATGTAAGTTTGCTGCTGTTGATGAACTCTGGTTCTGTGACGCCGAACTTACGCGTTGTTGCGCATGCGCACTCTGGGTAATTTGAGAGTCACTATTTCCGCTTCCGGAACACGGTTTACCGTCCTTAACTAAAACTGGTACGGCCACCCTTTTGGGCGAGCCTTGATTTGAATGAGATTGCTGTGGGGAGTTTTGACTCGCGTTCGAGCTCGAACTAGAGTCCAGCTTGTCCTTATCTTTCTGCAGACGCTTGTGCTTGTACCTGTGGTTCTGGAACCATATTTTCACCTGCGTCGGCGTCAGATTGATCATACTAGCCAGGTGTTCCCTCTCAGGAGCGGACAGATATTTTTGCTGTTTAAATCTGCGTTCGAGTTCATAAACTTGGGCCTGTGAAAACAGAATGCGGCGTTTGCGTCGCTGTGTGAGCGGAAACTGCATTGGCCTTGTGCTGATCCAGTCCCGGGATCCCCATGTTGCTCATCGGGTTCATACCAGACGACATCGGCGACATGGCGCAAGAGCTCTGACTGCTCATTAGGCGGGAAACTGAAAAGAGAGGACGACAATTTTTAATAAAGATTTTTAGAAAATGTATGACCTGTTGTAGCATTTTGTTCACAGGTCTTTTCTTATATATCAAAATTTTCCAAATTCGTCTATTAAATAATAATAATATTAATAATATATCGAACAATCACTACCTGATTTCTTGCAACAATATTTATATGACTATTTTATCCATGTGGATTGAAATACATGTCAGTATAGATGCCGATTAAGTTATTTATGGAATATATTAATCGATTACCCTTTAAGAAGTAGGCGTTTTTTTTATATAATGGTTGTTAGTTATAAAAAGAAAGTATCGTGCATTCTTTTTATTTTGTCCCATGCAGAAATACCATAGGCCCTTATAATCCACGTCATAAATCTGGGTTAACAAAAACGAGAGAGTTAAAGTGCTGTATTTAAGTTATAGATAACAAGACAATATTTTCCGTTGTCCGATTTATGCTCTTAATGTCATTGAATATTTCAGTTTGTTTAAAAAAAAAAGACAGACACTTTTATCAAATGTTTTGTTACATCTCGACAAACACCTGTAGATTTTCTATAATTTATTTCAGTCTCAGAAAGGGATAAAACGTCAAACTATAAACCGGCCACTTTTCTATTAATCTTTCAGTATATCAAACTTCTTCAAAAATGTATTTTTGTTGACACATACCACTTACATGGTTTTTATATCTTCAAAGTCAGACTTTTCATAATATTGACACCCAGTTCATGTCAATGTTGTTTCAACACCGCAAATGACCACATTCGCTCAAACGACCCGCTCGGACCTTTCGGTGTAAGAATTAACAACAGAATCGGCCAGGAATAAAAATATTTCCAACAGGTGGCCGTGCCTTCAAAGCTAGGATTATCAATTGAGAATTAGTTTCGCGAATTTCTTAACGATTTGTGAAAATATTATTGGTAACTTCTGACACCCGCTCAATTTGTTGATGATTCAAATTCGCCGCTTCAACAAAGTAATTGCTATTACTTGCATTTTTTTATTTATGTTTTACAAAATATATCGAAAGCCCGTGCGACAAATGCACTGCAAATCGCCCCATTTTAAAATATACCCCATATATTGGCAGTTGTTTGAGGGAATATTGAGCGCCCGTAAAGTTAATATTTGAACTGTATAATTATCTAAATGATGTTGGATGAACGTATAAATATAAAAAGGTTGATTTCTAATCGATACAGACAGCGCGAACTAACAAACGGAATTAGTCTAATAAAATTCTGAATAGGGATTGAATTGTAAAAAAGAAATGAAATTACAGTACTATTCAAGCTACACAGCGGGTTTTCTCAGTATGAAAAGGTTTTGTGTTACGATCTCTGTTATTTAAGCTTCAGGGAGAAAAAAGTAAACTCTGCTAAAAAAAGAAGTGGGAAGCATACATCCATGCAATGTCAAATAAGAGTGTAACAAGGGATAAAATATTCATGTTTTTTTATCATTATTATTTATTTTATTCAATAAAATTGTGAGTGAAATTGTATTCATGTGACGAGACTATACTCATGGTAGATTAGACACGTTTCCAGGTCTAACATTAATGAGCTTATATCATTCTTACGGGTGTTAAACTAAAGATAATAATATATTTGAGTATATGAATTAAAGATAATTATACATGTGAGTTTTCAGCATACACTACTCACCTTTAGCAAAATATCTAATTCTTATAAACTATATCAACACGTACGTCAAGGTTTGAATTGACACAATGTTCTTTATTAAAACTTGTTTCAATTTTAAACTTTTGACTGTATTTATATACGTAAATGAAATTCAGTGAGATTTGAGTGGAGTATAAAGTGACGGGTGATAATAAAATTAAAGTCACGTGCTTAAAATATTCCAGTGCTGTTTGTCAAGTCAGATATAAATAACGAAATATATTTTTACGTCTGATATTTGTTTAAACGTAGAACTATTTGAAATTACTATAGTATGTTTTGAGTTGAATAATTTACTGCCTCAAAACTGAAATATCAAAATCTATAAATCTACTCTTGTCTGTTATCAGAGAGTTGTCTGAGCTTTACATCGAACAGAAATTATTTGATAAGATGTATAAAATGAAATCAGTCCACTAAAACGTGAAACGCTACGACTTCAAAGTCTACATTATTATCAGCCAGGTCCGTCATGGTGATGCTCAGATATCTATTTAACACGGAGTTACATGAGGCGGACTTGTGTCCCAGGAAAACACCACTCGAGAACCCGTGTTTTTATCTCCCTCTCCCCTAACGTGGGCTCTCCAGGCTGACGCATGACACCTGCAAGTACCCCCGGGACTGACCCTGTTCTGTCCATCATCCACCTTTGTTTTCACACAGCGGGCAGTAATGGCGAAATCCCCAGTCGGGATATGACACAACGTCGGAAACATTCGGTGATTTTTTGTTATCGTTTTAGGTAATATTTTATTATCGAGACATATTATTTCTATTATCTCTAAACGAATGATTAAAAAAATACTAAACATTTTATTTTTCACTTTTTTTCTTTAAATAATTAGATTTTATTAATGTAATTTTTAATGCCAAAAATTAGATTTTATTAATGTAATTTTTAATGCCAAAATCACATTCTCAACGCTGGATAATTGTAAATGTTCTAGTAAAATTTAAACTGTCAGAAATTTATGAAAAAAATATGTACAAATATTTCTTTTCACAATTTAACTTGTAAACTAATTTGAAGGTTTATCATTTTAACAATTATGTGTTTGTCATATTAAAAGTTAGAATATGATAATTGTAAAAATGATAATAACAACAATAATGGTAGATTCAAATGATATATTTAATCCGTATATTAAGTTATAATTATATTTCATGCTACTGTTGTTCTTTGCACATACGATATACTTTTGATAGAACATATAAATAAGGTATATTATTTATATAAGATATAAAGAATAAACTTCTGGCGGAGAATTAAATTAAACCGCGATTGTTGTATAGATGTAAATGTGTTAAAGAATATTAATAGGTTTAAATATTAGTTTTTTGTGGGTTTTTTTTTGGTATTAATGATTTATATTAATAGTATTTAATTAAATAAATTGATCGCGCTCTTTTTTTTTATCATTTTGGAATCCTATATTAGTTAAGCACACCATTTTTAAAAAAAAAAAATTATATTAAAGAATTAAGTGATAAAAAAATAAAAAATGGAATAAGATAGTAAATTAACTATTTTGTTTAAGTATGTAAATTGCCTTTTCATTTCAAAATTGATTGTTTTATCATTTTACGCGGTATCTTTCTTACTCAGGCAAATTCAATATAATCTATTGTAAATATTGTTTATTTCTTCTTCGGTTACTTTTATGCAGTTGTTCTTAACATTCAGCAAAATCCTTAGAGTTAACAAAATTGTCTTGAATGTGATTTTCATTCTTAAAATTGCAATATTGTTATTCAAAAATATTATGATTTTATAGCTATATTATTCCTTAAAAAATTCATGGCTACGCATCTTGATATATATATATAAAAAAAAATTCTTACAAATAATAATAATAAATGTTTCGTTTGAGGAAGTGGCGAATATGTGTTTTTCTACCTCCTTATCTGGAGAGTGCTTCAATCTGACTGTGTTAATGAAATTATGTCAATGCACCACTTAAAGTGATTGATTTAGTTCTTGTTTAAAAAGTAATCGACCTGCACGATTATATTTTAGTGAGTACAGCCCGTATATTACGTCGTCACTTGATCACGTGATCGGAAATCTTGCCTTCGACCCATCCTTGTATAAGATGTAAGAAGTTAGTGTTTGTTTAAATTTCATATCTCAAAAACTTTTGGAAAACTATTTGGTTTGACCCAATTACTCAATTTCTTTTCCGTTCTTTTCTATTTTTCTAATTTTTATTAGGCAGTGTAATGTTTAATTATGTCTAACAGGAATAATTTTCACTAAAAAAGAATCCGTTTTATGATGCAGCACACATATGAACAAACGGACAGAAACATTTTGTGCAAAAAATATGTAAGATAACTCGTATGTTTTAGACACAAATCAGTTGTCAGAAATCAGAAAAGGAATGGACATGATAAACTATGGTGAATTTCCTGTATATTTCTGGAGAGATATGTTTCTGATGATCACCGAAGTGTCATAACTGAGAACATTTGAATATAGACAGAAAACTTATTCAATATCTTATTATCCATAGTTAAATATATAATAAATGATTTAAAGATGAATTTTAATTGATATTTTAGATAATATAATTATAGACCTTGTTGAATCGGATTAGCAGAGACTCGATAAATTTGAAAAAGAAGAGAGACAGGAAAACAGGATGGAAATATATACTGATAGATTCATCATCCGAGAAAGAATTAAAGACAATAAAAACATAAGTAACAGTATAAGAACGGTTTGAATGAGAGCTGTTACTTACTGGTAAGCCGGTGGTCCGGGGAACCAGTGTTGTACCAGTTGGTTCCATTCCTCATGGGGTCCGTGTAGTAGTCCCCCCCATTACAGTACTGTGTTGCGAAGCTGGGTGTGTGGTGACTCAGTGGCGGCACGTAGTTGTGGTACGGGTTGGTCACTGGCACGCTCATGGCACTCATGGTGTTCATACTTCCGACCCCTCCTTGTGACCCGGAGCTGCGATAGCTGTAAGCCCCCAGGGCCGGGATTCCTGCGTCTCCGAGCGTCGTTTTGCGAAGTGGCAAATTAAAGTTAGAAAAATTTTGTAATTCCTCGATTGGATTCAGAATATCTGTCACAGAAAACGGCGTGCTATGTTTTGGGCTGACGGACATAACGTCCTAGCAAATACGAGATGGAAGTCGTTTGTCTTGCAGCACTATTCGTTATCCACTTTTTCATACACTGTCACACTATGAGAGCCAATCTTCATCTCTAGGTTGATCATAAACGTCTCCAACTTATAATTCCAACAAATTGTGATTTGAAGATCCCGCACGCATGCGCAGTCCGTGTAGCGCTATTATCTATTTCGCGATGATCCCACCCTCCTCGTAAAGTGGGCGGAGCTTAGTGACACTCGGTGTCTTCCAACCGCTTTATGATCCACTGTGGTATTGATAATGACAAAGTCTGCAAGCTTCCGCGCCGGAGGGTTGCTAGTTCTTTGAATTTTGACACTTTCGCATTGAAAACTAATTTTTAATAATCTAGAAAATGTCTGATTAGAAACTTAGATCCTAAAAAAACATGTTCATGTCCACGGATCGAAATCTGCAATATAAGGTTTCAGATTTAAACAGCCCAATTTATAGCAGATTAAGAAAAGGTCGCGTACAAAAGCCGATTAACCAAATCCTAGAGGGCGTGGCCAAGATGTCTTATGGGCATTTGCAGTTTTATCAAGACACGCCTCCATAATATTTTGATATCAGAATTTTATAACTTTACGTTCAGATCCCATTAAAATATGAAGAAATTGATAACGAAACAAAGAGATTTCAAAGCGAAAAGATATCCAAAATTGTACATATTAATGTTATATCGAAATTTTAAAAATGGTTTTGTACATTAAATAGCTTTTTAAACGAAAGTTATTTTATTTTAAGGTATTATTAATATATTCCTCTCTCTGCTCCTTAAATCAACAAATGTGACAGTAATTTCTGTTTTTAACAATGTTTAGCTGCTGTGCGCAGTATTCTGATATAATAATGAGCCATTAGAATATACACGCATTCTGTTAATGAATTTATTTCAAGTTGTTCTTATGGTATCAGATTGATATTTACAATATTTAAAGATTTTCTGAATAAGTTTCACTCGGATATACAGTATGAATACTATAGAAATTGGGAATCAAGGATAAACAACATGCAGATTGGAAGCTCACACATAGTAATGCCGAAGGGAAATGCATTTAAGAATTTCTGTGTTGATAGAACTCCATCTTGATTTTAAATACATTATTATCAATAAAAGTGATGTAATATTCTAACTTTTGGAAAGTCACATGCATATAGAACGAGAGAAATTCAAGCGTTTTAAACATGTTATAACGTAGAATTTTATTTATTTTATTTACAAAAATCGCACCCCGCACAACAAAGTACTTGAAACGTACTAAATGAGTCTTTTTTATAACAGAAATAAAGCAAAGGAAGGAAGAAAAAAACAAACAACATTTGTCGACACAGGAAAAGAAATAAGTAGAAGAAGAGGCGGTGAAAAGAATAGAATTCTTCTTCAAATTTTATATCTAATCCACGCCTTCCACTTCTTACGACACCTAAACTTGATCAACACACTTAATAATTAAATCATTTTGGAGTAAAGATAATACCATCAAGTATAATTTGATATCTTTCAAAACGCGTTCAATCGACACTTAAGAGGGAAGGATTTTCACCTAATCATAGTTGGTCAACGGCTCTCGACGGCTCGAGATTTCGGCACTCAGACCTGCCCGGCCCGTGTGTAGTAGGATAGAGCGGTGTAGGGCAGTCAGGATGATATAGCATCCTTGAGACTTCTCTAAATTCATCTGAACAACCTCTCGCGGTCTCAAGACGGACTTGAAGGTGAAAACAGCTACAACTCACGGTGTGCCATCGCTGTTTGCTGCACATGGAGAAGAGGCAGTAGAGGCAGTACCAGGAGTGAGTATAGGTGCCTGAAGTAGGATGTAAAGCTGTTATAAAAAGAAAACACCACAAAGGGTTGTTTATCTTTTTAAAAAAATTATTTCTGAGTCCTCTTTGGTGTTCATTTATAACATGCAATACATAATAGATTTAAATTATTATTAAACAATACTCAAAACTAGGAAGGCAATATTTATATTATGTAATATATAACATAATATTATACAATACGGATATATTAATAGAGATAATAATAAAATCAGATTTACCTGTTTTCGCAATTAAAAGATATCGGAGATTTGATTTCAATCTGCTTTTTTTCTTATTTTATTTGTGTGTGAGTGTTTGTCTCCCCCCCCCCCCCCCCATAATTTAACCCGTTTTGTTCAATTCAGAGGGCTGTAGATTATAACGATCTTGTCATTAATTTAATCAAGTAAGAGTATTACTTTGATTTATTTTTTATCACTTTTAGCGTTCTTCTTTAAACACGTGAATGCGATGTAATACACGACATGTATAAAATAAATGAAAATACAGGACGCTTTGTGTAGCCTGTGTTTGCGTGAATCTTGTTATTAAGTTTGGGGACATAAATGTATAGAAATAAAAAATATATAGAAATTTAACATGTGCAGAACTAACTGCCAGCTTCTGACATAAAGATAGAATCAGCTCTCTCTCTTTCTCTTTCTCTCTCTCTATATATATATTTGACAACAAGTAAAATCAAGAATAAGAAGGGAATGAATGCGGATAAAACTACAGATTTTCTGACGTAATAAGACACAAAGGGTGTTAATTTCTCCATTAGTTCTGTTACAGCCCCGATAATTACACAACAATAAGACAAAAACTCTTTAATCATTGTTACGAAACGCCTGACAAAGGAGCTCATCCAAGAATTGCTTCCCAATGCCATGTTTTGTCCCCCAATCTTGTCCACTTTTATGCATTATGATCTATAATCATCTGACGACAAAGCGAGCCAAAATATTCGATAATATTTTTCCAATTCGTATTTTGATAGACGTAAAAGAAGATTTGGGGGGCTTTTTCACACCGCCTTAATGTGTTGTGAAAAGAAAGTTTATTCTGCGGAGATCCGCGGTGGGTCACGAGGAACTGCCGACACCCTATAACAATAACATTGATATTAATACAACGTCCAGGTGTCAAAATTATTCCAAAGCGATCAAAAATACAAAGCGATTTTCACACCTGGACACGTGGGTTTAATTTATCACTTGTTGATAAACAGGAACATTCAACGGAATAGAATTTGAATAATGAAACGTGAATATATGCATAAACTTTTATCATGAATATTTTCTTTTTTGTATATACACCCCTTTATATGTAAGCATAGTCCTTATTGTAAAGTACAAAGCACTGCTACTTTTGTGAGGCAGTTTAGATGAACTTTTGTTTTTACAGCAACTTCTGATATACCAGAAGAAACTTTATACTGACCGAAATATGGTTAGAAAAAGCAGCAAAAAAAAAAAAAAAAAAAATGTGGCGAAGGATACTTTCTCCAAAGATTGTATTAGATACAGCCTTTTCGGAATCGGAGGAAAACAGAAAAAACAGTAATAACTGTTTTGGTCGTAATATCAGGATCTTCATTATCGTCGTCATCATTCAATATCATGTATTTTTTAAGTATTAATAAGGATATTGAGTTCAAAGTGAAAAACTATCCTTTTGTGTTTTTAAGGGTCATTACTGAATTTGAAATTAAATTGGAGTAAAGTTTGTTAATGTTTTAAAGATATAAATCATTAACAAAATAAATACATGCCAGATCGACCGTGCTATCGTCTGACTGTTTAAATTTTAAAAAAAATTTTCTATTATAAACCCGGATTAATGTAAAAAAAAATCGACGGAAACCGGAGTAATTCTGCGTCTCTTTCACGCCTTTTTAATACAGGTTTTATTCTCTGAATACTTCCTTAATCGGAAATAGAAGGGTAAGGTATAATCCCATGTTTGATAGCAATGTCAACGTCGTCCGCGCGAGCTATGAGCTTGCGGCGGAATAGCTGGTATTTATCTGTTATAGACATTAGCTTCTACTTTGTTTAATTTTGTTATTTAGATATATTAAGAAGGTGGGGCATACAGTTTACTCAAATTAAGTAAATTGTGAGCAAACAATATCACATCTCCGGCGTTGTATTTGCTCGCTAGTTGTCCGTTCATTCACTGGTCATGGACATTGACAGTCAGGGCCGAATTACAGAATAGATAAAACCGGGTGGTCAATAGGACATTCAAGATATTCAAATTTCTTTTCTTTTTTTTTTTTAATCTGAAAGCGTTGCCTGTATTTGTTCGATTTCTTTCATGGGTTGAGAAATCCGTCGAAACATTTTGAAAGATAAGTTTAAAATAGAAATTTGATTAAAGAAAAATGAGCAAACGGAATAATGAAGTTAAAGATATTAGCTTATAAAGTGAATATATATAACAACTATCAATGCTCTGGTCTTGGGATTATCGGCGAGTATTAGGTACTCTTTCCCAACAGATATAATTTAAAGGGCCTGACGAGACAGACAGCCTCGAAGTAGATTTGACCGCATTTTAATTTTTCATTCGTGTTTATTTCACCATTTCTCGTTATTGTCAAAATAAGGTATGTGCATGTGTACACATTTTACGAATTGGATACATTGGATACATAAAATTTAATTATTTATTTATTTATTTATTTACAAAAGTATTACAAAATATTTGGAAAGATACATACACATTTAAAATTTAAGGTTAACCGGTGCTTTTTCTTTTATCCCGATGTCCATTTTTAGCCACATGACGAATGACAAACAATATTTACAGATATTATTTCAGTCTCTGTTGTGGTCAGGGAATCTATATCAGGAGCCGCAGAACAACGGGTTCCTTCACAACGTACTGAAGACCTGCTTATTACAAAAGCCAGAGGCGTTTCCTGATCTTAAATTACTTTTTCTGTCACAGAGATACAGTGGTTATTTCTATTATGAAACCTATAAAAATATATAAAAGAAACAATACTGGCTCTAAATTATAACCATTCTGTGGGTTTGAGAATGATTAAGCCTTTTTTTTTCTCTCTCTCTCTTTTGGGGGTGTTGTCAATACCTGGGCAAACACAAACATCTTTCCACTTCGGATATAAATGTCTTGTCTGTATGATTCAAATATAGTTGATAATTAGGACATATTATTCGATTAGAATTTATCATTTTTGCTTTTATTTCCTGCCACACTTCTTTCTTGTTGCCGCTATATTCAGTGATTCGTATTTTTAGTCAAATCTGTTGTATAAGATCTCCCCTCTTTTTTTCCGTTTTCCTTTAAAGTTTAATTTAAAGAAAGGGAATTTTAAAAAAAGCTTGTGTCATTCATGTCTTAAGTAATAAAAGAGGTGATGGCATTTACTTGTTTGAAGGTGTTTTGCCTTATCATCTAATTAACTGATATATAACACTAAATTGTCGTCTGGGCGGTGTCACGGGTACCCTGGTCGGTGCCACAGTAGAGTCCAGCCCAGTGGGTATACCTTGAAATTATTTTATGACTATGATCTGGTTTGAACTCGTCAAAAAGGATATTGTTCTGTCTTGATCAAGTCGATTATGACCCTCAGCGGGAGACGGAAGTCATTAAGACATAATTATGACGTTAAGCACCATACTGCTCCAGCAAATATATTTCACTTAGTGGAGTTGATTGTTAAATGGTATATCCATCCATCCTTCTTCAATGCAATAATTCAACGTGTCTTTCACATTTTTTCCCTCAATTAAACGTCCCCTTTCCAATTCATTCATTCATTAATTCTTTCTTTCTTTCTTTCTTTCTTTCTTTCTTTCTTTCTTTCTTTCTTTCTTTCATTTCATTCATTCATCTTAAACATCGCCCAGGACTGTTAATATAACAGAAAAATATAATATTCGTTTCTATGATATAAACGGCATATTTTAACCATTTAAAAACATAAGTATTTATTTTCTTTCTTTACTTTTCCTTCATGAAAAAATAACTTTTATTTCATTCTTTTAAATTAATTTAATACTTAATTAATTTAAAAGAATAAAATAAAGGTTAATTAATTAATAAATTCATTCACTCATTTATTAGACAAAATCAAGGATGCCGTCGCTATCAAGACCAATAAAAGACATTTGTTTCAGAGACACAGGCTGATCAGTCCATAAAACAGGGGTCTGTATTGTGTCACGAGTAAATGTTTGATGCCACGGGTACCTTGCCCCAGTAGGAGGCGCCAGTCATTAAAAACAGATAATGACCAATAAAACATATTTCCATATATGTACCGACTTACAGCATGAGCACGTATCTGAAACGTATCCCCGGCCATACCTGCGCCCGGGACCCAGGAAGGCTGTGCCGTTTTATGGCCTAACAATATTTTATGCAGCCGACACCGACCATATAGCGCAGTCAAATATGGCCGCCATAAAACAACGGGAAATAAATCACGTGACCTCTAACAGTGAGCCGCTATGCCACTTTTATTGCTCGCATGTAAACAGCAGTACCATCAAACTCTGGCTCATAAAATTTATATATTATATTTAATGACGATGTTGTAAATTTTGCTGATAATTAGAATTAGGGCAAAGGAATTTGTGGAAATTTCAAATTTATTACGGCGATAAGACAATGCACAGAAGTGAGAAAGAAAACGGGTGCCCGTTCGCACGGACTTGTTCATCCGCCATGATTATACTGTATAACATATGCTGATCAAGAAGACAGTATGAAATTGTATGTGTTACAAATGTTTAACAAAAATGTATCTTTATTTTAAGGGAAAAAAAGGGGCTGTTTTTATGTGGCTTGATTAAGATAGCTATTATTAACTTGACGTTAAGTAAGTAAGTAAAGTAAGTAGGTAAATAAATAAATAAATAAATAAATAAATGCCAAAAGAATTAGGTCATGCCGTCTTTGACTGAATTAATATGATACACATTTCATTTTAATACAAGTAATAGTCGCATTTTTGATATTCTGTAACCCGTTTGCATTAGACCAAGACCAAGTAATAAATCTTTTATCAAACAGATGTCCTGATGCCCAACTGTAGTATTTCGCCGTGACTGGATAACCAGCCCCGTAAGTTACCCTATAAGCTGAGCATAAAGCAAAGGCCTCGGATTGAACCTACGACCCCAAGGCACGGGTCAGAGGTGGGCTCTTACCACATGCACCTTCATAACTTTCAACATCAACAGCAGCAGCTGCGGTGGTATCATCAGCAATTGCATGTCTGCTTGATATGTTTTATGTTGATTTTAAAGTTCCTTAAATAAAGTTATTTATGAAAATATACTAATAGGAGATATCACATAGAAAATATACATATTTAAATTGGATATCTCGCGGCTGATTTTCATTACTGTTTCTTTAATTGCTTTTATCACTATTTCCGCCATTATTAACAAAGTACCTGTCATTAATGTCAGGTAATATACTTGTCCTGTAAACAAAGGGTGACCGGTGTAATATTTATATTTCACATTACGGCCATTTAATAGCCTTTACTATATCCGGGCATAATTCGGAGCTATGTCCACGGAAGCTGGGCAAAAGCAAACATGCCGGATCCGAGATAGGATCACGTGACGTGACGTGTACACAAGTGCTGACATCAGGTAAACAATATGGCAGGCGGGCGGGAAATTTAAGGTGTTTGTGACTCTAATCTTCTAATGAATGGATGGTGTCGTCTGCATCCAAATATGAATGAATCTGGGTTCGATTAACCGGTAAATAAATAGATAAATTGTTTGTTGATAAGTTATACAAATAATCAATTATTGTCAAGTTGATTTTAATGTTTTCTATTGAATTATGTAATTTATGTAATTGACTATTTCAATATTAATTACAGGTGAATAAGCGATTCAAACCGACATGATTATTTACATAGATCTTGTTACAAATAAGAACAGGTTATAATGACAAAGATAAATAAAAGATTGTTCTGTTCTGATATAAAATATTCTCATAAAATAAAGTAAGGAAAAAAATTGTCTCAAAATGAAAGTCTTGAAATAATTAAAAAAAAATCTTTTTTTTTTTCTTTTTTTTTTTTGTATTGCATTGATCTTTTCTAACTTAATTATTTAGTATTTTACATGGACACCTCGTTAAGTGTAAAATTTACATGATTGCGAGAGTGTTTATGATCACAATTTGAGAACGTGGTGTTTTATGACTCAATGGATTACAAAGTGGGTTAATGATATTTTATTTTTCATATATATGCTGTCAACATTCGACAATACATACAAGAGGAAGTAATAAAAACATGGGATAGAAGTGTATGTTGTGATTTTGTTAAGTTTGGGTGATACTGACAAAACTAATGTGGTTCTTTCCTTTTTATGGTTTTACTCTGAAAATAGTTTTGATTGAATAATATATTGTATTGATTTACGTCGGTGAAATGTATGATATGTAAATTTTTTCACTTTAAAGCTTTCAAGGGTGTTGTTTCACCAATTACCATCTAAGCTTGACCTATGAAGACTTTAATCTCTCCCATATACATAGACAATAATAACAATGCATACACATATATACAGTTACTCTCTAAAATGTCAATAAAGTTGAGGGAAGGGGTTAAACTTATATATTGTAATGAATGGATTTCCTCTCTTTTCTATTTATCATGCAAATAGGAAATTGGTAGACACTACAAAGGACATCATTCTAAACACTAAAATCTGTCTCTTCTTTTTTCCTTACGAAGTTTGGTTTTGGAATCAAATCGTCGCCTTACTGAGATCGTGAAGCTCACTCAAGACATATATAAAATTTATATGCTATACATCGCTTGGATACTGAGACAAATTACAACAAATGAGATCTTGGACGATGCAGATTCATATAAAACTGCTGTCACTTTATTACGTAACTTGATGTGCTTCGTTATATAGTGTCCCTTTAGTGGACAGCTTCCATCTTTAGTTGACCATTGTAAGTCTATATCCATTATCTATTTAGCTGAGATTCTGCAAGATAGAGGGTCAATTGCCCCACCCCAGACACCAACAGTATAAAGAAAAGTGTACCAGAAGGAATACGAATTACATTGGTACTATGGTGATCGTACAGTTCACAATACAGACTATATGCAAGACATTATATACTGTAAAACGCGATGTACCGAGGAACGAAAATTCATGCACGGTTCCTGCTTCAAGCTCTGATCCAAGTTTTGCAGCCAGCAACATTTTACCACATATTTTATGCAAAAATAAATAAATAAAAAAAAATATAAATAAATAAAAAAAAAAGAGAAAAAAATAAACGTGAAAATTGATAAGTCAAAGAGGAAAATGCTCTCGAACATCCGATCCGAGTCTCGCGACCTTCCTATGATTAGTTTTCCCGTCGGATAATCGCAAATTTTACGGTATACTACAGGATCTGACTTGATTTTGAGCATTTCATATAAATAAATATCAAACAAATTGAGGGATATTGATATTTAGCGAGCCGTTTTATTTTTTAAATCAGCTTCAATGGGGAAGAAAACATGCCTTACCATATTAACTTGATTTTTCAATCCGCACAAGGCTGAAAAGTTCTAATTCGGGTAAAAATACATTTGATATGGTTAACATAAATAGATGTAATTAAACAACAATATTATTTAGAAGTAAACATAACACATATAGTATATTCAGGTGGAAAACCCGGAAGGCGTGCACACCGGTTTTCATTAATCTAGATGTGCTGTTTCTACCAGAAATATTTTTTTTAGGCTTTGAAAGTATTGATATTTTCAACCCATACATAATACTAACTTAAATTTAAATTAACGGATATATTGGTGATATACGTGATTGTCGTTTACACATGTATAAACAACTTGTATATGTACGTGATGGTCGTTTACACATGTATAAACAACTTGTATATGTACGTGATGGTCGTTTACACATGTATAAACAACTTTTATATGTACGTGATGGTCGTTTACACATGTATAAACAACTTGTATATGTACGTGATGGTCGTTTACACATGTATAAACAACTTGTATATGTACGTGATGGTCGTTTACACATGTATAAACAACTTGTATATGTACGTGATGGTCGTTTACACATGTATAAACAACTTGTATATGTACGTGATGGTCGTTTACACATGTATAAACAACTTGTATATGTACGTGATGGTCGTTTACACATGTATAAACAACTTGTATATGTACGTGATGGTCGTTTACACATGTATAAACAACTTGTATATGTACGTGATGGTCGTTTACACATGTATAAACAACTTGTATATGTACGTGATGGTCGTTTACACATATATGTATTATATACTACACCAAATATCAATGTGTTTTCTATGTGCTTTGAAATTGAAATTTCAAAGCATTTGTCTTGTGAAATGAAGAGAAACATTCTCGCAACAAAAACAGATCAAATGTTTGATAGATTGTATTTTTTCGTTTTGACAACCAGCTAGTCCTCTCCACCACTTAAAGATGTAAAAATAGTAAATGCAAGTTTTGGTATTTTCACTCTTGTGAATATATTGATTTGGGTATCATTTTTATATTGTTTGCAATAATACATAAAAAACAGATGACAGATAAAACTCCTCTGTCACAATTCTACGCTGGCATAAATGTATTTTGCACAATGAACTCACAGTGTGACTCATACATTGTGGTGCTGCTACATTGATCTGTATCTTTTTTGCAGTGAATCTATTTCGTTTAACAATGAAGGTCCATGCAAATGATTATTTTTTAGAACTGCATATGGTCATGTCTGTTTGTTATACAGAACTGTAATAAAATGTCAATCCTTTAAACACGTTATAACCCATTTTAACAAAAAGATTCCATCTTTTTATCATTTATACCCTATTATTTTAATCATAATTATTTGTTTTACATTCTCTCTTTTTTGTTGTTGTTAAAGCAACTACTTATCTACAAACATGACTGTATCAATTCTGGTATATCACACAATTTTATACATGCAAACTTACATAACACTGTTACATACCAAACTGCATGTTGTATACAGTTTCACTCTAAATTATATTTCACTGCAAGCTTTCGCATTTTAGGAGCTGAAATAAAACACACACCTCCATATTTGTATCTTATATAACCGAAATTGTGGCATTTAAAGGCCCCTGATTATATTTCAAATGATACAATTTTCATGAAAAAAAAAGAGTTAAATAACACTGTCAGATTTTAGACTAACGCAAATGTTACATACTGAGCAAGTATCTGCTGTAGGGTAAATATTAAACGCTATGAAAATGTTGATCAAATTACGCCGTTTAGTATTTCGTATCGATGTCAAAATACTCTCACTGTTACATGTCCCTAATCGGAAATGAATAGAACCAGCTACGTCATCAGTTTATGTATTCGTGATTCGTTAACGGATATATACGGAAGGTCTATGGAAAACGTTAGAAAATTGACAAAGTTATGCGGAATATGCAAATCAGGTGTTTTGTAAACAATTAAATGACCTTTAGTAAAAGATTTTTATTATGGATTAATAATGTTGTTGTCAACGATTATCTCTTAACAAATCTTGACAAATATTTTGCTTTTTTGTTCGAAGAATATAAACTCCCTTTGGAAGAATAATGGGCTTTAAAAATATCTCCCACCTTAAAAAAGTAAATAAAAAAAAAAATAATAAAAAAATAAAATAAATAAAATAAAAGATACACGCATTCTGATTCCACTACGAAAACATAACTTTCACTTGTCTAGGATAACTTCTATCGATTGACACGCTGTTCTCCCATTACAATTATTCTATGATAACAAGTGACTGATTTTTCATACTATAGTAACAGCTAACTTATTATTCATTAGTATTAATAAGTGTAAATGCTTAATTGAATGGATTTTGTCGCCCGTATTAACCGGCTTAGATTAAAGTATACCTCTCGTATTCAATTCCCACAAGAGGCACTTGTTTTTCGAGGGTCATTATCAACGAGATAGCCAACATATTTTATTTCAGACAGCCTAGGCCAAGTGAAGGCATCGGGGTTTGCCTTTCATGACTTGACAATCAAAACAACTGGAACAAATACCTACATTTCACACATTTAATTAGATCCAAATGCGGGGACAAAAAAAGGAAGTACCGGTTCGCAATTAGCTCAACCTAAAGGAAACTTCAAACGCACAAGAAAGAGAAATATTATTTTATTTCTCCCCATTCATGTGATCATAATTAGAAAGAAGTAGACGAAAGCTGTATCAGAGGTTTGAAGTCATATAAATTTCATTAATATCTTTTCACAATTTCAAAAGGACATGGTCACAGGTTGGGGGTTTGGCTTTCTTGAAGCCAATTAAGGGGCACTGCGGATCGTGTGTTATGGATAAATATACAACGGACAGCGCCCCGTGCGTGGTACGGAACCCGTGTTACAACGTGCTTCCATCGAAGAAAGGGTCAATATGATCATAGTTAGCGACACAGATGTACAAATATTTGTTTTCCATCTCCATTTATTTTTCGATATCCTATTCAGATTCTGTTTCCTTCATTGCTTTATTAGCCTGCGTCTAACAACGTGTGATGTCTATAATTTTTTTTATCTTTAAATACCCACCATTATTCATTGTTTTACCTTTCCATGAATCGCTTTCCCATCTCTTTAGCATATAATATCAAATAAGACAGAGAATCAAACAAACAAGACAATGAAGGAAATGAAAAAGCATTTCCATTTTACAAAAAGTGGTCGTCTGAAAGACATCAAAGTATTTCGTCTGCTTCCAAACCAAGCAGGGAACACTTCCGGAATGTCCTCTGATCAAATATGGCTTCTTTGAAATCAAATTTTCCATATTAAATAAAAAGAATTTACCAAATATGTCATGACATAATCGGCAACATTTTTGCTTTCATTGAGTTAGATTCCTTTGTAAATATATCGATATATTAAGAAAAGACAAAAGAAAGAATAAAGTAAAACGCCGCCCCGCGTGGCGTATTCTCTTTTGTGTAATTTGTCCGCCACTTCCGATCTAGTTTCCGGTGAAACACAGCCCAAAATTTCCAGCAAGCTTTGGTATTGAAAAAAATATATCTTAGCCACGAGATATCTCTTGGGCTATTTAACAGATCTTGATTTTAATACTGCCATACTGTGAGATCTCCTGCATTCTTCGATTTCCCCATGTCTGCAAACACTTCGATACAATACGTAACTTAAAACATTAATAATATCTTTCAAGTGCTTTAAAGATTTATCGAATTTCCCTGATGGACAAAACATTAATATGTCCTGCAATAAATACCATCTATAACGAAGCTCTTACCCGAGCAAACAACGAGCACAATGCTGCAAACCTTATAGACTCAAACAAAGATCCGAATCTTACAGGAGATCAATGTATTGGGCGAGAAGAGCCCTCCGCCATCAGCAATTGCCGGGCCTGTTGACTACAGTCCTGATGTGACAGGCCGTGTTTAAGACACTCTCAGCGACTTCAAATACAACCGAAGTACCACTTCCAAGTCAATATGTCGAAAGGCAATTTGTCGGCGAGAGATGGTGTAAATGACATTTAGCAATATAAAAAGATAAATGTTTAGATATTGTTTGTTTCTGGAGAAACCCTTTACAAATGTTCCATGTTCATGTCTACTGTTTAACTCTTTTCTCTGTTTTGTTTGTTATTTTAGTTCGAATTCAGCTCAACTCAGATGGCATTCAAAGCAAAGAAAAGCTTTATGAAGTTCATCAGTTCTTATTACTTCTTCAAAAATCTTTAAGGAAAAGAAAAAAATGATATAAAAAATGGCAGCTACTTTATGTTTTTGGAAAATCGCGTCTTAAATTCATGATTTAGTTTCCTGTAATTCTGTAATCAATCACTGGATCATTACATAAATGTAATTCAATTTTATGTAAACAACACACAAAAAAAACACGAATCTTACTAAACAAAAGCCACAATGATTAGTCCAAATGTTTGCCTCTACTTCTAAAACTATTCCTAGATTTTCCTTTATATTTGTCTTCACAGCCTTCAATAATATTTACGTGCCTAAAGACAGCGCTTCAATTTAAATAAGTATTTTAAAGGGCGCCGTGGTCCAGTGGTAACGTTTCAGATTTCGGTTGTGGGTTCGAACCCCGTTGCGGGCAAGAATTCTTCACGACCCTCCCAGGCGCAACTGGTCCAACCTAGGAACCATCGAGAGGGTTTAGTATAAATTGTAACAACGTGATTCCAAATAAACGTAAAATAAATATGTTTAAACTAAGTAGTTCAAGTTCTTGATGACAATAACCAACTTATAATCATTCCATAAATCTAACTGGAATGAAACAAGTCAGAAAATACAGTAAAAGCTGTCAGTCCGTCAAAAGGCAATATTAAAATTCCCTGTTTCCAATACTTAGCCACAGTCGAGGATTATACGGCTAAACCAACGGAAAACTGGAGTGTACTTCACTTAAGTATTTTTCGCGGTTGTCGTTAAGACGCTTGGAGACAGAAGTTTTAGGCTGACAATTTTTTCAAGCCGACTGTCAATCAAATATGTCTTAACGGTAATCCGTCAACCACGGATATGCTGTGTTGTCTTCGGAAAACTTCGGAAATTGGGGTCTGTATTCTCTCAGCAGCGGCGGCTAAGCTGCAACTTTGTAAACACGGGTTCAGCCCCGGTGGACACAGATTAGAGGTAGAGGAAAACAGTGGTCATTACCCTGACACGACCGTGTTTGTCAACAGCGATAAAACCGCTCCTCGGCCTGGCGGGCTGTCTGAGACCATTGCTGATAAAATGAACTGGGTCTAAAATGGTTTTGAAAAGTTAATGTTTATTTTAGCCACGAGTTTAAAGCGAAAAAATGATGATGGTGATGACGACGATGATAATGACGAGGCTTGCTCAATAAACATGTTTTAATTGTAGCCATTTCTTATTTGGCTTAATTGCAGCTAATTTGAGAAGTCTGGGTTATTTTACGTCAAATGTGAAAACAACAATTTTATAAAAACACATTAATGCCCCCAAAATCTGAATGATTAAACTACCACCGAGGATTTTTTTGAAGAGCATTGTATACTGTCTAATGTGAAACAATCACAAGGTTATTAGATTCAGAGCCAATGACACAACCCTTAACTTTGGGCTCATTCTTGAGACCACATTGGTATAAAAGTTTCATACTATGCATTAGTATATAATATACATTGTATTAAAGGGCGACGTGTCTAGTGGTAACGTGTAGACCTGCGGATCCGAAGGTTGTGGTTTCGAACCCCGTTGAGGACAATAATTTTTCATGGCCTTTCCAGGCGCGAAGTACAGGTCCTACACAGGAACCGTCGAAAGGGATACTTTGTAAGATCATGTTTTTCAATCAACGTAAATTAAATAAGTTTAGAATGCATTTTATTCATACGCATACAGAACAAAATTAAAATCAGAAATTTCAAAATACAATAGCAATCTTGTAACCACCATTTAAGACTTTTATCTTTTAAATTACGATGGAGATAAGAAGCAGTGGATATCATGTATCTGTTTAAACAAAATGTACTCTATAATCATCATCATTACTGTTATTTTAACACCCTGCAAGAAGCTGTGTAAATATTTCATTTCCATCTCAAGTACCGCCATATTTTCGTATCCCGGAAGCGCGTGAAGAAGCCTCGGTTCCGTCGCCCAATTAAAACACTCGAAATATCAGTGACTGCCGCTGAATCCAAGATGGCGGACATGAAGTGGATAAATTATCAAAATGGGTTTAGATGAGCGCACGTGGAGACAATGACGTGCAATCAAGATTTCTTTAACCACCGTTAGCACTGAGATGAAAAGTTCAAGTGCCATTTTCCAAAGAGGAAATACGTTGTCTCGAATATAGTCGTGTCCTTCGAACGTCGTCCGTCCATCTGTACTGCTCATGACGGAAGTTTCGCTGAAAGGACCCGGATCAGGTTGAATGTAAATGCTGGTAATTAGTTCCCCACAGTCGATAAGAGACGGTCTGTTAAACTCTGACCTTAAAGGGACGGTATAACATGTATCATACATGTTCAGTTTTATAAAAAAAATCTTTTGTTAAATGAAATGTCTGCCTTTTATAACTATTTGTTGTCAGTCTTTTTACGTTGAAATATTGCGCAATAATACAGTTTACATTTTTAGTTAATGATCAAAACAAACTAATTTTACTCTTCAGTTATATGTATATGAAATAAAAAGTGTTACATGTGCATGATTTTCCATTTTCAGAATTTCAACAATTATTAAGATATTTCGACACAACATTTAAGATGATAAATATCCTTTTATTTCTTTTCTGAACATGTCTTTTTGGATTAATCCCCTATTCAAAATTAAGAATTTAACCCTTTCCCTCATATAGACTCATTTTGACGCACTCAGTAGGTACCACATAAAGAAAACCGGGCTAACATTCAAGATGATAAAGTTATTTTTTCGCATAGGTCTTTTCATGGTGTCCTCTATGAGGGAAAGGGTTTAAACTGTTTGATTTTTTTTAAAGAATCTTTATACATGCATATAAAAAAGGAAGAATAAAGATCATAAGCAAGTGATATACTATTTATTCGAAGAAAATATAGGTGCGTATATATGTTGTGTGATTACTAAGTTTAGAATAGATAAAAAATAAGGTAAATTTCATTTAAAATCTGGAAGATTCGATTTATTCTGTAAGCTTTTCGAAATATTACTGATATCTAGTACTACTACTTCCTAAGTTTGAAATTACTCATTCATGTAAGTCTCAGAGAGGTGTTAATAAATTTTTTATTTTGAAAATTAAAACAATTTGCAGTAATATTAACAACATGTGTTATATACTGATAATTAAATTAAAAATGACAGGACAACATTTGCTTAGATACACATTTATTTTTAGAAATATGCAATTATTAATTTAGGTATAATACCAATATTTCTTATCTGGTGCACTGAAATGCAATAAAGAAGAGTATAGATTAAATAAACAAGAAAACTTTTGACACGAGCATCAACAAATCGGACCGAAAGACTAAATTGTGTTGACATGATTCTCAGTTATTGTGGGAAAATGATTTAAGATCTACTGCATGGTACTTGCTGATACAGTGGGAACCAGTATTTAAAAGGACTGCATTTTGAGATGGTCCCTGTAAATGACGTTCGTACCTATTGGTTTTCATAAAGGCTGGTGAAGGTCATTTCAGCATAACTACAATAGCACTAAATCGAAGAACTTATTTTTCTAGAAAGTAACTAATAATGCGAAAGTTTAAATAATATGTGGTGTAATCGATTTTACAACTGTGTCCCAAAGTCAAATTTGATATTATTATTTGCAGAAAAAGCGTAAATACGAAAATGGAAAATAGGTGTATACTTGATTTTTGTAAGTACAATATAACACTCCGCAGATAAAACATAAACAGTTAATTTTAATTTAAAATATCGGAAAACAAAATGAAACCTGTCATAATCAGTATCTCAAACAATTTCAAGAAAAGGCGAGTGATATATTCGTATCTATATATTTATTTTCAATTACAAAGTTTCATCATGTAAATACAGGTACGGAGAAAAAAAGCATAACACTTCACCAATGAAAAACCGTATCAGGAACCGTGCCGGCCCGGAATAAAGTACATGAATATGAACCTTCACCACTGTGAGCTTGACGAATGGATGATAGTGATTCTCTAACACCAGTAGTTATATCAACGATTTATCAGAGATATGAAACTGATCGAAAAGGCGTTGAATTCTTCTCTCGTGGCATAAAAAAAGAAAAAAAAGAAAAATGAACTAGATTTAAACGAGATCTCGATGAGGCAATGACGCTTAAAAGACAAACATTTTCAGTATCAGTCTTAAAAGAGATCTGTAATATAATGGGAGACACACATATTCGGTTTTGAGAAATCAGTTTATTCCTATTTGATATGAGCAATTTGACACATCACATCTTACGTTATATCGCAGTCACATGATCGTACACGTTACTTAACGAGAGCTTATTTTGACTTGCTCTTTACCAAACCAGAGTCTGGGATCTCTGTAAGGTTATATGGTCTTTAATTATATATACATGAACTACGCAATATGACTTAAAACTATCGCAGCAATAGTAAACACCAAATTAACAACAAAACCTACTTTTTCTCTTCTTTTTTAATCAAAACCATTACAACTATCATCTTGTTTTCAGATGTCATAGACACATTTGAGCATAAGCGGTTTCTGCAGCAGTCCGCGGTCCAATATATTGAAAATGTGTTTCAAACAGAAAGTCGATGGCACGTGTCATGGCTTCTAGCCACTCATGCCATTTATTCAAATATTTCTGTGATGAGTGTCATTAAAAACTTAAATGATTACATCCAGGGAAGGTCTAAATAGAGAATTGACAAACTATAAAACAAGTGAAAATATGATTTGTTTTCCAACATTTTTCACTTTCATGACAGACCTTTGATTAAATAAGATATCAACAAATCGCTTCACAAACATTAATTGACTTTAATGTACAAAATAATGACAAATTGCAATTTATCTGTAGGTTTTCCCTGCAAAACGTGTCCTCTATCACCGATACCGACGCTGGGCCGGAGTTTTTTCTCATAGCAAGAGAAATATTCTGTGTTAACCATGCTACACCACAAACACGAACCTTTTTAGAGTTTCTGAAGACTGCGGTCCACTCCCCGCCCGATACATGATAAATCTTCTCCGAGTCAGAGCTGTTTTGTCCGCCGCTTCACTTAAGTGTCTGTCTATCTCTTTCTTGTATAACATCTGGATTACTGCTAAATCTTTTAATAGGTTTGATATGACAAGCAAGTCAGTGGTTTATCCGAGCAGTCTTACCCTGACAATTACACCTCGGAAACCGCGTCACTTTGTATGGGACTATTATGAAGACTGGCGATCTCTGCTCTTCGGTGAAAACTTGTCCCTCATGAAGCGCGTGGGTCGATGAATAGGCATTACGGTATACTGGCGATAAATATATATTGTTTTATACTGTTATAAATGAACAAATCCCTTTTCGACATGATTGCATACCGTACAAGGCAAAGCTTTAAAACTAAATACATGTTTTCATAATTGGCAAAACGTTTTGAAATTGTGGAAATAAAATGTTAAGTAAAAGTTCAGAAAATATTGAGGTTTGACTATTTCAATGACCCTCTGATTTTTTGACATGTTTTGAATATTATCTATTAAACTATTGATAAATTCATCATCTATTAAACTACTGATAAATTCATCATCTATTAAACTATTGATAAATTCTCAATTATTCAGAAGACCAAAGTCTGAATCAATAAATTGCAATCATACAATCAATACCGTCTAAATTATAGATTATTATACTTTATTATTTTTTAAAAAGCTGTTTTTATCTACATTTTTTTATGTACGTCTTTACTCATTTTTTTTTATTAATTTAATATCAATATTAAATTTTACTTAGAATTCGTATTCATCGAATATCAGTGTATTTGTTGTAACATCCTTTTTATGTGAACATTAAACAAACTTGCTTTGTAAACAAATCACCATTTATTTCAAAGCCGTACTACACCATTAAACTGAAAAAAAAAACAACAACATATATTTAAGGGACTATTCGCTGAATGATATTCTTTCTGACTGAAAAAGGCAGTTTATTGTGTCAAAAGATTTGCAGTATATTTTTAATCAAATGCCAATACAACAAAACGAACGAAAAATTAGTCAAAACGAACGAAAATAACTCAATTTTAAATGATATGAAGCATATTTCATAGTAACATTTTTAAATTCCCACATTGTATTTATTTGACTTACGATATATATATCATACTTTCTCATGGTTTCGGCCCTTGCTCTTGTTTCGTGACCCTATAAAAGATATGAATTTCTGCACGAGCCATTTTTGGAAACATTAGGAAATGCAAGATAGTTTTGTCGTCTGTTTTGAAAACATTTTTTAATGCAAATATTTGTGATATATTAATAATTATGCAGGAGAAAAAGGGAAACAGCATGAATATAAAAATCAATCCAACATTTGTGCATTGGGTTGTTCATTTGTTTTATTTTTCAATGATTTGACTTCATTTTTTTGTTTTAAATTAACTATTATTTACACTTCCGCTTTAAATCCAAATTGTAAACTATGGCGGCCATTTTGTTTTGCGTGCTACTTAAAACAGCCCAAGTAAGGTCAAGGGGAAACTGCAAAACATGCAAAAATAGCATTACTTAGCCTTTAAGTCAGTTATAAAAAGTACTGAATGATATTTTCATTAAAAATATCAATTTTATTGTTTTTGGTTTCATTTGATGATTTGTTAAAAAGAGTTAAAATTCAAATGCGCATGCGCAAAAATTTACCTTTACGGTCACGAAACTAGGGCAAACCATGCTATATATATAGCATGTAATAATAGTTAATTTATACCAACTCAACCTACGTTTTAGTTAAGGGCTTTAGCCTATTCTTCCCCATATAAAAATGTTCATTGGCTAATACACGGGCACTTGGTAGGAATCAGGCTCATACTTCATGATGACACTAATTTCATGAAAAAGATTGTTGATACGAGACGCAAATGGTACATAATGTAAAATATCTGCTGGAAACATAATAAAACGAATTGAAAATGTTCCTCAAATCACGCAATTTAATAATTTGCATGGATGTCAAAATACTCTCATTGTTTACATTTTGCATTTTTGAGTATTCCTGAAGACCCTCCATAATCGGAAATGATTTGAATTTGAAAAACCGTTACCGATCTTGCACGTCATCAGTTTATGTACTCGCGATTGGATAACGGAGACAAACGGAAGGTCTATGGAAAACGTCAGAAATTTGACAAAGACATGCGGAATATGCAAATTACGGTAACTTCTTTTGTAAACAATTAAAGATTTTCTCTTACTTGTGCATTGTAATAATGTTGTCATGAACGAGTATGTACAGACTGCATCTCGTAACAAATTTGAACAAACAGTTTGCTTTTCTGTCCAAATAATATACACTATATTTGGAAGAACAATGGGCCTTAAATAGTATAATCATCATAATATAAAGAGAGATACCACGAATATTTCTATCTAATATGCACGCCAGAAAACAGTTTTGAGGAAAACAAAAATTTATGAATAAGGTTTCTCTGAAACTTGCGGAAACCTTACAACAGAAAGCACACACGAACTTTTCGAAGTTTCATTGTCAGATTTCAATTTTGTATTTGCTTATTTCAATGGTCATTGTCTGCGAATAATTCGGATAGTTTAAACATCTTCAGGGCAATCATTTTGTAACAAGGACACTCTATGGTAATCATAACAACTCAATCTGACCACCATGAATCTAACATATTTGTTCAAATATATAAAAAGTAAAAACCATAAATTAGTATATTAAAATTCATTTCACATAAATCTACAAGTCAATTCAATGAGATTGCATTTTATCAGCAAATTATAAATTTTATAGGATATGAAATTCCGCGATTTGACAGCGTCGGTCTTTGAGTCATAAATACGGGCCACTTTACCATTTATATTGCCAAATTTTGTAGTTGCCAAACAAAAAGGCAATAATTCAGAGTTGATAACCTGACTAAAATATAGATCATGCACAGCGTAGTACCCTCTCGAGGACCATAAATACATCGTATTCGAGGACCGAGGGGTGTTTGGGAGGGCTGGGGAAATACGGCGTTGTTTGTCAGTGTAAGGACCAACATAAATTAAGATATGACTTCCACTCTCTCGTACCCTCCTTTTTGAGTTCATCTTGTAATGGTTCCTGATGTTAATATTTTCCCGCCAAAAATAGTATAAACTTGAGACAATTTTCTTGATAAAACAGTCAAATTTCTGGTTATTACATGAACACATGTGAAAACACTTTTTGTTTCATATCGAAACTACGCTTGAATAAGGATAATTCTATCGTACAGAATATACTAAATACACTGTATAGAACATAAAATGTTCTGGAAGTTGTTTGTTTTATTTTTTCAAGTTAAACAAATGCAACAAAACGAAACTTGTATCGGTCTTTATTTTCAGCGAACACCATATCAAATAATATTTACATACGTTCATTATTGTATTTTTATACTAATGAATGTCATACCACAAATGGCAGCAAATTTGTTATCAGTGACATGTTCAGCATTCCATTTCAGTGACATATGAATGTCCCTGTATCCCATAAGTATACCCCTGACGGTGGGCACTTTTCCGGCCCCCATTGTCCCTTCTGGCATCTCCCGTTGGCCCCACCTGTTATGAAGCTACTATGTAACGGCCGCTTGTGCTCCCGTCGGGCTCTTGTGAGGTATTTCATCACCTCCCGGCCATCGACACCGCTACCTTCTCCTAACAAGCCAACAGTGCTGCGGTTTTAATTTAACACCTTTAGCTGCCTGTTGGATGGACATCATTAGTAACCACTTCATCTAAATCGTTAGAGCCACCTAACTGTGCAGTTCTGTCTCCGAACGAAACCCCCTTTCTGCGCTCGGTCTAAAGAAGTTGTCGCAGCCACTTGAAGCCTTGAAACACCAATGGGGTTGAATGGTCCAACGTATTTGCCGACTAATATTCTATCTGACTGAAAGCCCGATATAGTGTTAGCTATTATTGAACGAACTAATGAACACAAAAATACTATTAAACGCTATTGGAACAAGTTTTAATCCCTGTTTACAGGTGCCCTTGTTTGCTAAGCCTCGACACCTGGGGCTTAACGCAAAATTAAGCATGTTTGAAAACGTAGTAATTCCTAAAGGTAAATCCATTCACTAATGAATCTTCCAACAAGGTTCGACTATGTATTACTTGAGCCGTATTGTGTGAAGACTGACACTAAACCCCCGTATAAACTTACTACGGTTAATTAGCTTTAAGTAGATTTAAAATACATTTTGTATTCTTCTAGTGATTTTTAAAGCTACCCTTAAAAGTACTTATGAGCAATTCAAATCTGAATGGCTACTTCCAGTGTAATTAACCCATGAGAAATGCTTTATTTTTGATAAACAATTAACATCTAGAGCCGTCGATGTCTAATCAAGTCCTGATTTTAAGATAATTGAAGATTATTGAGAAGAAGAGAGGGATATATTTTTGAGGGTGTTTAAGAAGTCTTGACGTCGTGATCCGAGTTGTCCAAATAACACTGGTTCCCGTACCGCCGACCACATTATAGCAGACAGTGGTGAACTAGTCAGGCTGGGAGCCAGAAGCATCAGGACGATGGCTCTTCACTTGACTGCAATGGCCTTCTGAACCGGGCTCAATTGGTCATCGATATGAACAGATTACTAGCTAGAAAAGGTGTAAGAACCATCTTAATGCTGCAGTAAAGTATCATACCGAGACTCTCGACACTGATATCTTGTTTACTGAAGAGTCTGTTCCAAACATTTAACGAAATAATGAAAAAGAAACATACTATGTAACCCAGGCGTTTGTTTTTCGCACAGGCAGCAATCAGAGTTTCATGGGTGCTGTCTGTTTAATATCATCGGAAGAATTATATTGAGAAACTATGTAAAAATAATCTTTACGTGTTTTGTTTTACGCATTTCTTTCTCATGTGAATTTTTTTATCGAGGTGGGAAAATATATTGAGCTGTTAAATGCATGCATGTTTTTGTGTCCTATAAGATTTACTACGACCCATGACTTCATTTTTACTTCTTCTGCAAAACATCTCAAAACACTTGAATACAATACAGAAGACCAACTGAGATTAATTCGATTAAAAAAAAATAAACTACAAGTAAAATAGAATAAAGATTAGTAGACAGATGAAAATATAGTGCGCTACTGAAAGAGGGACGTGCGTATGAATCGATATGAAATGTGACATGTAAATTACCTTCCGTATGACGTCAAGTATCTTTATATCTGCCATCGGCTTCTCTCTACCAATTTGGAGGAGAATAGGTGCACAACAGTTCCCGTCAAGTGAGGGAAAAGGTTACCGCCATATTGTGTAAACTTACGGCATGTCGTAAATATGTCGTCTGGTCCATAATTTATTCCACATCCAATTTTCGAACAAGTGCAACTTTACCAAGGTCTCGTTTTTTTTCAAATAGATAAAATGCAAATATGCATATAGTAAAATACTGGAGTTATTATTTTGTGTTTTAAGACAGTCGGTTTTAATGTTATTTGACTACAGTTTTGGAAATAAAATTTGCGGAGGACATATAATATAGTTTATGGGCAAAGCTGGGGCACGGATTAGGGTAACTTTATGATTCTTAAAATGTTATTGCCTTCTTAAAAGCCGTGTTTATGCTTTCATGTTCCCCCATTCAATAAATTACAAAAGTTATATCTTAAGAATAAGCTTTTCCTAATGTTAATTTTGCATAACGATATCACCCGAATTTCCTACTCGGTTTGGTTTTCCTTATCATTTGTAGTTAAATAACGATATTTCTATTACAACGATTTTGCCATTGACTAATTATTTAGTTTGTATTCATTTTATAATTTGATATATAAATAATAGATAAAATGGTGGTGGTGGTGATGATGATGATGATGATGTCAGTAGAAGGTGTATGACACAACTTCTTTTATCTGTAATATGTTATAATATGACCATATTGTAGTTTGGACCGGAGGCCTATATTACTAGAATAAACTCTTTACTTGACTTCTCCTGCTAATGAGTTGCTTATCAATATCATGTTTGTTTTTTAATAGTATATGCCATAAACATATACTTATAGACTTGATTTCGTTACTGTGATACCCCAGTTTTAAAAGTGAACATAACTGCTTATCGTGTAACTGTGTAATCAGTCGACAAATGGTTGTCAAAATTTCAGCATATAATAGATAGGCTAATACTTTTCATTTGAACTAATACGGGTCATAAATTAACCATTAATTATGTATACATGTATGTGAAAATTATGGATTTTCGTGTGTGGCTGCCTTATCCCTACGCAGAAATGCACAGTTTTTATTTATTAATTAATTAATTAATTTATTTATTTATTTATTTATTTATTTATTTATTTATTTATTTATTTATTTATTTATTTTTGACTGAGCATATTTCAACAAATGGGCTGCAATCATACAATCAGGCATTGTACACACACGTCTGTTTCTTCTTGGTCCTTTTCTAACTTGACGATACAACAAAATGTTATATTCAAGTGATGAAACCTCTGAAATGTAAAAGTGCAAATTCATTCTATTCAGTCTCTCCGCGTCCAGAGTTAATAAATCCGTCACGTAATTGGGTAGTCCAATGAAGACCCAAAACTTGCCCTGGAGAACTAGGGCCTACTGCCCACCAATTACCCAATTGTCACCCATTTATATTGAAACTGACATTTATTTAACACATTCCAGCAATACACAGCGTTGTCCTGCCATCTTGAACCCAATTAGCTTCTAATGAAACAGCGCAAAACCCTCGACTAATTTAATAAAGATATAATTGAAGGATTGAATTCCAAGCGTTTGAAATGGACATGAAAAGGATCCCCCTTCGCTAGATACCTATTGAAACATAGTTATACAATTTACCGAATAAATACACGTCTTGTAGTTTGAAGTCTTAGCCGTGCAAACAAGTTTGCAAAATTAAAGGTATCAGTATTTTAATTGGAAATTGACATAACATATCACACAGCCAATGAAAAAGCGTGCCTGTTTTGGGCTTGTTTGAAATCCGGGACTCGGTAAATAAAAACCCGATGAGAAAAAAGCTTGATCTCTGTATCGGTGGTTTGATACATGTTGACTCAATTAGATAGCTGTTCAATTAAAAATAAAACTGATAGTTTACTCGTAATTTTACTTTAATTATGAAAATGGGTGGGGACAGTATTAAATAACAAAACGATTCATTTGGACAGCAAACAATAACCTGTACGTTTTATTGTGATAGCTCATAGTGCTTTATTTCATGCCCCAAAATATTGTTAAGCAATAAAATTATAAATATATATACAAAAAAAAAAATATTTTGCCCATTTTTTTTTATTTGTATCTCATTCTTTTTCCGTCCAAATCCAATCATGACCAATGTCTTATTTCTTTATATGATTATATAAGGAATGAAAAAAAAAGTTTTAAAAAATGTAAATGTAAACGGAAATAAATGGATTGCAACTAAACTTACTAAGGGGTAAGAATGGGTTGGCGCTGCAAATATTAATGGAAAAAAGGATCGTCACATAACATAAATGGTGAAATTGGGTTGTCACTGCAAAAAATAAATAAATAAATAGATAAAAAAACAATAAAAAAAAAAAAAAAAAAAAAATAAATAAAAAACGAATCAATTAATTCAGATATCGACCACATACATAATGAAATGAAATAAAAAAAAAATACTGTATAATAAAAATGTTGCATTCTATAATTCCATAGAACTTAAATGTATTTTAAATGTATCTTTTGCGACTACATTGTATGTATACTTCAATAAAAATATAGATATCGGAAATCTATGTAAGACAACTTTCCATCTTAATTTAGATAAGGATAGAGTATGTCATTGATTACAATCTTTTGAATTGCATTGAATTAAATTATTGAGGATGAAAACTTACACCCGCTCTTTATTATGAAATAAGTATCAACTTGTGTAAATATATATTTAATTTCTAAAAATCAATTAGTCTGTTTAAACTGATTAAGTCCCATTTTTACTTGAAGTGGAGACCTGGTTAGAATTCAAGCGTTTTCTTAAGTTTTGTTTCACTTAGATGTTTTACTCTCATGATACCGCAGTGTTGAGTAGAGGCCAATACCAGGCAGTGCGATGCACGTGCGTGAAATGGGTGGCTTCAAGGGTTCACTTCGTAATACCGCACTGCACTGTACATTAACGCCCACCCTGTCGCCCCAATAATGAAACCAATTAAATGATTTTTAAGGCATTATTATTTGTGATAAATGCATCGGGTTTTGAAAATGTAAACATGCCTATCTATGGAATGGTAGCT
>CM037779.1:7333713-7361343 GCA_021229015.1 Solen grandis
CCTAATTTTGGAGTTTATTCGAAAACAGAATGTTCGATACTGTAATAGCGAGGAAGGTAAGTTTCAACCAAAATATCAAATAGCTTTAGTTTAATGACACGCCGACATAATTACAGTCAATACTGGATCTTTTTGTCCACTCCAGATTAATTCAACTCTGAACAATGATGGAAGAAAAACTGAGATTGAGAATCACCGTCAGTACAAAAAATGCTCATCGAGTTATTGAAATTTTTTGAACGTGTGAATATAGCATAGCCATTGAAGAAAAACTATGCAGTCAGACAGGGATTGAACCCACGACCCCTCAAATGATTTCAGTAAGAGTGATCACAGACTCTTTTTTTAATGATCGCCTGTTTGAATGATTCATTAATACTTCATGGAAGGCCGGGAGGATAGATCACAACGCACTTGATGACCCCACTATATATTCTATATAAATCCGCCATCTTGAATGAGTGAATTATAGCGCAGTCATGTTACATACCGCTCTTGTTCTATTGAGCAGACGACGTAAACGGTACACTTTTTCAAGGTAAATGAGTATTATATTGTAAGCAGACGACACTTTCTCGAGGACAGTACACTTCGGTAGCGTTTAAAAGGTTTAAATTATATATATTTTAAGCCGACGAGTCGTTGTGGTCGAGGGGTTAAGTACTTTGGCTTTACTAATTTGAAAATTATGAAACTATCGGTCCGCGTTCGACCCCGCAGTAGAGTCAATATTTAGGAGAGAGAAAAAATCGCGTCTGGTCCAGACAATAGTTAAATAGATACTAAATTACTAAAAAGGCTATACAATGGGTTTGACCCATAAATAGGGGTGTAGATATTAAAATATAATCAACAATACATATACTAATAGTTTAATCTATAATAAATGTAACCCATATAAGAAATGGTTCAATCTAATAGAATAAAAAGGCGTGAAATTCCGCATTTCTGCACAGAACGGGATTTATCATAGCGGCGAAACGACGTCACTTTGCATTCAAGAATTTCAAAGGTGAGAAACATTTGTTAAAAAAGTCTAAAAATTGTAAAATGTGCTTTTTCGGTCGAGACTACAGAGAGTAAATGGAGGTGTCGTTAGACCAGCTTAATACTGTGTTGTACAGTATTAGGAACCGCTCTCTGTCACCATGAAGCGTTATAGGCAAGTATGGTTGGAATTTCTCCGTCTAATGAGAGGACCTGGCCCTCAATGTCCGCTATTATCATTAGATTGGGTATACAAACCAGCTATGTATACCGAAAGGGTGTCAACCTAACTGCTTGCCTCTACCGCTATCTCGCATATTGGTATTGGAAAGAAAACAAAACAGGGTTTGGTTACAACTTTTATTATATAATACAAAGTTACAAATTATAATTACATGTTAAAAGTACACGTTATATACAGTTTTCATTCAATGTCACTAGCTTTCACCCAGCTATTAAATTTAGTAGGATAATATTTCCACTTCACTAGATATTGTTTATTTTGTCCTTTCCCTCGACTTTTCAGAACTTTGTCTATTTTCCAAGTCTGATCGGGATCTACATCCACTTTTTGTAGTTCGCTTTGATAGAAGGTGCCTTTGATATCCTCGTTCATCATATCCTTCAGTCTATACACGGGAATTGTGCCTCAGTAGTAACGTTTTGACACTTTAAATAACTCCCCAGTGTATGTTTCGTCGTAGGCGCGGGTAAAGACTGTTTTCAAATGGGATATCCTCACATGATCACCCACTTTGAACTTAAACCGTTTATGATCAGCTTTGTTTTTCTTATTGGATTTTCTATCTTCTGTGCGTCTTGAAAAGTAGGTGGACAAGCGTACTTCTTCCTCGTTGGACTCGTTAACGTCCGACGGTGAGGTCCCGATGGTTCTATGATAAGTGTGATTGTAGCTGTCAGCAACCTGCTGTAAGATCGGTAGATACGTATAGTCTTCAGTATAGGTAAAATAACGGTGTATTTTGGTTTTAATGGTCTTGATAGCCCTCTCGGATATAGATGCTTTCGTTTCATTTTGTGTAGGAAAGTAAAGTATAGCTTTCTTTTTCATCAACTGCTGTACGACTTTAGCATTAAACTCTTGCCCTTTGTCCGACACTAGCCGAGCTGGAAATTTATGTGATGTCTGAAATATGTCTTGAAAAGCGCGCAGCCAGACATACTTTGAGAACACGTCTATAACGAGTAAAATGTATTTGCTTCCGCTATTCCAGTCGGCAAATTTAACCATGTCGATTAAATCGCTCATCCACAGATCATCCTTTCCGCTAGTGACATAGTGATTCCTTTCGAACTTTCTCCTCACGGCTCTGTGAAGGCTGTAACTCTCCTGTTTATGTAGGAACTTTCTAATGTTATGCATTCCTATCCTGTATTTTCCTTCATTTTTCACTATTTTGTAAAGTTTTTGTGGCCCTGAATAACTAGCTGGGTGACTGGGATCATAGTAGATTGTCTTTAAATAATCTTCCCAAGGAGCCATGTTTACTGTCCAGAGTTCACAACACAAATAAACAACACAAAATAAGTAGTCTCAATTTATACATTTTCTGAGTCACTTTCCTCCTCACTGACGTCACTTTCTTCATCGCCACTGTCATCATCATCACTGAACTCCATATCAAACACATTCTGAAACGATTTCTTATGTTTTCTTAAGGCTGTCTTCACGGCAGACGCGCCCTTCGAAATGAGTTTATCTATTTGACTCATAATTTGCCGGTGGATGCCGCTGTTTTTGAGTGGCAAAATGTAGTCGGCAATTAAAGTTGTATAGGTATTGAAAAAAACCCTTTCATTGTGTGGCCGTATGCGCTCCTCCGCAATTTCCTGCGCATCATCACTTTCTTCGCCGTTGTCTATGTATGTATTGTATATTTTTTCGAATTTTTCGTTATTTGAAATTCTGGCTCTCTTCCATAATTGGATATAAGCCACAGAATCGTCTTGTTGACTATCGCTCAATTCCTCGTGTTTTCTTTTCTTCTAGTCCCTGTGTTCGGGACACCAGCCACTTTTGACGTGTCTTTGCACGTCGTGAACTGTGTCAAATAACTGACCACAATCGTCACAAGCGTTTCCTTTCTCCATTATTGCTTCCGAAATATTTTCTAAATTATACTGCGTTTTTTCTGAGTCTACGATGTGATCCGTTTGCGTTCCAACTGCAGAATGATGGCTAGTAGAAGAAACGTCCGCTTTTATAGTTTCATGTGGAGTCACGTGATTCACTTTCTGATTTGTTTGGTAGGATTCTAGCTCAATACATTTCAGTCTTTGGTTTTCCGGAGTAAATGGTTTTAAATCAACCAAGAGATGTCCGTATGGATACTTTGTAGCTTTGGCAAATTGTTTTAAAAGTATGTCACTTTGTCCGGGGTACATTTGCCTGGCCAGTGTCATCACTGATTGTTTGTCTACTGGGTTATTAAACAAGACTAAATAATGGCAATTTCGTCGTTGTGTAGGGTCCTTGTTTCCAAACAAATTTTGGTTGATAGATATCACAGATAGAGATCTGTGGTGAGAACCTTCAGTAAATAAGTCGGTGATACGTTTGTCTTTGCCCGATTCAGAGAACAAGTCGTCTAAAACCAATAAGTTGTTGATTTGTGGGTCAAAGAAATCATCGTCTTCCAAATCGGTCGGAATCCCCTGTATGAATTCTACTTTTGGAACTACAGTATTCTGAATCATTGTGTATAGCGGTTGCCATCTTTTATATAGCCAAACAATTCTTTGAACGCTCGGCTTGATCTTTTGGTTCTGTAACACATCTGTAACGAAAGTAGTCTTTCCACATGCTGAAACATAAATATAGGGATTCATTAGTATAGATTCTTATAACAAAATTGAATAAAAACGACACAAAATACAATGTAAAATATGTAGATCTGTATAAGGGAAAATCATTAAAAAAATGTCAATTTCCACGATGTATATTCAAATATGAATTAAAGCGAAAGAAAAATGGAGAAAAAATTACCTGTGGGTCCCGATATCATCATGGTGAAAGGGTGTAATAACTTTATATTTTCCTCTGCTTGGGATTGTGGTGGCATCCTCTGTGGTGGTGATGACCCTCCTTGAGGAGGAGGTGATGGTGTTTCCTGAGGAGGAGGAGTGGTGCACCGGTGCTCCGGTGCACCAACATGCACCCCCGGTGCTCCAAAAAGTGGTGCCCCGATGCCCCGGTGCTCCGGTGCACCAATATGTAGCCTTGCGCTCCTGGTGCACCATCAAATGGTAGCTCAGTTTGTTTGTCCCTATCATCATTTCAATGTGTTTTCGCTCCCTATGTCTTCGCAAACTGTATCGACTGCTAAATGACTGACTACACTCTGGGCAAGTTATGAATTCCATGTTGATTATCCAACGGCTAACATACAAATGATCTTTTTTTTTCAAGACACATTTACTTTTATTAACATCTGTAAAGTTGACCAATCACATGTTTTAGACTCTTTGCGCATGCTCAAATTGTTCTATATAAGTACCAGTAAACTGAATTTCATTTTATTTCCCAGCTGTATCTCTATGAGTAAACATTGATTTGTCAGGATATATATATCATAAGGTATTTTAATTTTGTAGTCTCGCCTGGATTTTGTTTTGTCTCATCTGTTTTTTTTTGTGATGTTTCATGATATAATGGATATTTGGTAAAATGTTATCTAATTTACTTGATTTTAGTTAAATATATTTTATCAGCTATATAAAGTCGAGACTAATACAATACTTTTATTCTACATTCAGAATTCACCATGGTTACTTACCAGTGCGAAGAATGCGGGTCCAAATTCCCCAAACTGAGTCAGTTATTACAACATCGTAGAACCGAAAATCACTGGAAAAAATATATGTGCGAAGTTTGTAAGAAAGTGTTTAACAGGAAGGAAAATTTAGAGAGACATCAGAAGAAACACGATAGTGAAAACAGCCAACACTGTCCTGAGTGTTTGAAGCCGTTTATAAGTGAAGAATCTATCAATCGACATATGGTACAGCAACACGGATGGGGGTCTGTTGATGGGGCGGCGAAACGCACTTTGACAGAACAAGACGACGACCATGAAAATAAGCGACAAAAGTTAGAAACAGAGGATGGTGTTCACTTTGTAATGAATAAAGTCAGCGAAAGGAAAATTGAAAAATTCAGGACTAAGGCAACCTATTATAAAATATACGTTGATGATGTAGAAGTGAGAGATCTCCCAAACATTTTGAAATACTTAAAGACTCTTTTCCAATCCATAATTGATAGAATGACTACGGAGATACCCTCACATGATTTAGTTAGGCTTTCGATTGACAATCCAGAGCTTGATTTCCCAATTGTGTTACCATTCATGAGACGATCTACTTTGACTGTTGATCGTATTGTATCGGAGATTGAGAGGGTGTTACAGTCTTACGAACAGTTTGTTGTTGATGAAACGTTTGGTATGGAGCTTGTTCATGTACAGGCTGTTTCCGGGTCAGGTTACAAGATGCGGCCCATAGTTGATATTTCAAAGATGTTAGATATGAAGAAAAGCATTATTCAAATAAAAAATAAGGATGATATGTGTTGTGCGAGAGCTATAGTGACGGCAATAGCTCGTCATGAAAACCACCCACAGTGGAATAATATTAGGTTGGGTAGATATCTTCAGCGCAAACTTGCCGAAGATTTACACCAGAAGGTTAATGTCCCAAAACAAACGTGTACCATTGATGATGTTAAGACGTTCCAATCTGTATTACCAGATTATCAAATTCACGTGCTATCCAAAGAGTACTTCAATGCAATTATCTACACTGGGCCAGATGGGGGTGTCCCGATCTATTTGTATCACCATGACGGGCACTTTGACGTCATAACAACAATGACTGGCTTTCTTAAAAGGAGTTACTATTGTATGGAGTGTAAGAAGGGTTACGACCACAAAGAAAGACACTCCTGCAATAACCATGCCGTTACTGCAGACATTTACACACCAAAAAAGACGAAGACTGGAAAATGTGTTCAACGTGTAACTGTAAATTTATAAATCAAGAGTGTTATGACCTTCATTTGAAGAAGTCGGAAAAGGGAAAATCAACATGCGAGTTGTATTATAAATGTCAGGACTGTGGACAACTTATAAACCGTTCAAAACACAAGTACGCACATGTGTGTGGAGAGACATATTGCAACACCTGTAAAGATTATGTGTCAGAGGACCACCAATGTTTTATGCAAACAATAGTTGACGAAACAAAGGTGTTAAAGACAAACCAAAAGAACTCATATATATATTTTTCGATTTTGAATGTACACAAGATGCCCAATTACAATGCAATGATGGATACACGCCTGATGAGAAAGGAAAATGTACCCATTGTAAAAGAAGCATATGTGGCTCTTTTGAGCATCAACCAAATCTATGTGTAGTGCACAAAGTTTGCGGGAAGTGTATACACAGTACAATTACACCTGGGTCTAAGTGTGACCGCTGCGGCAATAATGAAAGGGTTTTTCATGGTTCTAACACCACAACTGATTTCTGTGAATGGTTGTTCTCAGAGGAAAACATTGGCGCCACAGTTATTTGTCACAATTTTAAAGGGTATGACAGTTATCCTATACTACGGTATTTACACCACAACTGTATCTTACCCGATGTCATTACAAATGGAACAAAATTTATGTCCATTAAGATCGCTGTTCGCAAAATCCGCTTTATAGATTCACTCAACTTTATTCCAATGGCATTGGCAGACATGCCAGACGCCTTCGGCGAAAAAGAACTAGCTAAAGGTTATTTCCCACACCTTTTTAATCGACAAGAGAACCAGTCCGCTATCCTCTTCGAGTTACCAGCTATTAAGTATTATAACCCAGATGGGATGAAACCTAAAACGCGAAAGAAATTTACGACTTGGTATAAAGAACACCGGAATCAAACATTCGATTTTCAACAAGAATTGTTAAAGTACTGTCGTTCAGATGTCGATATATTGAGAAAGTGTTGTTTAACGTTCAGAACACTGTTTCAGAACATTAGCAAAAATGAAAAAGGTGTAGGGGTAGATCCTTTTGAAAAGTGCGTGACCATAGCGTCAGCGTGCAATCTTGTTTTTAGAAGAAACTTTCTAAATCCCGAAAGCATTGGTATCATTCCCCCTCATGGCTATAGACCCGAAGCAAAACAGTCAACTTTGGCGTATCAATGGCTAGCCTATGAGTCGCATACGAAAGGTCCGTTTGTCAACATGACTCAGAAGCTAGAGCTTTTACCGGAACATGGGTCACAGATGAGCTCAAAATGGCCCTAAGCAAAGGATACGAAATACATCAAGTGTACGAGGTATGGAACTTTAATGACATCTCTCAGTATGACCCAGATACGAAATCAGGAGGTGTTTTTACTGACTATGTAAATACATTTCTTAAAATTAAGCAAGAAGCTAGTGGATGGCCAAATTGGTGTCAATCGGAAAACGAAAAACAGTTGTACATTACGCACTTTTATGAGAAAGAAGGTATTCTTTTGGAATATAGCAACATTGAGAAAAACCCGGGATTGCGTTCTTTGGCCAAGTTAATGCTCAACTCCTTTTGGGGCAAATTTGGTCAGCGCACCAATTTAACGCAATCTTCCTACATGAAGGACCCTATTGAGTTCTTTGATATGATGACAAGTGACCAACAAGTTGTCAAAAATGTCAGATTTGTAAATGATGAATCGGTTCATGTTGATTGGGTATATCGTGATGATTTTATAGAACCGTCTGGTCGTACCAATGTCGTCATTGCTGCCTATACAACAGCACAGGCACGACTTAAACTGTATAGCTACCTTCAACAGCTTGGGGAGCGTGCTCTCTATTGTGATACTGATTCAATCATATTCACAACACAACGTGGTGAATGGAAGCCACCTTTAGGCGATTATCTTGGAGATCTCACAGATGAGGTCCCTGGCAATACCATTACGCATTTTGTCACGGGAGGGCCAAAGAATTACGCATATAAAACTGAAAACTGTGACAAAAATGGTAACTCTTCCTTTTGCAAAGTAAAGGGCATTACAATGAATTCTAAAAACAGTTTGAAAATTAAATTTGACACAGTTGCTTGTTTGGTAAAGGAAAACAAAGGCTCAACTGTACCGGTCGTTGACACGAAAATTTGCCGAGATCTGCCAAATACAACACTTATAACTAGACAGGAAACTAAGGACTATAGAATTGTTTTTGATAAAAAGGGTGAACAGTGAAGCGTATAACACATATCCATATGGCTATTAGTTGTATGTTATGATTACTCACAAAATATTGTATGTATACATGTATAATGTTCCTGTATATACTTAATGAATCTGTGGATACAAGTAAATGTAAATAGGATGTTTATTTAAATACATGTTTTGCACAATTAATCGATGTTATTGTCAATGTACTCTCATAATATGGAATAAAACTTGTTTATGTATTACACTTTGTTCTTTATTCTAGCTGTTTATAGGTTATATAAACAACAAAGAAGAAATGGGAAACCACGTAAATACGTCTCACAATAATGAAACATACACATATTGTACACCATACATGCATCATAAACAGACGTTAATATGATCCAATGTATTATATAATTGTGAAATTTGTTACCTGATAATGAATGTGTTCAAAAGGTTGTTAACATGTATAAATAACTAGTAAAATCAAGTGTCGTCTGTTACACAGTGGCTATAAATAACTCATAGCCCGTTGGATACCTGTAAGATGCGTTATGCTTGAACGACTCTGAAAATTCACTCATTCAAGATGGCGGATTTATATAGAATATATAGTGGGGTCATCAAGTGCGTTGTGATCTATCCTCCCGGCCTTGACTAAGTGCGTTGTGATCTATCCTCCCGGCCTTGACTACTACTGCACAGCCAGACAAGGATTTTAGGAACATACTAGGGTGCTCGAGCTACCAAACCACTGAAACAAATCTCGTACTAGATTGTCACATTTGGAATTTTCCCGGAATTCAGGACCAGACAGGAAAGAACAATGTTCTTGACAAACCAAAGGCTGATAAATACAAAATGTACTGTAGTGCCCCACGTTTGGCACCAAATGTAACCAATAAAAAGGATGTGCAGCTAGACCGGGATCGAAACCAGGGCCCTTTTCTTACAGCGCAAGAGCTATACAGACTAATCTTAAAGATTGCTAACACAAATCTCACACTGATCAGGGTTACTAACGAGCTGTTATTATTCCGGTTCCACGTGCTTCCAGCTCTTTGAAAAAAAAAATCATTATGGTCAATTTTCACCAGGGAGATGTCTACATTTTGGAGGAAAATGTGCTCCAGAAACATGAAACTATACCTCATCCAATTTTAACAGATTTTGGAATAATAATTGTAGAGTTATGTATCAGAAAATTACACCATTTTTCTATGTTAACACTATATATGTGTGTGTTATGGGGGTTCTGCGATACACTCATTGTTTTTGACCGTTTTGGGTCAGATGTATATAAACAGACTTTTTCGATGCAAAATCAACAGATTTAACCCCCACATGAGTAGTGTTTGCTTCAAATTTTCTTTTATTACCATATCCTAACATTAACTTGAGCTCTTTACTTATCTTTAGTTCGTTTACAGTAATCAAAGATGCAATTCCATTATTTTCATTTACAGACAATGTTATATTTGAACTATTCAATATATCTGCAATTTGTTGAGGGCTTTAATAACCATTTTCAATATGATAAGGCCTCTCTTCATTTTTTTGCACATATTCATTAACAACATCGTACCAGCCCAAAGTATATGTAAAACCTTTCAACCCAACCTGTTTATTCCCATCTATATTATCAATGTTTTGCTGTAAATTGTTTGTTTCATTAATGTTTGAAATCTTGTTCATAAAATAAAAATAATATTTAAAAAAAAATAAATGACAATACAGGACGCATTCAAATACAGCGATGAAGCCCACCACGCTCATGCAGGCGTGTTCAGTAAAAATTCAATAGACATTATAAAACAATCCATTGTTATTACATCAGATGGAAAAAGTTTCAATGCAGATTTTCCAAACTTATTTAAAAACTATGTATTACCACATGTAGCATCAAAAACAGTAGTAAACAAATGGAACTCAGACTGGTTATCATTCTGGCAGAATCAAGTAAACTTTGCAATATGGTGTGCTACGACGGGTTGTGGTGTGGATTACAACAATCACTTAAAAGCAGGTGGATTGCTTGGTGCTCTATTTCGATTTCATGTTTATTACCAAGGGAGAAGAATTCTATTTGAGATGAGTATAGCTCTACCGACAGATAAAAGTTAATAATAGTTGGGATAGTACAGCTTATGAACATATATGTAAAGAATTTAATGTAGCTCCCAATGCAAATTGGCGACAAACGTTATATCCAAATGGTGGCGGACTTGGAGAAGTCTATACAAATGGTCATGGAGCTTGGACACGAACTGATTTCAGACACGATAATTCAAATTAACATACTGCTAGTAATAAAGCAGCCGTCCTTGATATAACCAGAATGACGTTTGGCCCCAAAGTTCTAGGTGGCAGACACTGTGGTGTCTCCTCATGTGAATATCTTCCGCCTAAGAAAGTTCATATTAATTTATTCTTGATAAAATAAAAGGATTTACAAGAGCAGGGGTTGAACGGATTAACGAATCTATAAGAACCTATTGCTGGGCTTATACTTGGTTCTCAATCTCAAACGAGAACAGATATACTCGGAATAGGAACAGCTTTTGATGCTCAAAAACAATTCCTTGCAGATGTTGAGGATGTTATTAATAGTCCTGTTGATTTCCAAGTCAAATTACAAGATATCAAAACGCATTGAAGTATGCGCGAAGTAAAGTTGATTTTGTTTATGGAATTGGGTTGTATATGTCTCCAAGCAATATGGAATTGCAAAAAGGAACAATCCAAGATTATAACAATGAAATCGTAGTTTTAATGTAAAAAAAAGGAACACCGACAAAATAAACACCAACAAAACATGAAAACAACAACCTTAACCAAAAAAAAATTGAACAAACATGAAGAAGAAAATAAAACATTAAGTCTTACCGCTTTACTCATCTATGAGATTTATTAATATACTCATTAGCAGCTGCATATAACAACCCTATAACAAAGAGAAGTAATGCCCATAAATGTTCTCCAAACCAGTTAACATTCTTACCAGTTGTTGATAACAACCAAGATACAATAGAGTCAATTATACCTGGCAAAGCAGCTGCTGCTTTCCCTGCAAGATTAGGCAATAGCTTTCCGAGGTTCGACAGTTGTTTTTTTACCCAGTCCTTCACGTTTTCACCTGATGGCGGTTTATTTGGAGGTGGCGGTGTACCACCAGGTGGAAAAACAGCTTCAACAATAAAACCGATAATCATACCAACAGCTGTCAAAATACTGACAATGGTTATACCTTGTTCTCCGAATAATGTTCTCAATCTCTGACCAAGTGTGGTGTCTTCTTTCAAAATCTTATTGAAGGTTTCCTTTATCCTATTCACCTGACTTCTTAGGTTTTTTTTGTTTATGTTTATCAATTCCAATCTTGCACTTCTCTCTGCTTCCAAATCTTTTATTCTACCCTCTGTTTTTTTTATGTACTCGTAGTTCGTTTTTGTAAGTTTATCTTTTTTCATATGCCAATTCCTTGTTTGTTTCAGTAAGTTTAGCCAACTCATTAGCAATTTCCTCTTTCACAGAAGTCATTGCTTTCATAACGCCATCCAATTCTCGTTTTGTCTGTTTGTGTTTGGATATTATTTCGTTCCTCTACTTCCCAAAAAGATGTTTCAAGTGTTTTAACTGCAGTTTCAGCTGTGTTTGTTAAATCTTTTATTTCTTGTGGTGAAGAGATATCTTGCAAGGGTATATTAGCATTCGATAATTCATTGTTGGTATTTTCTATTGACGTAATCTCTTGTTGTTGTACTGTACGTTTTTTGTCAGGCAAATTTAGGTAAGTTCTTATTGCTGCTGCTCCACCTCTTGCTTTACCTGACGTCTTAGTAAAGTCTGTAGCCAAAGAATTCAGAGAGCGAAAAGCAATTCCACCTCTTTTTGCCATCATATTGATTTCTTTGTCATCAACAACCCAATACAATCTTTTTCCGTCTTCTGATATTTTAAACTGTTTTAAATCAAGCTGATTAATTCTAATATTATTTCGTTCCTTAACTGAGTCATAGAATACATCAACAAGTTTCTTTTTCTGTTTTTCAAGTTCAGTCTCCCTTATTTGTTTCTCAAATCTTTGAGATGCTCACTTGTATTCATAATATCATCAACTGATTCATTTGGAACCATTGGCAAATTCTCATAGTCATCTTCGTCATATTCAGGGTCGTAAAGGTCCCTTCCACCTTCTGCCATTATTTTTTTTATTATGAAATAATATTTTTTTGCCTTATTAAAAAAAATCATGTCATCATACGGAGATAAACTTGATCCCTACAGAAAGAACCGCGAGGTGTGAAAGGAATTCGTCAAAGTGTTGTAATAACAAATATCCCCAGCACTATTGATCAGAACCAACAGTTGTGGTCAGGTTTCCCAATCTCAGTAATAACGATGTTATTGTTCCAAGAACTGCACGTCTTGCTTTTGAAATTGAAATAAAAAGCAAAGATGCAAATGCAACTGTGTATCAAAACCTTGGTAGAACAATCGTTAAGAAAACAACAATAAGAATATCAGGTAATGAAATGATGTCAATTGATGATAGTGATATTTTATCACTGTTATGTTGATTTGTGGAAGAGTCCGACTGAACGCGTTAATATGGCCTATCAAGGTATTGGTAAAGTCAATATGTTAAAACATAGAGTTGGGTGCTAAAGATGCATCAGAAGACAAAGAAGACAAAGCGAAAAACCTGGTTAATTGGACACTGACAATACATAAGTTCTTAAGAAAGGCCAGGGGCAGCTACATAAGTGTTTCAGAAAGGTCAGGGGCAGCTTTTATCCAGTTTTCAAGCCAAAATTCAACATTCTGTTCACCTCAGCAGCAGTTAACACCTCAAACAACCAATAGACCATTTCATCAGGGGTTTGGCAATACATTTATGTGGTATACTTTGTGACAAAACTGACTAATCTGTGACTGGTGGGAAATCTGATGCATATGTTTACTACCCAACTGAACACTGTGTGGAACATGAAGATTGACTTGGTGACAGTCAGAGAGGACTTCTTGACTTAAAGAACGTCTGATTTCAGAGCGAAATGGTCTATATATATGTGCCTGACAAACTTGTTATACTATATTTTCTCTTTTTCTTATATTTTTATTTTGATGATTTGTTGTGTTTCAATTTTACCCTCATAAAAAATGACATTGCTTGCATTTCACAACATTTCAACTCAGATTTCTTTTAACTAAAAGTTCATAAGGTCTAAAACTCCCTTATTTATTGATCTAGTTTCTCATGAATGTTCTTATAGCAAATGGTATTTAATCTCATACTCTGAAATGTAAGAAGAAACTCTGAAAAAAAAAAAAAAGTTTTGAAAGATTTGTTTATTGAGGAGAAAATATTGGAGACTGTCATTCCAGATTGTCAGTCATCCTTTCTAAAGTGTAAGCACATCAGTTTGTTTCCAGTTTAATTTCAATCAATCAATGAATAACTTTAAACGATGTATCCTGATCATAACCATTCTTAGTTCAACATAGCACATCAAGCTATATTAGATTGTCAAAATCTTGGCCCTATGGTGATGTCTTCAATGCCTATACATCAAGACCCCTCAGGTGAGCGATATAGGTCCTTGTTTTTATATCTGTAACCCTTTTTGGACTTAGAAAAACATTAAAGTTTTGTTTAATAATTATGCTATTATCTTCACTTTAACTCAATGGATGTCTTTCAAACTTCACGCATGCATTACATGCATCATCACACCAACTAGTAGACATAGGGACAATAACTTTTACAAATACTTTTTTTTGCAAATTTATAGCACTTTTTGGATTTAACTTTTAAAGTTTTATTTAAAGTTTTATTTTACATTGCTGTTATCTTCTCAATGGATGTCTCTCAAAATTCACACATGTGTTTATCAACATCAGACCAACCAGTAGAAACAGGAATGTATGTCCAAGTAGTTACAGGAACAGTAACTCTTAAATATTTTTACATATTTGTTGGGCCTTTTTGTACTTAAAATGCTAAAATTTGTTTAACATTACCTTTTTCTCCAACTTCTTTCCATGGATGCCCGTTATAGCCCACACATGAAATTGCATGCCTGTGTTGGAAGTCAGACTGTCATGAATTATAAAACAGTTATGCCTTTTTTTTTCTTTTTTTTTTTTAAAGAATCTTGGTTAAAGTTTTCACACCACCTCATTTTTTCACTTAACCCTTTGAGGTATTGAAACTTTATATGACCTCTATTTGTACATGTCAAGAGTACATAACTCTGTTCTTTTGACAAATTATGCCCCTTTTCTGACTTGATTAATCTTTTTAATTATCTATCTTATCCTTTATTTCTTTTTATTAAAGATTCTTATTTTGCCTTTAACTGCAACATTTTTATTGACAAGCATTCAAATAGTCGAGCGCGTTGTCTTACAGACAGCTCTTGTTGAAGGGTAGTAATCTGTTTTAGTTCAGTAAATCAATATACTTTCTCATAATTTTAATTTGTAATATTTTCATTTCAAATATTCACCACTATTCTCAAAAAAAAATGTATTTTATAAAGTCATATATAATATTTTTTCCTATTTTCTTCATGCTGTATATTAAAATTACTTCTTGAAAAAATTACACAAAAATAAGATTTTCTTTACAATCTTTTACCACTGTAAAACTTTATAAAACCTTCCAATCACCAACCATTTTTTAAACTAACTTATGTAGTGCCAATAAGTAACACTTATCAGTCAGAGACTTTTAAGTAGTCCAGTAACTTAACCAGTAGAACAATCACCCTTTAGGGGTCCCAGGCTGAAGTCTTGGTCTTGCTGCACTTTTTTCTCTCTTAGTTATTTTGCACAAAACAAGTGATCATTATAGTATCTCCTTTTTTGTTTATCAGGATCACTATCAATTTGACCTCTGTTATTCTGCAACAAATCCCAAATTTGCAGGGAATATGTAATCGTTATCGGTGGGAGACTTTTGTAAGTGGTCTCGGGTTACAGTCCTGGTCGGGCTGCACATTTTTCACACTTTCTTGCATTGAAATTGTGTGTGTCCACTAAATATGTATATTAGGCCTTTGTTTTCATATTTAAACATATTGTGTGTCTTTCTTCATTTTAAGATTCACTTCAAGTCTTGGAACTTGTTTTTTATTTATTCAATTAAATATATATACTTATGTAAACAAGTTCACATCTCAATAAAAATTATGTTAAAAAAAAACCAATTTCTTTTCCTGTTAACCCACATAAATTTTATTATTAGGCAGCCCTTTATACTTGTAGGAAAATGACATTACTCTACTACCGTATATTACGACACAAAAAGATAACGAAGAAAAAATCTGATACGCTATGGAACATCAACTTGAATGTCCCTGCACGAAGTATAAAAGGTATCCTGATGGTATTCGAAGACACAGAAAGAACCAACACTGAAACATATTACAACCCGAAAATAGAAAAAGTAGAGATGACAATAGAAGGTGTTCCAAATAAACTATACAGTCAAGGAATGAGAGCATATCAACAGTGGGATGAGATTAACAAATACTTTGCTCTGTCATCAAAGAGAAATAAGGAAACTGATAAAATTGTAAAAGATTTATTCTTCACTAACACGACATTAGAAAAATATCTGACAGACAGCTATGCATTGTGACGAACAACCGATGATAACACACTTCACGGTTCTGGAAGAACAGTAGAGAATGCATCACAATTCAAATAACCAAGGAACAATAGGTAGATGAAGAAATCAATGTGTATTTATATGTCATACAAGACGCACAGATTAATTTTGAAGATGGTAGATTTAAGGAAGTATTATATTATTTTTTTATACCATTATAATCGTAAACCCAGTAATCAAGGGTGAAGAGAAATTACAAGAACTGTTGAGAATGTTTTTCAATAGATATGCCGGTTCTCCTACTCTATACATCATTGATGATTACAGTGCTACCAAAGAACAAAGAAACAAGAGGCCCGTGATGGCCCTGGATCGCTCACCCGGTATCATTAGGCTATATAAAATCAAGTGACCCCTGGGGCAGAGCCAATTTTGACCCTAGGGGTCATGATTTGAGCAAACTTGGTAGTGATCTATCAGCCCATGTTACATACCAAATATCTAAACTCCAGACCTTGTGGTTTTTGAGAAGAAGATTTTTCTAGTTGTTTTTTTCCAAAATAAGTTTATGTTAAATCAAGTGATCCCTGATATCTAAATATCTAAACCCCAGACCATTTGTTTTCTAGTTTTCTAAAAAGAAGAATTTTCAAGTTATTTCTATATAAGCCTATGTAAAATCAGGTGACCCCTATGGCGGGACCCAATTTGACCCCAGGGCCATGATTTGAGAAGATTTTTTAAGTTTTTCCCTATAATTATTAGCCTATGTAAAATCAGGGACCCCTTTGGTGGGGCCAAATTTGACCCAATGGTCATGATTTGTAAAAACAATGCTACATACCAAATATCTAAACTCTAGGCTTTGTGGTTTCTGAGAAGAAGATTTTTCAAGTTTTTTTTCTATATTAGCCAATGTTTAAGCAAGTGACCCCTGGTGCTGGGCCAATTTTGACCCCAGCGCCATGATTTGAACAAACTTGGTAGTGATCTACTAGACAATGCTGCACACCAAATATCTAAACCCCAGGCCTTGTGGTTTCTGAGAAGAAGATTTTTCAAAATTTTTCTATATTAGCCTATGTTTAATCAAGTGATCCCTGGTGCTGGGCCAATTTTGACCCCAGCGCCATGATTTGAACAAACTTGGTAGTGATCTACTAGACAATGCTGCACACCAAATATCTAAACCCCAGGCCTTGTGGTTTCTGAGAAGAAGATTTTTCAAGTTTTTTCTATATGAGCCTATGTTTAATTAAGTGACCCCTGGTGCTGGGCCAATTTTGACCCCAGCGCCATGATTTGAACAAACTTGGTAGAGAGTCATAAGATCATGCTACATACCAAAAATCAAAAGGCTAGGCCTTGTGGTTTCGGAGAAGAAGATTTTTTAGAATTTTCATTTTTAAAATCTATTTTTAGCTACTGTGACCTAGATTTTTGACCAATCAAAATAATTTTAACAACTTTGGTAAAGGGCCCCATAATGAACATTCCTGTCAACTTTTATCAAAATCCAGTGAGTAGTTTAGAAGGAGATGTTGTTTAAAGAAATTGTTGACAACGGACGCATGCACGGACGACGGACGACGGACAAAAGGCGATCACCAAAGCTCACCATGACCACGTTGTGCTCAGGTGAGCTAAAAAGACATGCTGTCAGAGTTGACTTATTCTGGCAGACATGCAGAACAGTCAGTGTGGGTTATTTCACAGATATATAATTCAGTGTTGAAAGATTTGAGAGAGCAGACCAAGTGGTTGTGCATGTTCTACACCAAAGACAGAGATAGTTTTTGAAAATTGTCTGCGAGAGAATGATGTCAATCCAACATGAAAGAGAGGCAGAGGATAAAAGAAGAGTTATCAAAAGTTAAACATCGTAAATTGATATTGAGAACAGACCGCTTGTTTTTTTTTTAGCATTGTTAATAGCAATGCTGTTAAGTAAGTCTATGAATAATATCAATGCTTTTAGCAATGCTTAAAAAAATTAAGTAATGCCTATAGAAAAAAGCAACAATGCTACTTAACCTAGAAACAATTGTATCCGCTTTTGTAGATATCTCCGTTGGATGCTTGATATTTTTTAATTATCATACGTTAAAAAATATTCCGTAACATAAAAATGAATGCAGAAGAACTATTACAAGATATTGTATGTGAACAAAAAGATGAAAAACAAGACACAAAACGAGAAAGGTTATCAGCCATTGTTTCAGGAGGTGGTAGCAAACAGTATTTGGATAGTGAATTACAGCTCTAAGATATAGATGAAATGACCGCAGAACAAATCAACAAACTTTATTGCAGATATGAAGCACGGTTGGGCGCAAGTATGACAAAGACATTGTTGAATTCTTTTATCAGCTTGTATGTGAAGGGTGTATCCAATTATTTAAATGTGGCTGACCCTCCAAAGCTAATAGAAGATTTAGAAGAAGACCCATTTGTTAATCATGCTTTGACTAATGTTTGTTGTGAGATGTATTATAAATATGGGATGTATCTGGCTCCTTTCACTGCTATGCTGACAACGGCAAAACATATTAATTAAAATTTTTTAGAAACTATTGATACTATAAAAGATGAATCTGAAATAGCTGTTAAACAAAAAAACGTTGAAAAAAATGCAAGTCATGGAAATAACAAAACCAGTTGCGGATTGTCCCACACCAACAGAAACCCCAGTAAAGATAAATGTATACAAAAATTATCTACCAGCATGCTTAACTATGATTGGTATAGCAGGATTGTTGTTGTATGTTTATAAAAACAAACCTGTTCAACAGGTTGATAAAGTCAATGATGTTGTTAAAACTAATGCGCAACCAGAATATGATTCTTTCAAAATACTTTTTTCTTAAAAAAGAAAATGCTAAATACATCGAAGCTAAAGATTGAAAGCTTAGTTTTAATTTGATAACATCCAGCAACATATCTATGCCTCTGATACTGCATACGATAAAGAAACATTCCAAGGCTGTTTGCACGTGTACTTCATTATAAGTAAAGAACTTAATTTTCATATGTATAAAAACCATTTGTGTATTTTATATCTTATTTCTTATTTCCCAGAATGAATAATTTGCAGTGCTCAGTTTAAAAATTAATACTTTATTTAAAAAAAAAAAAAGAAAGAAAAACTATTATTTGGAGTAATGTTTCTGTATAGTAATGTTTGTATTCTATTCTTGAAGATAAAAAATTTTTGTAATTTAAATTATAATACAAATTCTTTGTTTTATCCCTTTTTTTTTTTTTTTTTTTTTCCCTTTTTCCCAAGGAAATCCCCAATTAACCTTACAACAGACAGAGTAATAGTGTTTCATATTCAAGATTCTTTACATATTTTTTTATTTTTTATTTATTTTTATTTTTTTTACTTTTTTTTAGACACATCAAAATTTAATATAAGAATTTAACATAATTATCCATCCATTATTCACTGAATAATAAAAATTCAGATTTTAATAAACCAAGAATATCAAAATGTTTACTCCAATTCTCATTTAAAAAAAAAGCTTTATATATGCAAAAAGTAAACATTGTAAAAATTACGTTGAAATAGAAGTATTGTTCATATGAAGACTTATATCCCAACACTACATATTTCATTGAACGAAAATTAACATTAATACTTATTCTATTACAAAATGTTAAAAATAACCCCAAACAGCGTTTGTAGCTGGACACTCGATAAAAATATGAGAGTAAGATTCCCTGACATTACAAAGATAACACTTTGGAGATGAGATCATTTTCCATACGAATACGGAATTAATTTATATTTGAATTCTTTATACCTATTTATCATGCAGTTTGTTTATGTTACTATAATATACAGACCAATCTAGTTTTTCGTTAAAATATCTTTCCCAGCATGAATAAATAATTGGTATTGTCGATTTGCGTTTAATAGGTATCTTATAAATGTCTTTGTTTGAAATTTCAGATATATTTTTATTTTCTATAAGGATTTTTTAAAGGCCGTTTTTACCTGTGTGTGAATTGATGAGGGTGATGTAATTTCCCTTAGCCAACTGTTTGGTATCAATCGTTTTAATAACTCGCACTCCGAAATCAAATTTTTTTTATGAATCAACTGATTATAAATTTTACTATCATTCACTTTCCCATTCCTGTCTACAATGTCATTTACAAATAAAATTCTCGAACTTATCCAGTGGTATTTATAATCCGACTTTCCTTTATATGTAATGAATCTATTACGGTACCCCATAATATTTGATTTCGTATGTCTGCAAAAGTGCATAGTGCATGTTCCTTCCTATTCTTCATAAATAACCATTTACTAAAATTTAAAGGAAAAAGGAAGTTTCAACATTTTTCCAGCATCAATATCCATGTAAAATAAGAGGAAGTTTTTCCAAATTTATCAAAGAAATATCGAAGCATTTTTTTCCAACTTTGATTATCTTTACTCCATAGGCTTTTGAGATATTTATATTTCCGTTTTGACCAGTTTTGTATTGAACGCTTACATTTTGTCATTCTCTCATCCCAATTCAACTGTTCGCATTTAGATTTATCATGTCCAAAATATACCCCAAAAACTTTAACAGGGGCTGTAGGCCAGTTGATATCTTTCTCTAAAGTTTTAGCAGCTTTGCTTTTACCTTACACTAAACAATCTGTTTTCGTCTTAATTAGCTGCAAACCCGAGTGTTTTCCAAAATCTAAAATAATTTTAAAGCATTATCATCTTTAGATTTCAAAAATAAAGCGGTATCGTCAGGTAACTGTGAAATTCTGATTTCCTCGATCTTATTTTTAAATGGTATTTTAATTCCTTTTAAATAATTTGAGCTGCTAATTTCTGCTTCTTATATATATAATAAAGATGAAATGGGACAGCCCCGATGGATTCCGCGCTCAGGAGACAATGTTTTTGATATCCATCCATTATTCATAATGCACAACTTACTTTTGGTTATAAAGAGTTTGAATCCATTTGATAAAAATCATTCTTGAAACCAAAATACTAACGTATGAAATAAAAATGACCATTCTACTGTATCATAGGCTTTTGTAAAATCTAAAAATAAAATCGTCCCATCTAATTGTAATGATTCTGTATAATCTATTACATTTTGTATTAGTCTTATATTTAAACCAATAAAACGACCTTTTATATACCCTTGTTGATCCAAACTAACTTATTTGTTTATGACTTTTTGCAATCTATTTGCCAATGCTCGCGCAGCTATTTTATAATCAACATTTTGAGTTTTTGACAATGTTTGATTATTAAATCCTTCATTTAAAACATCGGTTAATAAACTTCCTATTAAAGACCAAAAATACCTATAAAATTCCACAGTAAGATCATCTAGGCCTGGACTTTTGTTGAGTTTCATAGTCTGCAATACTTCCTCGCATTCATGTATATTCAAACAAAAGACCCTCACAATGATTTGCTTCTGTTTCATTCAATGTGTAATCAGGCTAAGTATTGTTTAAATAAATGTTAATGTCATTAATATCAATATTCGATGATGTATACAGTTCTGAATAAAATTCTACATCTTGATTTATAATTTCATGATCGTTTACATACTTTTTTCCATTTCTTAAAACTCTGTTAAGGGTCTTCTTTGTTTGCTTACTTTGTTCAAGTTTCATGAAATATCCAGTATTTCTCTCCTCAGATTCTATAAAGTCTACTCTCGGTCGTATTTGCGCTCCTTTTGCCTGGTTGTCATACATCGTTTTTAATTGTAGTTGAATTTGTTGGATTTTGTTTTGAATAATATCGGCCCTTCTAATTGTTTTATTTCATTTTTTTCTTTATTCTTTGCCTTTGCATATGCAAATTGTTTTCTGTACTATAAATTCAAGATTATTCAGAATTGGCAGAATATTATACCACAGGTTATAAGTAACCCATATCAGTAAGGAGATTTTGTGTAAGTGATCTGGTAGCTCCGCATTTCTCCAATGAGTGAGTGGTCCCGGGTTCGTGTCCATCTTTTTCTACTGCACATTTTCCTTTCTGATCACATGCATGAGGACACAAGACAGTCATGGCACATGCCAATCACATAAGTATTTGTCTATATAACATTTGAAACAAACTGCTGACAAATGACTGACATTTCATAATCACAAAAGCTCACCATGAGCCCAAATTTTACGATGGTTACTGGTGAATTAAACTTCTTGAAAACTTTATTTTCAAAAATTATTTTCATATTTATTAAATACGACAATGATTTTTTCATTGAACATATCCCAAAATTTGCTGATCCAAGCAATCAAATTTAGATGTTAATTATAAACTGTCTACATTGGAAAGATGTGACCAGATCTGAAGACGTTTGGCAGATGGAACACTTTTTTACATGTTTGTTTACATTATTTCAGTCATGTCTACTTGAGACATATATAGTGCTGCCACACTGCAGTATCACGTCGTAGACATGTGGCATGATACCACACCCAGTTACATTAATATCCCGACACTGGGCCAATCAGACCTGGAATTACTCTTATATGCTGGGCTATGCCAGGGAGCTTTATCAAAGCTATTTTTTTTTATGAATTTGGTATGTCACTGCCTGGGATCGAACCTACAACTTTCTGATCCTGAGGCAGAGGCTCTAACCACTAAGGAGAGTTTTACATATTTTATATCATAAGAATTAACAATACTGCAACACCATATATCATTACTTGCCTTATCAATAGCCCGTTGTACAAATGCACGCCAAGAATATCATAAGCTGTTGCAGGCTTTCCCAGCGCCGTCAGCACAGGAAGAATATGTCAAACTAGATCTGAGGAGATTGATAAAAAAATCTTCAATAATTGACATATTTTGTACAAATCTCTGACTTTGTTTTTGTATTAAAACTAGATGAAAACTCTGTTCCAAACTCTCGGATTCATTCCACTTCTCGGATCTTTCTGTACCACTTGGAATCATCCCGTATCCGTTCCGGAACACTAACTCTAAGATCCTCTTATCTGTGTCCTTCAGAGTTAAAGTACTGGACAAAGTATACGCAACTGTTTATTTGCGTAAGTCTAGTCACGCGCCTGAGTCAAACGAATACGAAGACGAGTAGAATATGTGACACAGACAATTTAATCATAGCCGTAACAACTCTTATTTTGTACTGAAAACATTTATTTTAAGCGTGAACAATACCCATTTTAACAAACATGAAGATCTATTCCTGTAAAGAGAAAAAGGAGCGCTTTGAAGTAGAAAGGCAAACATACAAATATCTTGAATAATCAAATACCTTGTTAATATTTACATTAACACAAGGTTCACCAGTACTGAAGAAAGGGAAAGGCCTACTAAGGTATGCAACTGATGAATAAAATCAGGTTCTTGACTAACCCATGATTACTATGAAACAAACAGAGAGCGATTTCAACTGACTCACTAGAAACTATAGATGCATGAAAGTTTGGAGTTTTTGGCGTCATATGACCTTTAGCGGGGATCGACACGGTACATATAACTTAAAACGTTTCTGTTTTTTTTTATAAAGTATATACTTATAATAATGAAATAAAGACGGAAAAAATTAATTAACGTACAGCCGGAAAAACGAATTAATGTACATATTTTTTCTCGATGTGTGAGAGTGTTGCGAACAGAATTCCGTTTCACCGTTGCGTACAGTGACTTACTTTAAATTTGCACCGTTGCGTTCAACAAGTAAAAAACACATCTGATAAAGAGGATATTATCGAGAAAGTATGTAACAAAACTTTATCTACACACGTACAGTGGTCAGGGCTTTTATACTTTAGGAAATATCATCGATTTTCTTTCAATCTCTCGCTTCGTTTTCAACCTGTCCTGTGTTTCAGCAGATATAAATGTCTCACGCTTAGACGACTGATAGCCGTTGATTTGGCTCACAATATTTGGCTCACAATACTCTCTCGATTAATGCTATCGTTGTTGCAAAAGACACCATATTACACAAACTTTGACAAAAAAATATATGACAATTACCTTGTCAACATTGCCATCTTTAAGGGCGTATTTCACAATAGCAGTGTGTACTACAAAAAAAGAAGGAAAATCAAAACTAGCGAATAGATTTCTTTTTCAAACTTGGAACGATTATTTTTTTATCCAATCTAACAATAACCGTTTGTTCTGTTCTGTAAGCTCAGGTACGACGCCTTATCAATTTTTATTAACGCATGTACATATATTGATATTAATTAGAAGCATGATAAACTATATGTTTATGGACGGCTAAGGGGGGTCCAGTGATAACGTTTCCGATTACGGATCCGAAGGTTGTGGGTTCGGATCCCGTTGGAGGCAAGAACTGTTCCAGGCGTAAAGTCCTTGTCCAACCGAGGAACCATCGAGAGGGATTAGTGTTAGTGTAAGAACTTGTTTCCCAATCGACGTAAACTAAATAAGTTTAAACTAAACTCAAAGTGATAAATTTCCTTGCTGAAACAATATAGTATACTCTCAAGACAACAAGATCACAACAAGGAAAACAAATTGTCACAAGTCAACAGGTACACATTTAGTCAAGAGGTCTGATCGAAAAAAAAAGCCCGAATATAGAAAAATGGGAGAATAATAAAGAATTTAGTTTAAACATTATTTATTTTACATTGATTGCGAAACAAGTCCTTACAACTTAAATAAATCATTCTCAATGGCTCGGTTGACGGAGTATGTGGTCATAATTGTGGAAGGAAACCGATGAACCCGGAGACCCCCCGTGTCTGAACGGGCGACCACCGTACCTTCTCATGTACATTACCCGGGTTCGCATTGGTGGGAAGCGAAGTGCGTTACCATGGCACCCAATAAAAAAGAGTTAAATAACGCAAAATAAGGCAAAAATAAAGTTCATCTCAATATAAACGCACTGACAGTCAATTGGATATGCCACACTGCAGTATCACGCCGTAGACATGTGTCACACCCAGTTACATTATCCAGACACCAGGTCAACCAGTCCTGCAACTACCATAATATGTTGAGCGCCATTTTTACGCCTTTTGTATGTCGCGGCCGCGGATCGAACCAAAGACCTCCAGCACCTGAGGCGGATGCTCTAACCACTCAGCCACCGGGGACGGTCAACATAAATTAATAATGTCAAATCACTCTATGTAAAATGGTAGCGTTTAGTTGAGAATTTGAAAAAATAAATACAGTCCAAATTTACCTATCCGACATTTATGACATAACTCAATGCTCATTGCGAAATCCACATAATTTTTGCTTTCATCGTTTGTAAAGCTTTCTTTGAAAGCGCATGAATATCTTGCATGAGGTAGATTTATTTCAAAACGATTGACATAAAGACCAAACAGCCACACACACACACACAAACACACACATTCCCTGAGTTATCTCTCTATTGAACAACAATACATTGTTGTTTACTTGATAAATACCCACTTACAGACCGACAAAAGCCGAAGATATTATAAAGAAAATATTTGTTCACTCACTCACTCACTCACTCACTCACTCACTCACTCACTCACTCACTCACTCACTCACTCACTCACTCCATTCCATCAATTCAATTCAATTCAATTCAATTCAATTCAATTCAATTCAATTCAATTCAATTCAATTCAATTCAATTCATTCATTCATTCATTCATTCTTGTAATATGTCACTAGAGATCACCGATAAAGTGTCAAATTTGACAAGAAATACAAGTTAAGTACGCTCATAATTGTTGCCATATTGTAAACGTATTATGCAAATTCAGCTAATTCTTAAAATTTTGTTCTATTTGTTCATCTGTTCCTCGCTTAAAAAAAAACAAAACAAAACAAAAAAAACTTGCCAGACGGTTTTCGACCTTGACGTGGTTGGCAGGCTTGTACCAACAGTAAACCATAGCTTGTCAATCGTAAATCTAAAAGAAGCTTCTATTGTTGCTTTTTATTTTTTTTCCCACTGCAAACTACAAACTGGGGCCGCCGTGGCCGAGCGGTTACAGTTGTGGACTACAAATCTCTCAGCCCCTCACCGCTGTGGGTTCGAATCCCGGTAGTTGCTTCGGAATTTTCATGTGAGGAAGCCTTCCAGCTGGCTTGCGGTAGGTCGGTGGTTCTACCCGGGTACCTCTGTGTACTCGGGCTCTTCCTCCACCTGTAATTAGCTGGACGTCGCTATATGATTGAAATACTATCGCAGTGACGGTAAACCCCAATACAACAACAACAAACTACAAACTAAGACGACAATAATATTATAGTTCTAACCCTTATTTATACTAACTACCTAGTCACGTGTTACTTTTGGCGGGTCTTCATACAAAGCCACTACTAACACCGCACGTGAAGGCCGTCTTTCGAAGACCGGGATAATTTATATAAATTCCTGAAATTAACTATCATTCAGGTAATGATTATTTAGAATATTTTGTGTATCTTTGTATTTTATGTATTCAATTTGTGTATGTCTTCATTGTCAAAGTAATTAAGAAAAAAAAAATGTGTAGGAATAATGTGTAGAGTTTTAGTTTACATAAAAAGGTTTAACTTTACATGTTAAATGCATGTGATATTCATTGCATTATGTTTTGTTAAAAAGTATTTATTTTTCAAATTGTCTTTTGAATTTTCAAATTCATCATTTTATATGTCATTTATTATTTTCATTTTGTATGTTTCAGATATATAAACATATTCATATAAAATATCCATCATCCTTCACCCTGATTCAATTATTTATGAACCCCGACACACTTAGCTATGTCGAAACTTTTCTGAAAAATTGTCACATATTCAGCTATTATCAAGCAAGTAGAAAATCTTCGTGTTATCCTCTTAGGTATCATAACAGGACAAAACTGCCTATTAGTGCCTACTTATGGAAGCGTATATAGTACACCCTGATGGTGTGTTCATGTAGTCTATGTCGAAATACATTAGGACAACATACTACATAACTTATGTCGACATGTACAGATATAACACATTTTTTTTTAGAAATAATCAACCCCTTTTGTATAGATGATATCAAATTTTCTGTGCTTAAATATTGCTGCACAATTACATCTACTTATCTTCGCGACAAATGTTTTCACGACATTTTCTGGACCAAAATAGGTAAACATATCCTTGCGAGGAAATGCGAGAAAAGGTATCGGGCTTTGGTAATATAAAATGTGTTCAGCGGTATATATTTTCTCTGCTTCTACATATTATTATATGGTGGCATATTTCTGCCAGCCACTTATCCACTTAGCTATGTTGAAACTTTTCTGAAAAATTGTCACATATTTAGTTAGTATCTGGCAAGTAGAAAATTTCCAAGTTATCTACTTAGGTATCATAACAGGACTAAACTGTCTGTTAGTGCTCACTACTGCCAATCACATATTCACTTATTTTAACTGGATACCATGCCTTTTTCCAAATAATTATGTGAAAAAATGCTTGTTATCCACATATTTTTTTTTTTTTTTTTTTTTGTGTGTAGAGAATGAACAGAGAATTTATTAATCATCCTGGTATACAGTGTATACAACATGGAGAATTGCACATTGTACAGATATTAAGACAATATGGTGTATATAGTTATATTGGCTATATGTATTAAAGACAAAAAAGTAAAATATCATCAACTGTTTAAATTATATTTGATTTGTTTATTGTAATTCATATTAGGTTTTTTTCTTCATCTCTTTTTTTTTTTTTTTTTTTTTTTTTTTTGCTCGCTTTCACATGAACGGTATTTTTGTGTTTTTTTTGTGTGTGTGTTTTATATAAAGTACTATAGTTTTGTAATTCATTGTACAGATGTTAAGACATTT
>CM037779.1:7361443-7411443 GCA_021229015.1 Solen grandis
TTCTTTATTACTGGATTTGACATCCCGTTGACAGATTTTCAGTTTATTTGAGACAGATGCCGTTATAGCGCTGCCGCTCTGCAGTATTCAGTCACATTACCAACCACTCCCGCAACTGCCATTATATACTGAGCACCAAACAAGGGAGCTATACTAATATAGTTTTTTACAACTTTGGTATACCCACGGCCCCCGATTCCGGGGAGAATACTCTAATCACTCGGCCACCGGAAACGGTAAATAGCAAACTACATGTATATGTACATTTAACTACATTGGGATTTTCATCATTTATAACCGCAGCGGAAAAAGTGAGCTTCCACCTGTAATCGAACCACATACCTCTCCGATATTAACGGGTTATTCAACAAACTGAGCCATGAAGGCAGTCAGTGAAACCGCTTACCATAAGAAGGTGTGAAACGAAAAGGAATGTCATTATCACAGAGCTCGATGTATTATCAAGAAGCAGTGAGCGAATGATGTTTGAATTTCAAAAACATGGTGTCATTATAACCAATGGAAGGCATGGAAAGTAGAATGCTAATGTCACTAAACATAATGCACTTGTCAAAACGCATTCATCGATATCAACAAGCACACAAGGATACCACCTAGCAAAATGACATTGTCACCAAACATAATGGCATAGTCACCAAGCATGATGTATTTTTTGCTTAAATACCATCCCATAATGTTTTGCTCATTATTTACGTGTGGAGAAAGATTACAAGTGCACAAAGGCATTCAGGTAAAAGCACTGACCATGCAGTTGATAGCCTGAGCTAGAAGGCTAGAAGAAAAAAAGCAAACAAGTTTGTTGCGTTTAACTTCCATTGACAGTATTTCAGTCATTTGGAGATTATGTCTACTTGTGTCAGAAATAGTGCTACAATTGCAGTATCATTTGCAGACATGTGGCAGATTTCCATACCCAGTCACATTATTTAACAGTCCTGTAACTACCCTGTATATATCATATATAATGATGGGTGTCCAGTAGGGATTCTGTTGCAGTCAGGTTGATTTTTTTTACTATATTCATTTACAAAATGCATAATCTTCATTTGCACCAAACAATTTGTAAATAAGACAGAGAGAGGGAGAGATGCATATTTCATTGTGTTTATATTCTACATGCATTATTACACACACACACACACACACACGTTATAGCATATTCCAAACTGGTCGGTCATACGAATGTCTTTGGTAAATGAAAAAAAAAAGTTTTGCATTTGCAAACATGGATTTTTTCTTCTACAAAGACGGTTATTAGGATTGTTGTTGTGTATAATCTATAACTGTCTTGAAAATAGAAGTTACTTGTGATTCAAACAGTAGCAGAAATAACTTTTTTGGCTGATCAGGTTTTAAACTGTTCATTCTTGCGAAAACCAGTGCATTTGCAGTATGCAATCTAGTTGCAATTATAACTGTCGTATGGAGACTGTGAAGCAGACTATAATATACTGAAGGAAGGCCGAAATTCTCATAAAACAACTATATATTGCGTAACGTGTACTAGGTCTTATAACTCAATGCACTTTGATCGTACGCTACTTCCATTCAGAATATATGACTTAAACCTCTTATAACCGGAGAATGGCTATAAAATACCAAATGTGTTGATTCACACAAGAGAAACCTTAACATATAACTTAACAGTAGTCCGAGCGGTAAAACTACTTTAGAATATCAAGTCTGAGAGGTGAAACTAACTTTGGAATGTATCAAAATAAAAATATATCTATCCGAGCGGCCAAAATCAAACAATAAATGAAATATATGAACAGTTGAAATGTAACCGTACATATGATATTGTGATGATTTTCCCCTTTGGCCCTTTTCTGTTCATTGTGGGTAGTTTCATTTTAATCTACTGTTAGTTGAATTATTTCTAATTCTCTCTATTTAATAAATCATTTGGTTAGAAATATATAGGTTACTTGATTTGTAAGATATCGGAAATATTTGAGGGTTTGTAAAGTGGCGAGACAGCTTTAAAATATATAACTTTGTTTGATTTTTTCAACGAGTAAATCCAAGGTTTCCAATCTATTGTTTATTATTGCGAAATCGAGGCTGGCTGTTTCGAGGTAAGTTTAATGGAAGCGTCTGAAATACATTTATATTTGATTAATTGTCCTTTAATAATGTCAATCTTACATATTAATTAGTTTAGTAATGTTAATTTGTATTATAAAGTATATTTGTCGATGCAAATTAACCCATCACCCCTTTTGTTATACTATTTGGTTAATTATGGAATCGTCCCGTGAGTGGACCAGTCTGTGAAAGGTCACGTGGTTTTGGGGTATATAAGGCGCTGCTCTCCTCACAATCAAGTCAGTCTTGCGCAAGCAGTCGGTCAGATCGGTTGGTCTCTCGTTCAATGCAGCAAGCGATATATTTAATGGTTAGCTACTGTACCACGCACTTCGGTGATCGGAAGGTAGCTTACCTGGTATACATATAGTTTAATTTGGGTATCTAGGTATTAGGCGACACTACAATTTTCCTTTGGGCTATCCTGTCAGCTGATTTGACAATGATTTGAAATACGAACAAACAATTATCACCAACAAGAACTATGATCTACTTGATCAATTGTTAAGGCTCAACCTTGCCTCATACCAAATATACACAAATCGATATACATGTATAAACTATATCTTCCTCAGATATAAAACACTAACCCTGTGAAACCAATAGATGAGACACAATGTTCAACTGTTAAGCCGAAACCAAAGTTAAACCAATAAGGAATATAGTCAAACAAGCTAAACCTTGATGAAAGCTACTACAATAGTAAGCTATCTACTTCAACCACGTATGTTGAACGCTAATTCTAAATCAAAAACTATATGTTCAACAACAACTTAAAATACCTTGTTAATCAAATACAAACAATACATGTAGTTTGACAAATATAAACAATACATGTGGTTTGACAAATATAAACAATACATGTAGTTTGAAACTGTAACGTGTACGGCTTCAAAGATTTGATGGACGAAAAATAATAGAAAAGACTTTTGCTCGGCCTGAGCGGAACTTTATTAAACTTATTTTATAATTAAAAGATTTTTTAACAACAAAAGAAATCTCTATTTGGTTATTAAAAAGATAAAACAATCATGAACCTATACGATAAAAAAATCAGTTCCAAACTATACACAATTAAAAGATAATTAATTTTCCTTTAAGCTCCTTGCTTAATACCAATGATTTACATATTATATTATATACAAAAAAGGTGAGTTTTAAACATTTTTCAACAATATATGTTTCAAACAAGGTCCACACGTGTTTTCCTACCACATACATTATTTATCTATATGTAATGTATTTCATTAGATAAAATTTATTTAACTTACTCAAAACATTTTGTGGGGTTACGTATTGTAAAATATTTTATCATGTATGCGTATTTATTTGTTTTCTTTTTTCATAAATCTGTATTCCTATTATTATTTTCAATTTCATGGAGATATATTTTTCAAGAGAAACCCCGATTACTGTACTCTCAGCGATTCGGGCGGGTCGGCCATTTTGTTTCTATTGCCTCATGCAAAGTCCTACCTTTTCTTAATATTACATTTTCGATTTTCAGCACTGATAAGAGTAAAGGAACGGAGACGAAAAGGACAAAAGGAAAGTAAATGTTACAAAACCCACCTCCAACCTAGGAAGCACGATCAGTTCCGTTCCAGTTGGAATAATCCTCTTCTGCTTGAACCGTTTTCTGAATGTTTGGTCGCGATATTATAAACCAAACATATTGATTGTCAATAATTGATTTGAAAACGCAGGTACACAGTGGCACCTGGCGGAGCACGATTGGCACAGTAGCAGAGGGCAAAATTGATTTTAGTGTCGCTATTGTTCGGAAAGTATCGGCTATATCCTATCGGTGACTTTGCAATGGTTGCACTGCCATTGGTCCATCATTTCACATACATGCTTTTTGAAAATACACAACCCCGTGATATGTGATCAATTTAAAAACTTGTGTATCAACCTTAGAATGAATATCCGGGACCGTACACGTGTTTGTCATCATGGATGTCGATTATTTTCCCAAATATAGTTTACAAAATAACATCAATAGTATTAGCAGTAACGGGAAATGGACTCGTTTCAGCTATAATCAATTCAGAATAAGAGTAGTTAATTAGCAAAAAGAATCTGGAATCTCGATGTTAAGCGGAAGCTACTTAAAGCTTAATTCGATTTTGACAATACAGTTATTTACTCTATATCATAAATATTATAAATAGGAAAAAATCCAAAAATAATTATATATTGACTAATGAATTACTTATAAGTGCAAAACTAGAGAGACATGGAAAAAGAAGGAGATGAGCATAGCTAGTGTGATAAATGTCATCAGTGCAAATCAAAATCAAAGACTACTAAGTGTAGCATTTTTAATCCTGTTGTAAGTTGTTATTAATCATCATACAAGAACCGAGGTGTAATAACACATCCGCATCAATCAATAGGATTACTCACGGGGAACCGTCTGAAGCATTTGAAAAACGTGCACTACCTGCAATAAATGTTTGTTCAGACGCAAATATCAATGTGTTTTATTCAGTTGATAAAGACGGATCACAATGCATGAAAATTAAATTGTTTAAGGCACTGAATAAAGACATGATTGTGCTGGTAGTGCTAGTGGGGTCCGGGGGAATGCTCCCCCCGTAAAAAAAATGATTCTAGGATGACGGAGATGCATTCTACATTCTGAGGGGTATCTGGGGGAAATATGGTAGTTTTTTTATAGTTAGATATATGATTTATATATTGAATTCTAAGCCTTGGGCAAAGTAGTTCTATTGCCTGGGTCGAAATTTTTACATCATCCTATTTTTTTCATCATTTTTATGCTTTTTGTCCCTAAAATCAACTTCAATGATCCTTACTATCCCCTACCAGTTTTTATACCGGAGGGGACTTTAGTAGCTTGTTCTGACGAAGCACTTTTCATGTGTAACTGAGGTCACTGTTGCCGTACCGATAGCTTTTATTTTAAACCGTTATGGGTTATTTCCCTTGTCTAACCGGAAGCGCAAATACAGTCTGCATAAGGTAAAAGGTATTTAAATCGCTTTGATTTTATTTATATTTTATTCAGGTTTTCCTCATGTTTTACGATCAGTTCATTGTCTTTCACATTTAAAACATTTATCATAGAATTCATTCTACTTTCTTTTTAAGCTTGGTGATATAGCGAAATTACTACTGAATTCTGATTGGTTGATATTAATCATGGTTATTTTGGAGAATGACTTAAGCGTCTCTTGATAAGAAGTGATCATTCAGTCAGTTGATCGCTAGCTCTCGTTGGGTGCAGACGTGTTTTACAGAGCTCCGGTATTATTGCTATATATATATATAAACGCTACATAGGTTGATTGGACTGGGACATTAGGGACAAATTGTTGTTTCACGAAACAATGCCCGTGTTTTCTGTAGTGCTCAGCGCTACAGAAAGGGAAGTTTGTTAGCTGAAACACAATAGTAGCCCGGGTCGTAGTTCCATGATCCTTGTATCAGCGTGGTTTTGGCATATTAGACAGTATATCTTTATTGTTGTCATCAGGCTATAGTTACTTTAGCATTGGATCATTTTGGTCTAAGGACACTGTATCTCTTTAATTTTTTTTTTTTTATCAAATATGGCGATCATTGTATTTAAGCAGTTAGCTTAGGAAAATTTATATCTGTACATTCATTTAATTTCCTGAAGCAAGGTAGCTTGAGAATAGATTATATTCTAGTGTGTATTTACCAAGTTTCGTTGACATTATTTTAGTTCATTTCTAATCATCTGGCAAAGCAGCCTGAGGAAAATTCATTGTCATTTTTTTAGCTTCATGCACATATTGTTTCATATCACATTAAGATTTTTGGCAACATTGATCATTGTTTTGTTTGATAATTTGTCATGAGATAATTTGTCATCATCTTTCATTTTAGTAGTTTAGACCCATATACCAGATATTGTCTTCAAGCCATATTCCGAAACATTGTCATTATATCATCCACCGACACTCATTCCATATCTTAAACCACATAACTATACTCTCATACTTTATAATCTCCTTATAACTCGGAAACGTTACAAAAATTGGTGGCAGCGGTGGGATAGTTTAATAGTAGCTATTACTGTTACTTACCCATATCCCAAGAATAGATGAAGCTTTGGACCAACTTTCAGGATCGAAGTGGTTCTCGTGCCTTGATCTGAACTCAGCTTATTGGCAAATAGAAGTGGATAAGATGGACAAAGATAAGACTGCATTTTCAACTCGACAGGGCCTGTTTGAATTCAACCTCATGCCATTTGGCTTGTGCAATGCCCCTGCCACTTTTGAAAGGTTGATGGAGACAGTGTTGGCAGGACTGAACTGGCAGATCTGTTAAGTGTACCTCGATGGTACGATCCTTATCACGGGCAAGAATTTTGAAGACATGGTATCTAACTTGGAGCAGGTTTTTGGTAGACTTTAAGCAGCAGGTTTAAAGTTGATGCCCCGAAAGTGCCAGTTGTTTGGCAAACAAGTTGAATTCCTCGGACATATTGTATCAGAACATGGGATCAAGACTGACCCAAAGAAAACGCAGGTAGTAAGAGACTGGCCAGTTCCAGGTAATGTTAGTAATGTCAGATCATTTTTAGGCTTCTGTAGCTATTACAGAAAATTCATCAAGAATTTCTCCGAGATTGCTAAGCCACTGTATCGTCTCACGGAAAAGACACAGATGTTCATTTGGTCTCAAGATTGTAATATGGCTTTTGAAAATCTCAAGATGTTGGTAAAAGCTCCCGTGCTAGCTCACCCAGATTTCACGAAGCCCCTCTTATTAGACACCGATGCCAGCGACGTTGCCATAGGAGCTGTATTGTCTCAAGTTGTTGACGGGAAAGAGATGGTCGTAGCATATGCTAGCAGAACGTTGACAAAAACAGAACGAAAATACTGCGTGACTCGTAAAGAGTTACTTGCCGTCGTTGCATTTGTCAAGCACTTCAGACACTTTTTATATGGCAAGAAATTCACTATCCGCTCAGACCATGGGTCGTTAAGATGGCTTATGAAATTCAAGAACCCAGAGGGCCAGGTTGCGAGATGGATTGAGGCTCTTTCATCCTACGAGTTTGATATTCAACATCGTCCCGGAAGACAACACAGAAAAGCCGATGGTTTGAGTCGCATTCCCTGTAAACAATGTGGTAAGAATGAATTGGATGAAACCATGACAGACGAATTGCATGCCATTAGGCCATTGTATGACTTTGGTGACAAGAAAGGAGAGAATATTGACATAAGGACAGCACAAGTCAATGATGGAGATATTTGCAATATTAAGACATACTTGCAGAAAGGAGTTCGACCAGAACGATCAGAAAATTGCATGGAAAGTTACTTTTTCAAGTCACTTTGGAACCAGTGGCCGAGACTTGCTATCCAGAATGATTTACTTGTTAGAAGATGGGATGTGTTGGGCACTGGTATTGTAACTTGGCAGGTTATTGTACCTTTATCCCAGAAAAGATTTGTATTGAAACGCTGTCATGATATCCGAGCTTCCGGTCATCTAGGGGTTAAGGAAACTGTCAGCAAGATCCGACAGAAGTACTATTGGCCTGGTCTTCAATCCGACGCGAGGATGTATATCTCTGGTTGCGAGAAATGTGTGAAGAGGAAACACCCCATGAAAACAAAGAAAGCCCCTATGCAAGTAGTAAGAAGTGGATACCCAATGGAAAGAATTGCGGTTGACATCTTGGGGGAGCTCCCTGAAACAGAAAACGGGAACAAATATATTCTTGTGGTGTCCGACTACTTTACCAAGTGGACAGAGTGTTTCCCGATGACCAATTTTCAGCTCGAACTCTTGCTGATATTATGGTAACAAATGTCATTTCAAGATTTGGCATACCAGACAAGATACACTCTGACCAAGGCAGGCAATTTGTGAGCAAGTTGTTCATGGAGATGTGTGGTCTCTTGCAAATTGAGAAGACTAGAACGACCCCTTACCATCCACAATCGGATGGTATGGTGGAACGTTTCAACCGCACTCTCTGTGCAATGTTGAGTGCCTTTGTCAGTGACCATCAGCGTGATTGGGACGAACATTTGCAGTATGTAATGATGGCCTATCGAGCCACGATACACGAGACTACAGGCTGCACACCTAACATGTTGATGTTTGGTCGAGAGACCACTACACCTTTAGACATAGCATATGAAATGCCCCCAAGTTTAAAAGCTATTCCACAGAATGAGTATGTTTGGGAATTGCGTGAGAGGTTAGAAAGTGTCCATACCATGGTTAGACAATATACTGGTCACTCTATTCAAAGACAAAAGAAATACTATGACATGAGACTGTCATATGATAGTTTTAAGGCTGAAGACGATGTCTATGTTTATTTCCCTGTGAAAAAGAGTGGACAAACTTCCAAGTTCACTTCTTTTTGGAGGGGTCCACATAAGATAATTGATAAATTGTCTGATGTTCTATACAAAGTTGATTACGGTCGATCTGATGCAGTAGATGTGATACATTGTGATAGGTTAATGAAAGCTAAGTCCCAGAAATTGTTTGGAGAAGAAGCTAGTAGTTTTGAAGATGTAGGTAGTTCTGATATTAAACCGAAACATGAGCCTCAAGAATTTGATGATGTAGATATTCCAGAAGATATTCCTGATAACAAGCGTGTAAGAAAGAAGCCTTTATGGATGAAAGATTACCTTGTTTCTACTTTCAGACAAAGTATGCCTCAGACGAAGGTTACTCCGAAAAAGACTATCCTGTGCCCTGTGTGCAAGGGAAGTATTGATAGAGACATTGATTTCGGGGACCATGTGAGACAGTGCTCTGAGAAGAGGATAAAGTGTCCTGTGTGTGATGCGACATTCAAAAAAGGCATCTATTTGAAGAAACACATGAAAAGTAAGCACCCTGAATATGGCTGTCAGAGTCAGGACAGCTCAAGTGAGGAAAGCGACTGGGATAGGGAACCTTCAGTGACTGTTGGTGAGCAGGAAAATGAGAAGAAAGATGAGAAGGCTCAGGCAGAGGAGATGCTAGCGCTGGGGAGGTTTGTCAGAAAAGCGACGGAACCCGGACTAGTACCAGCACCGCGGAAGAGACCGGTTAGTCCAGTTCCTAGTGGATCAGGAGAAGTTGGTGTTCAGAAAGGAGCAGAAAGTAAGAAGAGGCGGGAAACTGTTAAAACAGCTGAAAAAGCAGTTCAGGCAGAGTCTGATGAGAGGGAAATGAAATGTGACCACTGTGGCGTTATGTTTGAGGATGAGATCATTTACACCGTCCATAAGGGTTGGCACTGTCACAATGACCCATTCAGATGCAACATGTGTGGGAAACTTTGTAACAACAAACATTCATTTTATTCCCACATCACTAGCTCACATGCTAAGTAATTTTAGTTTCGGGTCCTGACATTTCATGATGATGACTTCCCATATGAACAGTTCATTATTTGTTATGTTTTACGTTTTACTACGCCATGGGACGTATTATTTTTACAGTTTCATAGTTCTAAGGAAGATTAAAGATGTTGTTATACCTTCACATCTTATTTTTATCTATTTATTGACCATACGGGACGTATGTACCCGGAGGCGTGGGTGGTATAACGGAGGTCACGGTTGCCGTACCGATAGCTTTTATTTTAAACCGTTATGGGTTATTTCCCTTGTTTAACCGGAAGCGCAAATACAGTCTGCATTTTATAAGTTGTAAAGGTAAAGGGTATTTAAATCGCTTTGATTTTATTTATATTTTATTCAGGTTTTCTTCATGTTTTACGATCAGTTCATTGTCTTTCACATTTAAAACATTTATCATAGAATTCATTCTACTTTCTTTTTAAGGACGATTTCTACAGATTTCTACAATAATAATCCTTTCATAGAATTTTCTAATTTTTTGACATCCATAGTAGAATTTAATGGCGAGTTTAAAAATGAAAAGAAAAAGTAAGGTTGTCGAGCTACTTTTTTGTAAAAATGAAATTTCCATGGTAACCAATTTGCGAAAACTATAAATAAATCATAAAAATTCTTTTTAAATATCCATTATCATCCAAAGAAATTGATTTAACAGGTTGACAGTACAGCTGGGGTGCCGCTCTTATTCTATCAGATCGTTCTTTCTTTGATTTTTAACAAACTGACCGCGTATCCGTAGTTGTTGGCTCATCGTAATCGAAGACTTAAACGCAAAGTGAAATGTCCGAATGCTATTCAACTATCTCCTTTTTGAAGAGTAAAAGTCGACGATTATCTCCCCTGGATGCGCTTGAGTGATGCGCATAAATTACTACCGAAAACGTCCTTAAGCTTGGTGGTATAGCGAAATTACTACTGAATTCTGATTGGTTGATATTAATCATGGTTATTTTGGAGAATGACTTAAGCGTCTCTTGATAAGAAGTGATCATTCGGTCAGTTGATCGCTAGCTCTCGTTGGGTGCAGACGTATTTTACAGAGCTCCGAATATTATTGCTATATATATATATATATAACGCTACATAGGTTGATTGGACTGGGACATTAGGGACAAATTGTTGTTTCACGAAACAATGCCCGTGTTTTCTGTAGTGCTCAGCGCTACAGAAAGGGAAGTTTGTTAGCTGAAACACATAGTACCCGGGTCGTAGTTCCATGATCCTTGTATCAGCGTGTTTTGGCATATTAGACAGTATATCTTTATTGTTGTCACCAGGCTATAGTTACTTTAGCATTGGATCATTTTGGTCTAAGGACACTGTATCTCTTTAATTATTTTTTTTTTTATCAAATATGGCGATCATTGTATTTAAGCAGTTAGCTTAGGAAAATTTACATCTGTGCATTCATTTAATTTGCTGAAGCAAGGTAGCTTGAGTTGTGTATTTACCAAGTTTCATTGACATTATTTTAGTTTTTAATTTGTCATGAGATAATTTGTCATCATCTTTCATTTTAGTAGTTTAGACCCATATACCAGATATTGTCTTCAAGCCATATTCCGAAACATTGTCATTATATCATCCACCGACACTCATTCCATATCTTAAACCACATAACTATACTCTCATACTTTATAATCTCCTTATAACTCGGAAACGTTACACATGTTTGTTGGTAACCATTATTAAAGTCGGTTGTTCGATCGTATATCTTGATTATTTCTAATTTGATATCTTTCGTTGGTGTTGTGACTACAGTCTAAGTACCAATGAGGATAGGTAATTTGACGTCAAACTGCAAAACATTTTATAGAATAGAACGAGACTATGCTTCCTTCGTCGATTTACTAAAGAATCCCACACGAATTCGTTTTGTCAGTTGATACCAGCTTTATTGAACAATTCTTGCACATTCATTTTGTAGTTTATCTAACTTGTAAGTATTATTAACGCAAAAATTGCCCCAAACAACGTCAGCATGTTCTAAGATAGGCCTGATATAATAAATAAACTACTTCAAGAGATTTTCTGTTTAAACTTTTTTTTTTAACTTAAGCAGCACATTAATCCTTTCTGCGTTTTTTAAATATTTCTATTTATTTATTTTTTATCTAATATTATTAATATGTGAATGCCAGCTATTGCCAAATGAGAGAATAGACCAAGATGCTTCAGTAACACCTGGAATTATCCGGCCAAACATAAAAAGGTGTAGATGTTTATTTTCCTTTCTTCTAATTAGAAGTGATTCTGATTTAGGATTGAAATCAACTAACCAGTTTCTGCCAATGTAGATATGTTAACGATGTCACTTTGGAGTGATATAGCTGACTCATGAGGGTTTTCAGAAATGGCATATAAACTTTTATCATAAGCAAATATCATCAGTAAATTTAGTCTGACGTATGTTTCATTCCAAAGCACGAGCATACACAGCGTTGAGTTTCATGGTCTTGTGTATTAAGAGTCCGGACTTAGTTACGTACATTTTCCCACATAGGCTACATCACACATATAGGAAGCCTCCGTATGTGACCAGAGTATCCAAACCGTACAAAGTAAATATCCCAACCGTACAACTTCATAATTTACGTTATTTACAAACACGTAACACTTCAAAAAATATTAAATCAGTTTGTACACCATGTTTCCAATTAATCGTCATTACTTCCGACAAAGATAATGAACTATTTAGGTGAAAGTCTAGTGAGCAGAAATAATAAAGACAATAATAAAAATATGGTTGACTAACCAGTTTTCGGGGCATAACAAGTTTTCGGGGTATTTTACTTTACACCGTTTGCGCGTGAGAACGTGATATGACGAGTTGTTTTCGCTGGCCCATATGATCAAAACAAATGTCAACCAGGCTCTAATATTCAAATTAAGACATCGTGTGACTTCTTGTGTAAATTCTGGACAATGTTTAAGATGCACGTCCATTTCATTAAAATCTTGAACTCGTTTTTGATTAGCTATTTTGTAGATCAAACTCATCTGAATTATTTAAATTGACATATTTTCAAACAAAAATCCATTTATATTTTTAGCCTGCCGGCCCGGTTACTGATACTGTTTTGCCAGGCTAAGCTGTACAATGAGTTTCTTCGTGCCTGTCATTACTTTTAATTTTTTACAAAGGTTAGAAAAATGTAAAAAATATACGTTTTTGAATTAAAAAAAATCAATGATGATGAACTGATATAACCATTCTGTAGATATTTTTTTATTTATGTTAATTTTATCTGCGGAGTGGTCACGCTCGTAGCGGTTTATAATGCGGCACAACGCAAAATCAAGTATACACGTACTTTTCGTACTTACATTTCTTCTGCTAACGATAATAACAACTTTTGACTATGGGAATATGGGTTGTAAAACAGATTACATCACGTTATTATTTAAACTTTTTGTATAATAAGTTACCTGCTAGGAATGTAGACCATAGATTTAGTCCTATTGTAATTATGCTGAAATCACTTCCACGAAGTACGAAGCCAGTACGAAAACCAATAGGTATTTAATTTAATACATATTTTATTCAAGAATACATAGGATTGAACAACAGGCTAAATGCCCATGTGAGTCCACTCCTTTTACAGGTCATGCATACATAGCATATGACAAATTAAAAGTATTGCATGCATTATGAGTCTTATGACAATAGATATATAGAAATACAAATAAAAAAATAATATATTGCATTACAGGGAGAAATATGACAAAATTTGTGCCTAAAAATATATAAAGTGACATTTATAGGGACCATCTAAAATCAAAGCGCTAATAGCGCTGAGAGAACAGGGTTTTTAATATGATGATGTCTCATTTCTTTTGTTTATCAAAGTAAATTCAATAAACGATAACCAAGTTTTCAAGCGACACCAATAAACCCAATGTTATAAATCCGCTTTAACTTTGCTTGAACACGGTCGTTAAAAAAAGATGAACACATTATTTGTTTCAATGGATTTCTAACAAAAAGCACATCGCTACTCTTACTTTCCCCATTTCTCTTGTCCAAAGTTTATTATTTATTTTATGTTTTTATTTTTCATTTCATTTTATATACACATTTTCTTGTTATAGATAAATTAATTATATTCAATATAACAAAAATATATGTATCTTATATTGCAAAAATAATTTAAAAAAAAAGTTTGTAAACATTGTTCTCCGGCAGTGACTCGAACCCACACCCTTTTTCAACGCCGCTTGCATGGCGATCTAGCCTGACTATTTTACCCACTGCACTAATGAGCCATACAGAAGAAATTTAATCTATATATTGTTGCCTGTTGCTGGAAATTCCAGCCAGTCTTTGTTTCAAAATATCTCAGAATGAGGTGCGATTTTTTTCCGCTCGCGTACTTTCTGTTTCGCCTTCCATAACGCAATCGTACTGAAATAAGTAAGAAAATTATCACCATTTAGTGATAAGACAGAAAACAAAATTTAGAACTATTTTTCTGCGTAGAAAAAAAAAGGAATTCTAAAAATATAGATGCCAAATAAGCCCCAAACTGTTTGTCCCAGTCAACGTGGCCCCATAAGCACGTGCAAGCATCCCCCTTTTAAACATCCAAAAAAGCATCTTTTTTTCATGCTGGTTCCCCAATGAATTTTTTTTTTCGTTAAGTAAAGAAACAATACCGTAAGCACGAAATAAAAAAATTTCATCATTTCCTGCAATAACAAAATCAGCCAACAAAAATAGTTCTTCGTCCGATTTATTGACGCTTGCGTCAAAAATTTTCTTTTTTAAGTTAAATAACTTTGCGCAGAAGAAAAATAAAATTATCAAATTACCCGGATAAAAATCACATGATGGGTTAATTTTTAATTTAAAAAATTGGGGGATATTTGTTATTAATTTAATGGGTTGGAAAAACTTGTGGGAAGTTTTTTAAGGTGTGAAATAAAATGTTTTTTAGAAAATTGTAAAAAAGTTTTAAATTTTCCATATGTGTCACAGGTAAAAGTCTTAAATTTAAAATTAAAAAAATCGCAAATCAGTTTTGACGAAACGGTTGGTCGACGAAACGACCATCACCCCATTTTAGGGTCCCCGGGATCAAATACTTCCGGTCGTTAACCTGAAAGTTTTTAAAAATTTAAATTTGAAAATTGATTTTTTTTTTTTTTTTTTGCCTTTTTTCGGTTGCAACTTTTTTATTAAAAATTCTTGTCATTTTTTTGGAAATTTAAAAAGAGGAAAGCCTGGTGGGTAATAAAAAGAAATTTTGTAAATTGCACGGAATTTTTGGGTTAAAAATTGAAGGGAAAATTTGTGTTTCGAAAAATTTTCTGAGAGGTTTAATTTTTTGGCCTCCATTTCTACAGGTTAAAAAAGAAAAAAAACCACAAATAACAGGAAATGTTTGGAGCACATAAAAACAAAGTTTTTGGATTTTTTTTGGGGGAAAGGAAAAAAACACCGGGGCCCCCAATCCTTTTTAATTCCAAAAAGATGATTTAAAGTGTTGAAATTTCACATCTTTTTTAAATTCTAAAACGGGAATTAAAAAAGGTGTCAGTTTGTGTAATTTTAATTTTATTTTAAATTCAAAATTTTAAAAATTTTTAAATTTTTGTATAAGGCCCAAATTCCCCTTTAATGTTTTATTATTTAGTTGCCTTTCAAAAAAAACATAACGAAATTTTTCTTTTTTTTAAAATTTAACAAAAATTTTTAAGAAAAATTTAAATTTTAAAAAAAAAAAAAAAAAAAAAATTGTTGTTTCCAGCAATTTTTTTTAGTTTGTTTAAATTTTTGAGAACTATTTTTTCAATATAGTTTTTCAATTTAAAGGGATAATCTCTTTTTTGGTCTTGGGGTTTTTGTTTTGAATTTAATTCAAGGGAAAATTTTTTAATCTTTTTAAAAGTCTATTTTTGTATAAATTTTAGTGTTATACTTTTAGCTTGAATTTCCGTTTCGGCCGCATCAGGCCATCATCAACATTCGCCAAAAATTTGGAGGAGTTTTTTTTTTTTTTATTTTTAATTGGTTTGTAGCTCCTTTAAAAATTTTTTTTTTATTTTATAATGTTTAATTGGGAAAGTCCCATGATTTAATATTTTTGTAGGGTTTACTTTCTCCGGGGTTTAAAAATTTTCCATTTTTTTTTTGTTTTAAACTCTTGGATTAAATTTGTTTGTTTTTTGGTCTTTTTTTAAATTTTTGGGTCGATTTTGATGAAGTTCAAATATCTTCTACACACAAAATTTTCCGTAAGCCATTTTTGGGACTTGACCTTGAAAGAATTTTTTTAATTTATTTTTATGCCAGTTCCTCAAAATTTCTTACAAGTTGATTTCTTTGGAAGTGTTGAATACCGCCCCAATTTAAAAACCCTCCCCCATTTTTTTTGTATTGGGAGACCTAAGCACCAAACCCCACTGAGGGGTTTTAGGATGGTTGAAATAACCACACGTTTTCTTTCATTTTCCCGGTATTAGCCCCAGTCTAATACGTAATTGTAAAACCACCCCAAAACCAACCCCCCCAAACACCGAGCAAAAAGGGAGGCTGTTTGGGGGGAAAAAAGCAGTTTCCCAAAATAGCATTCCAATTACTTTTAAAACAATTCAATAATTTTTGAAAAATACCCTTTTTCCCTCCCCGAAGTTTTTTTCTTTTTGGGAGGGCATCTTATTTGATATTTTTAAGTTTTTCTTTTTCTTCTCTAACACTTTTTTTTCCCCTTCAGCCCCCTTAAATCCCTCTTTCTTATTGTTTCTTCCCAAGGATAGGGGTTGCTTCGATTTGACAGCCACTTTTTTTAACTTGTCATTTAAAAATCAGACATGCCCAGGGGGACCCTTTTCCCTCTTTTTTACTCAAAAGTAACTTTTTAAAAGTTTTTTCCATCTAAACCTACTTTCTAAAGTGGCGCCTATATTTTTTTGCTGTACACCCCCCCCCCCCAACAAATGTGTCAAATCCCCTTTCCTTAAAATTTTAGTCCCGCAAAGTTATTCTGGAAGTAGGCAAAAATGTAAAATTTTAATGTGTTGTTTAGGCTACACCAAAGCCTTATCAGCCCGCCAGGTTTGTACATGAAAATATTTGTTTGCTTAAAACCCATAAAAGACATCCGGTTTCTCTTTTGTCCTTCTCCTGGGTTTTTTTTAATAAACAAGTGCCTCTGAGGCCTTCAACCCATTAATTTATAGTGTTGACGACTTTTTCATAAAAAGGGTTTGGGAAATTGGGACCTGGAAGGTAGTAAGCCAAAGATGCAAGAGAGGTTTTTCCCCTTCCTTTAAACCCCGGGGTTGCCCAAAGTGAAGCAAATAGCCAATTTTACAGTCTCCCTTTGGAAAAAATTTGGCATCTATTGAACGTCCATCTTAGAAAAAGAAAACCCCAAAACCGAATCCGTTTTATCCAATTTCCCCCTTTTTTAAACACTGTTAAGGAAAATTTAAATGTTACAGTCTAGAAGACTGGTTCCCTGTCACATCAATATTTACAATTCGTTTTTTGATGCGGTTTTCCATGCGCATCATAGTTTTTGTTTTTTTTTGAATGTCCCGAGCGCGTTGGTTTTGGGTTTCATCACCATGACTGACATGATGTGGGCCAAGATGCGGAAGGATCAGCGGTACATCATTTCCGGGAGGAATTCCCCCCACTCGGTCTCTTTATTTTATTTCGCACTTGATGTAAAAAAGTTTTGGTTTATCTAAAGAGAGATATTTACCTCTTCACCGTCGTAGCTCATTTGAATATGAGATCAGTAGGTCAAGTCGGTCAACTGCACATGTTGCAATAAAATGTGTTATAAAAGCATTTTTATTCAATATGAGGATTAAAACCCAGTTGGAATGGATACATTATTGTTCAAGGATTCACTTTTTATACAGAAATTAGGCTTTGGTTAGAGAAAGAAGGAAACTTTTCCGCACATAAAATGTCGTTCCGACTGTGTACCCGTAGGGGGAATATCGCCAAATCGAAAGTAGAACGATATCACAAATTACGGGTGCACAAATGTGAACTAATGCGATGGTTATCATGTGCCTAATCTGTGATTGGATAACTACAGTTAGGTTCAACTCGCGGGTTATGCGGTGCAGAGCGGTGTGTGGTTTTCTCGATCTTTAAGTAAATAGAACGTATTTCACATAAACTTTCTTTTGAAAAATCGTTTTATACAGCAAAATTTCTTTGACTGCCAGGGCTGACTTATTGGCAAAGAGCATTTACCTTTTGCTGTTGAACAGTCGTAACTGAACGGAGCTGTAGTTTAAACAGTTTCGCCACTAGTCACGTGATCAATATTTACAAAATGTCTGTTTAAAACTATGAGGTGAGCGGTTTGGTGTTTTCCGTCACCGTATCTCATGAAATCGGCAAGCTAAGACAATGGTGTTGAATGAAATGGAAAGAAAAATATGTCTTCTTACGAGACATGCGTGGATTTTTAGGTGTGCATCCGAAAACAATCGATTTGAACGGCCTAAACGAGTTAGGGGTATCGGTGTAAATTTCACGAAGCTTTTCTATAAGGCCTGGGTAGAGATCCAGCGGAGGTCAGAACGAAAAAAATAACCGGAGCGGATCTCAGAAGAGATTATGCCCGTGGTATCGCAAGTTCTCTGGTATCGCGTTAATATCCATATTTTCTGGAAAATTTTGCCGATCGCCACCTAGTTACACCACTTTGTAAACAGGAAGTTGCCGTTCATCACAAAGATCATGATCTAGACCTAAAAGGACAATAAAAACAAAAGAAATTAATGGCTGCGAAACATCAAATATATCCCGAGTCATGGGTTTTCACGCACTTATGTATTTAGCTCGTTGTGGATGATATTATTTTAATTGAAATTAACTGTTTAACTACCTTGGCTGCAACTAGATGTATTTTGCTCTCTTTCAACGATATATCATAAGTGTAGGCTGTATTTTCATGAAGCAGCAGACATTTTTAGGGATATCCCAAATGTAGGTAACTTGTGTATTACGTCATGTTTTTCGCGCACTACATGCCATGCTAAAAATAAGGGTTTCAGCATTGTTAAATATTGTTTCTAATACTTAATTATCTCAGTTGTAAGGTAAGTGTGAAATCACACAAATATTAAGTTTATTCACACTATTTAAGGTCATTTTAGGTATCCTTTCAAAATAAAAAAAATGAATTTCCTCTACTCTAAACATGGCATATATCAAATGGCTATACCATGTGATTTTGTAAATAAAAATGGAGGGGTTTTCTTAAGTGGACGCCCGCTTGCCCGTGCAAGGTTAAAATCACAGCGGGCAAGTGATTTTTCGAAGAAGATAGCCTGGCGGGCAAGTTTATGTATGTAAATTTTATGAAATCTTTCATTTTTTTAGCTCACCAAGTGAGATTTTGTGATCGTAGCCTTTTGATTTTCAGCTCACCTGTGCACAACGTGCTCATGGTGAGCTTTTGTGATCGCCTTTTGTCCGTCGTCCGTCGTCAACAATTTCTTAAACAACATCTCCTTCTAAACTACTCACTGGATTTTGATAAAACTTCACAGGAATGTTCATTATGGGGCCCTTTACACTAGTTGTTAAAATTATTTTGATTGGTCAAAAATCTAGGTCACAGGAGCTAAAAATAGATTTTAAAAATGAAAATTTTAAAAATCTTCTTTTCCGAAACCACAAGGCCTATCCTTTTGATTTTTGGTATATAGCATGATCTTATGATTCTCTACCAGGATTGTTCAAATTATGGCCCTGGGGTCAAAATTGACCCCGCCCCAGGGATCACTTGATTTAACATAGGCTAATATAAGAAAAACTGGAAAAAAATATTCTTCTCCGAAACCACAAGGCCTAGCCTTTTGATTTTTAACTCAACTGAGCACAACGTGCTCATGGTGAGCTTTTGTGATCGCCTTTTGTCCGTCGTGCGTGCGTCCGTGCGTCCGTCGTCAACAATTTCTTTAAACAACATCTCCTTCTTAACTACTTACTGGATTTTGATAAAACTTCACAGGAATGTTCATTATGGGGCCCTTTACCAAAGTAGTTAAAATTATTTTGATTGGTCAGAAATTTAGGTCACAGGAGCTAAAAATAGATTTTAAAAATGAAAATTTTACATAGGCTAATATAGGAAAAAACTTGAAAAATCTTCTCAGAAACCACAAGGCCTGGAGTTTAGATATTTGGTATGTAGCATTGTCTACTGGGTCTCTACAATTTTTTTACAAATCATGACCATTGGGTCAAATTTGGCCCCACCAAAGGGGTCCCTGATTTTACATAGGCTAATATAGGAAAAAACTTGAAAAATCTTCTCAGAAACCACAAGGCCTGGTGTTTAGATATTTGGTGTGTAGCATTGTCTAGTGTATCTCTTCTACGTTTGTTCAAATCATGGCCCTGGGGTCAAAATTGGCCCCGCCCCAGGGATCACTTGATTTTACATAGACTTATTTTGGAAAAAAGCTAGAAAAATTTCTTCTCAAAATCCACAAGGTCTGGAGTTTAGATATTTGGTTTGTAACATGGGCTAATAGACCTCTACACAGTTTGTTCAAATCATGACCCTGGGGTCAAAATTGGCTCTGCCCCAGGGGTCACTTGATTTTACATAGCCTAATGATATCAGGTAAGCGATCCAGGGCCATCATGGCCCTCTTGTTGATATGTAGCATGATCTTATGACTCTCTACCAAGGTCGTTCAAATTATAACCCTGGGGTCAAAATTGGCCCTTCCCCAGGCTAATATAGAAAAAACTTTTAGATATTTAGTGTGAAGCATTGTCTAGTAGATCACAACCAAGTTTGTTCAAATCACAGTGTTTATGACCATAATGTCTTGATTGAGTTCGATTATGGCTGAGATCGGTCAATTAGGTCAGGAGTTTAGCCCCTTTTAAAAAAAAATGCCAAATTTCAGTTTGTTTACACTCTAGCATCTTCATCGTTTGAGCAATCTTCTTCAAATTTTATGACAATGTTTATGACCATAATGTCTACATTGAGTTTGAATATGGCTGAGATCGGTCAATAAGGTCAGGAGTTAAGCCCCTTTCAATATTAAAAAAATGCCAGATTTCACTTTGTTTACACTCTAGCATCTTCATTTTTGTAGCAATCATCTTCAAACTTTATGACATTGTTAATGACAATCCCCTTTTAATATAAAAAAATGCAGATTCACTTTGTTACACTCTAGCATCTTCATTTTTTAGCAATCATCTTCAAACTTTATGACATTGTTAATGACAATAATGTCTTAATTGAGTTCAATTGTGGCTGAGATGGACCAATTAGGTCAGAATTTATGCCCCTTTTGATATTCAAAAAATGCCAGATTTCACTTTGTTTACACTCTAGCATCTTCATCTTTTGAGCAAACATCTTCAAACTTTATGGTAATGCTTATGACCATAATGTCTCCATTGAGTTTGAATATGGCTGAGATCGGTCAATTAGGTCAGGAGTTTAGCCCCTTTTTATCTCACCAGAGCACAACGTGCTCAAGGTGAGCTTTTGTGATCGCCCTTCGTCCGTCGTCGTGCGTCGTCAACAATTTGCTTTAAACGACATCTCCTCTGAAACCGCTGGACAGAATTTAATGAAACTTGGCAGGAATGTTCCTTGGGTAAGGCTCTACAAAAGTTGCTAAAATAAAGTTGATCCATGAAGAACTCTGGTTGCCATGGCAACAAAAAGAAAAATAATTTGAAAACTTTAAAAATCATCTTCTTCAAAACTACTGGCCAGATTTCAAAATATATTTGGTACAGATGTTCCTTTGGTCAACCTCTACCAAAGTTGCTAAAATTATTCTGATCCGTAAAAAAACATGGCCGCCAGGGGCGGGGCTTATTTGCCTTATATGTATATAGAGAAACCTTTAAACAACATCTCCTTTGAAACCACTGGACAGAATTTAATTAAACTTGGCAGGGATGATCCTTGGGTCAACCTTCACAAAAGTTGCTAAAATAAACTTGATCCATGTAGAACTCTGGTTGCCATGGCAACAAAAAGAAAAAAAAATGAAAACTTTAAAAATCATCTTCTTCAAAACAACTGGCCAGATTTTAAAATAAATTGGTACAGATGTTCCTTGGGTCAACCTCTACCAAAGTTGCTAAAATTATTCCGATCCGTAAAAAAACATGGCCGCAAGGGGCGGGGCTTATTTGCCTTATATGTATATAGAGAAACCTTTAAACAACATCTCCTCTGAAACCACTGGACAGAATTTGATTAAACTTGGCAGGGATGATCCTTGGGTCAACCTTCACAAAAGTTGCTAAAATAAACTTGATCCATGTAGAACTCTGGTTGCCATGGCAACAAAAAAAATAAAAAAATATGAAAACTTTAAAAATCATCTTCTTCAAAACTACTGGCCAGATTTTAAAATAAATTGGTACAGATGTTCCTTGGGTCAACCTATTTATCTCAGGTGAGCGATTTAGGGCCTCATGGGCCGCCTCTTGTTAAAAAAAAGAAGCCAAATTTCAATTTGTTTACACTCTAGCATCTTCATCTTTTGAGGAAACATCTTCAAACTTTAGGGCAATGCTTATGACTATAATGTCTTGATTGAGTTTGATTATGGCTGAGATCGATCAATTAGGTCAGGAGTTTAGCCCCTTTTTAAAAAAAAAAAGAGCCAAATTTCAGTTTGTTTTAACTCTAGCATCTTCATCGTCTGAGCAATCTTCTTCAAATTTCATGACAATGTTTTTGACCATAAGTCAAAAAATGCCAGTTTTTTCTTTTTTCAATATCTTCAAACTTGTCAATTTGTCGAGGTATGCCCCTTTTAATATTCAGAAAATGCCATATTTCACTTTGTTTACACTCTAGCATCTTCATCTTTTGATCAAACATCTTCAAACCTTTTTGACAATGTTTATGACCATAATGTCTCAATTGAGTTCGATTATGGCTGAGGTCAGTCAATTAGGTCCGGAGTTATGCCCCTTTTAATATTAAAAAAATGCAAGATTTCACTTTGATTACACTCTAGCATCTTCATCTTTTGAGCAATCATCTTCAAACTTTATGACATTCTTAATGACAATAATGTCTTAATTGAGTTCAATTGTGGCTGAGATGGGCCAATTCTTTTTTAAACTTTGAGACAATGTTTATGCCCATAATTTCGCAATCGGGTTCAATTATAACTGATAGTGACTAGTTAATTTAGGAGTTATGCCCTTTTCACCATAAAAAAAGCCAGATTTCACTTTGTTTACACTCTAGCATCTTTATTTCCTAAGCAATCATCTTTCTCAGATGAGCGATCAAGGACCATCTTGGCCCTCTTGTAAACATCTTTAATATGTTTAGGAGTATCATTCTATCAAGGTAGATAACTTTTGATTGAATATATTACAAGTTATGGCCCCTTTTTTAACTTAGAAATTTTGGTTAAGTTTTGCATGCAAGGTATTTTCACGCTTATATCTCAGAGTCCAGGCATGGGATTGATTTGATACATCTTTAATATGTTTAGGGGTATCATACTTGAAAGGAAGATAACACTTGAAGGAATATATTAAAAATTACCCCCTTTTAATTAGAATATTTTGGTTAAATTTTTGCATTCAAGCTACTATCCAGCTTTTATCTCAGAAATTGCTTGTGGAATTGACTAGAAATTTAAGGAGTGTCTTCAGGGGCATCAGAAAACTAAGGAGGATAACTTTTGGACTGAATTTTATGCAAATTTTGGCCCTTTTCTAACTTGGATTTTTGCATGCAAAGTGTTATTGTGCTTATGTCTCAGTAACTAGGCATGGGATTGATATTAGACATCATAAAAATATTAAGGGGTATCAGACTATCAAGGTATATCATTTTTGCCTATTATTATGTACAGGGTATGTGAAGGGCAAGAATTGATATAGGTTTCATTTGATTTACCAACAAGCATTTTGAATAGTCGAGCGTGCTGTCCTCTGATAGCTCTTGTTTTTAATCATGCCTAACTCAGCAATCTTACTCAGGTGAGCGACACAGGGCCATCTTGGCCCTCTTGTTTACATTTTACGTCTACCCATCACTTAATTATTATTAATGCCAACACTGGTAGCCTGTATAGCTGTACATTATTAGACCCCTAGTAGACAGGTCCAATTTAGTAGATTTGGAAACTGGTAGCCCAGAAAAGTCTAATGTACAGCAGTGCTTAGACTGAGTCGGTCTTTATACAGTTTATTTCGGTCCTACTTAAAGCGCCATTCAGGATTATACGCCATCCATGCGCCATCCAGGGTTTTATAGCGCCACCCGCTTTATTACTGGTCGTATAGGTGTAAAATTTCACCAGTAGCTTTATAAAAGCATTTTACATCATATGTGCAAAATTCATTGATATATATTTTTTTTTGATGTTTAAATCCATTTTCAAATTCACTTCAAGATCTCACCGGTGAGGGACTTGACGCCGTCCGGGGTTTGAAGACGCCACCCGTGTTATTTCAAGTCGTATTTGTATGAAATTTCACAAGTTGCTTTAAAATAACATTTTACAACATCTGTGCAAATTTCATACGAAAAGTTTATGTTTTTATCGCATATTACAGAGCTACAGATAATTTTTAAGTCTAAATGATATTTACCCCCTCTATATTTTTGTAATGCTGAAAACTGAAAATTCAAATATTTTTACACGCCCCATCATAAAACTAAATGGCACTTATGCCTCTTACTTGAATATACCATGATAAAAAAGTCTCAGCAATCTCTATACCTTGCAGCTTAGTGACAACATTTCAGAAGTTCTATATTAAGAGCTATGTACAACACTCCTCGCGTTATTTTCCAACTGAGATGATAATATTATTACAAACTGTCAAAAACTTTCAACTATAGTTGCTTCTCCGACCATAACTTTACAGTTTCATCGGAAACAGAATCACCGGCATGTTTCTTAGAAGCATTTTCGGTCATAATAACGTTGTCATATATTATTTCTTCAAATATTTGCTTGATTGAGATCCGTCAATTCATTTTCATTTTTGACAAAAATGAGAACACTAGGATTGTCTACATTGCTTAATATTTTCTCTTTAATCGCTCCGGTTTGCTTCTACCTACTATTTTAGCGTCTACACGATACCCATGGTACCCGAATACCGATAACGATAACTTAAAAAAGGGAACCAACATCATGATTCCCAACTATCAAGAACGTTAACTACTACAGTACACAATAGAACCAGGAACCAATGTTAAAACCAAGACTAGTTCGATACCATAAAATCATTCTACAATGTAGAGGTGACGTCACGCTCCTCGTTTATTTTGCGGGCACAATGCCATAAAATTGATTTGGAATAAGAATACCGAAATATGCGTAATGTTGAGTAACAATGCTGATCGGACATTTCAAATGCGTTTTTTCACCTTTCAGTTTTGTTTTCAATGCGTTTTTACCAAAAAATAATGCTTAAAAACGCAAAAACGCGTCTTATCTGTAGCTCTGATATTAGCCTTTTCTTTTTTCCTTGATCTCGCACCTGTAAAGTTTGGTACGTTGCTATTATGCGGATACCAAATCTGGATCTAGTGCCTTTGTGCCATTCGTTATATTTAAAAAAAAAAAGAGAGAGACTATAACATAAAAATCGTTAAATTCATTTAAATCAATTTTGAAAAAAATACCCACCTATACTACGGCGGTGAGACTCAAAAAGGAATATATGCTACCCTAGTATCACCGTGCCACCCGGTTTTACTACTCCAGTATCACCACGCCACCCAGGTTTTTACTACTCCAGTATCATCGCGCCACCCAGGTTTCTATTGGTCATATCAGTATGAAAATTTGCCAAAACATAGAGAAGACTATATCCTAAAATGTGTGTAAAATTTTCATTTCAACTTTCTTTTGCTTTATGCATTTTATTTTTTTTTAAATCCCCACATATACCACGGCGGTGAGACTCAAATAGGAATATTCACTACTCATGTATCATCGCGCCACATGGGTTTCAATTGGTCATATCAATATAGAAATTTGCCAAAACATAGAGAAGACTATATCCTAAAATATGTATCAAAATTTCATTTCAACTTTTTTGTTTTTGTTTTATGCATTTTTTTTAATCAAAACATATACCATGGCGGTTGGACTCAAAAAGGAATATAGGCTACTCTATCATTTCATCGCGCCACCCAGGTTATTAAAGGTCATATTTATATGAAAACTTACCAATTAATGGAGAAGAATATAAACTAAAATGTGTGTAAATTTCATTTCAAAATTTTGTTCTTTAAGCGCACTTTAAGGATTTTTCATATCGCACCCTATAAGTGGGGTGACAATTGGCCAAAAAGTAGCTTATTTAAGGAGTAGGTGGCCATAAAAGTAGAACAAGCAATGTTATATACCAAAATGTTCGCCAATGTCTGTATTATATGAAACTGCCGGCATAAATTGCCAACGCCTGGTGCGGACTTGGAAATCCAAGATGGCCGCCATAAATCGCAAGTTCAGTGAAATTATTTTATCTGTTTGTTACAGATTTATTTACAGAGGTAGTTCAAAATATTTGCATGATTATTACTCCTTCCATAATGTACATCAAATTCATATACAACAATAGCAAATTCAAGGTCAAGGTCATTTCAGGGTCAAAGTACAAAAAATACTCCAAAATTTGATATCTCCTACCTACTTTTTCTCATTTTATGCATGTTTTATACTCAAATGGATTACTTTTAGTGATAGAAATATTGTTATGTATTGTTTATAATTGACAAACATTTCAATTGTAAATGTTTTATTTGATTTTCATTCATTTCAGCATGCTTGTGAAATGTACAGATTTGATTGACCATTTTGAAGTCATGTTCAAAGTGATTTTAATGTCAAACTACCTAAAATTTCATATAACTGTTATCTTACTATAAACACTTAAAATTACAGTTAGGCAGTTAAGAAATAGAAACATTGCTATGTGTATATTTCTCTGTTTCACATAAAATGTATTTAGATTGTTTGAATACAAGCATTTTTCATTTTTATACTTGACTGCCAGTTATATAAGTTTCTACAATTATAATCAAGCGATAAATGTATAACCAACAAAAAGGATACTTTTCGGGAAAGTATATTTGTACTAAATAGGACAGTTTTATTATGTCAAAGTAATGAATCTATAAAACATTTTTATTCCAAGGTAAAATTAGGTTTTAGATAATTAGGGCACTAATATTTGAATTGTTGATTCAGTTCATAAGACCTTTGGGTGGCCCAGGTCAGAATTCACATTAAGGTCTAGTCATAAATGCAGCTAACTTTTATCCTCTCCATGGAACTTTCTAATGAGACCCCATAGGGTTGAAAGTTTGTCCCTTGGATAACCATTACTGACAACCAGTGGCTTGATGACACTCCATTCCTTCTTGGTTTGCTCAGGGTCAATCACTGCTGATGCTTTGCTCATACTTCCAGCATGCTGATGGGTTTGCTCCTTGCCAAAATGACTTATCAAAGAATCTAACTTCTCATCTCCCCAAGAATTTAAATCACTTTTAGAGAGAAAAGATATTGGCCTCATACCAAGCACACCAAAACAAAACATCAAGTTGCTGTCTTTAGCAGGGAATCTTTCATTTAAATTGGATATTAATTCATCAATGAATGTGTCTCTCAGTTTAGAAACTTGTCTTTGTCCTTTTGTGACAATATGGTTTCCTTTAAACATCAACTTTCCCTTGTCTGACTTCAGATGTTCTTTAAGCTGGTCTTGGTATGTTGGTTTTCCTGTTGAAGCATCATTTTTCAAGCTTTCAAGTGTTTTCTTACATTGGTCAACAGAAACCTCTACCACAGATACATCTAGATCAGTCTTCTGGAAAACAAGACACAGTTCTGTTATCACTGGTAAAATATCCATCAGTATGTAAGTGGTAGATATAAAGTCTGAATTGCCAATTTTCTTGGCCTTTGCATCCTTCTCTGTGCTGAAAAGTGTTATCAATGAGTCAAGGCATCTGTAGACAGTCTCAACTGCCTTGTATATTGATAACCAACGAACTTCATGAACCTCTGTTATTTTCAAACTGGGTTCTTCCAGCAGTGTCTGTATTTCTGTCAACTTCTCACATCTGTTTGCAGAGGCCTTAAAAAAGTAAAAAAGTCCTGTAAGAGTCTCCTGATACTCTTTTAGGTAAGGCACATTGATGGCTGCTTGAGAGCTCACTAATGCCAACCTATGAGCAATGCAATGGCAATTTAAAAGCATGGGATTGACTCTTAGCAAATGTCCTGTGACACCCTCTCCTCTGCCAGTCATTGCCTTGGCACCATCACTTCCAAAGCCCATGACACTTGACATTTGAACAGTTCTGTCTTTTAAACTATCTAAGATTGCTTTAGAAATCACGTGTCCAGTTCCATCTGGGACTTTGATATTCTCCAAGAAATGTGTTGATGGAATATATGTTTCTGGATTCAGGACTCTTACATAGATCCCTAGCTTTTTTTGGCAACCAATATCTGTACTTTCATCAGCAAACACACTTATGAATTGGGGAATTCTTCAGCTTTTCATTAATATCAGACCTAATTGACCAAGACAATGATTCCAACATATCAGCTGCTGTTGACTCTGAGGTGTATGTGGCATTACCAGCATGTGAGAGATGAGATATATGGGGACAGTCCAGCAATTTCAGAAAGTCTATTAAACTAGAATATTTGTGCAAAGGAAGGGTTTCTTTTGCCAGCCAATAAACAGTCTTAAAAGCAACTAAAACTGCTTCTTCTTTTTCATTATGTACCTTCTGTACAACTCTAGAAAAGTCCGACTGCAAGCCTTCAGCAAGAGCGGAAGCTTCGTGATCTTTACTTTCAGCATGCCTCGTGAGAGTACTGGTACGGAAATTTGAGGTTCCTTCTGTTAAACAATTAACCTTTTTGTGTTTCAAGCACAAATTGCATTTCATTACGGTTTTTTCATCATCGAATCGGAGCCAGGAAAAACTTTTCAACCATGCGTTCTGAAAACTTCTGCTAACGCTACTCGTAGATTTCATTTCAATACCTGTCATTTCTTTAGAGGGATGATCGGAAACATTAGCGGCCTCCGTCTGTTTCATTACGTTCCGATAGATCATTGTTATTATTGTCTGTCTTTCTGCTTTTACTTCCGAAAAAGTCATCGATCGTTCGCAATTGTTTACGCTTCGACATTTTGCATGTATCTGTATAGTGGTAATAAAAGAATAAGTGTGATTGGCTAATGCACACAAGAGACTGATCCGCGAGCCAATGAGAGCGCGTCTTTCATTGAAGATAAGGGCACACTCGTTTAAAGTGCGGGAAGTACTGGAGAAAATTGGAACATGTTCTGCGTAAGTTAAAATGTTCGAGATTAAAAAAAGATGCGCCCGTAAGACCGCCTATCACAAGAAAAATGCGCCCAATGATGTTTTTGTGCGTCATGACGCACAGGGCGCTGCCTAGAATGAACCCTGGACCAGAAAGAGAGGTTAGCCATGATCCAGTCAGAGGTCAGGAAAGTAGAAGAACATACAGACAGGCAAAAGCGGTGGAGATGGGATCACAGGAAGCATGGACTACATTAAACACCACAGACAGGAAGTTCACCTGGGAAAAAATCTGGAAGTATAAACCACTAAGACTGTCATTAATCATCAGGTCTGTCTATGATCTCCTACCATCACCAGTGAATCTCTGTTGATTGAGACTTAAGCCGACTCTAAATGCAGCCTGTTCATCATCACTGACACAGGGGAGATAGAGATGGAGACATGACTGAGTCCTCAGAGAGTTGGCTGATTGGCTGGACAGAGAGAGAAAGAGAGAGAGAGAGAAAGAAAAAAAGAAAGAAAGAAGGAACATGGAAGAAGTAACCCCCAAATTGCCTTTGTCAAGCCAGGTGAACCAACGAAGAGAGCAAACCCACAGCAAACATTAATCCTGGATGGCACCACCAGATGGAACATGGAAGTTGACCTCGGCAAGAGGCTTGTTTTCCCAGGCATAGTCTAGACCATTTTTAGACAAGATATTGTCCTTTGGTCCAAGACGGGAAAGAAGCTCATCGTCATTGAGCTTACAGTACCGTGGGAGACAAGATGTGAGGAGGCCTATGAGAGGAAGAAGGGAATTTAAGTATACTGAGCTTCTAGACCTTTGCAGGCAATGAGGTTTGCGTACTTGGCTGTTTCCTGTTGAAGTAGGAGTTAGAGGGTTCTGTTCACAGTCCATCTGCTGACTGATGACAGTTGATGGAACTATTGGCAGAGAAAAAAGGATGGCTATCCAGAGACTGAGCCAAGCAACTGAACATGTGTCTAGCTGGTTGTGGCTTAGACGTGGGGAGAAGAGCTGGATGTATTCAACCAACACACAGTGATTTTCAATGTGGGCCCACCCGTCATGAGAGGGACAAAACACTCAATGACGGCGGACTCCATGCTGATGATGTTGGTTGAGGAGCAGTTTACACTGTATATCTACACATACAGTATTTTACTAAATAGTATTAAAATTTAAATTAGTGAATGTTTATTGCTTTGAAAATTATATGAATAATGTTATTTTCTGGGGAAAAGATGTTTTTGTTTTTTGAAACTTTTGCATTAAATCAAAAGGTTTGGGTATCATGTAAAGATATGCTGTGAAATATCAAGCTGTATGGAAGAGTATTACAGAAGTTATCATATGACTTTTTCAATTTCTTGACACATACTGATATATGTAACACATTGAAAGGGAAAGTTTCTTTAAATTATTAGTTTATATTTTCAAATTTTAGAAGAAATGTTATTTTAAATTTTAATCTTTTTAATCAGCTATGTGAAATTGAAGTAAAAGACTGAATTCTGATTCTGCAATATCAAATATCATTGTTTAAGATAGTCGTTTTGGTATATAATAAACAATCCTAGCTTTGTATTGGTAAAAGCTACTCAGGACACTTTAACTCAACAAAACATGTTATAATTGTTAACATTTTCAACTGCTGTATGGCTTTGTATCATTTTGGACATCTATTTAGATTGCATTGCATCTTGCAAATAAATGTATATTTTATTTGTCAACAGGTGATAAGAAGTAAGGGCTTTCCTTCATGAGAGGTTAATATGAATTAAGAACTAGAACTTCCAGTATCTGATATCAATCATGGTCTTTTTTTTGGAAAATGTGATGGGTGGGGGCATCTGTGTCCTCTGGACACATTTCTAGTTTCTTTTTCATTCTTTTGTACTCTGTAGTGAAAATGTTTATATGTCAATTACAATTTTACTGGTAATGTCCAACATTGTTGTTGCTTTGGTTACGTGAATTTTACTTTTTTCAATGTTAGAGCTATTTCCTTGATTAAAGTGCATCTGACTGCAGTCTGAAATTTCAAATATCAAGCAATTTCAACCCGATATAAATTTGGATATTTTCCTTTTTAACTCTTCTTTAACCATGGTAGGCCTACAATCGCTTCAGGTACCCGACCTTTCTGCATTTGGCTAGTCAGTCAGTGAAAGTGGGCGGTACAAATGTAATTCAGTTTGAACACATAGTACCATGACACATACTTATTAAACAGCCATAGATTACTGATTAGCACCACATTATGTCTGGTATAATCACTCATTGTATGATAGGAATATCAAAGGATATATGTTATTTGTAGGTTAGTGCAGACGAAAATTCAAGGGCCCCGGCAGACACAATTTGATATTAAAACTCCCTGGTATATCGGATTTTTAAAAGCAGGCACCCTAGCCCCAGGGTTTTAAAGGCCTTGATAATCATCATTTTCATTCAAATCTAGAACATAACAAACTCATTGCTTCTTCAACAGTTTGGCTCTAATTATCTCTTGGAAATAAGCACTCCGTATTTTCTTTTTGCCAACAAAAGAAAACAACAACAAATGGACTTTTGATTCATTACTTTCACTTTTCATCGGTTAATAATCTGTTTTGCCTTCAAATTAAGACCATTTTATCTATATCAAGTTATCACCAGTTTCCATTTAAATATTATTTTAAGAAATACCTATAACATTTGAAAGATAATGAAAAATTGACTTTTATATTCTTTGTACTTATTAACTGGCAAATTCAAATCAATAAGATATTTTTTTATGCTCCTGGATCGATAGGTTGGGGCATATTGTTTTTGGCCTGTCTGTCACAAAACTTTAATCTTGACCATAACACAGAAGACCTTCCACCTACAGCCACCAAACTTCACAGATGCATGCACAGGGTCAAAGGTCAAGGTCACCATGACCCCAACTAGTCAATATTGACTGTGGCCATAAAACAGAAGTCCATCCATCCACGGCTTCAAACTTCACAGATGTATGCATCTTAAAGAGCTCAAAGGTCAAAAGTCAAGGTCACTGTGACCCCATATAGCAAATATTTACTTTGGCCATAAAATAAACATGCTTCCTTCCAAAGTTTATAGCTTCACATGTGTACCGTGTGACCCTGTGACCTCAAAGTGGGTCTGGTGGGCAGAGCTCATGAAGATGCATACACATGAGGTTATAATGCTTTGTATGGAAGTATATTTATGTTGTGACCTTCAAATGACCTTGATCCCAAAGGTCTAACGCGCCCCCCCCCCCCTAAAGGGTGCATGGCATTTATTTTTAGCTCATCTCATGCATCAGTTTTCCACAAAAACAAATCTGTAGTTTATATATTATTTTCTTACTTTATCTAATATTCTGTACTCCAGGATAATAGAATGATTATATCCCCAAGAACTGTTTTTGTTTGACTCTTGCCAGTGGATTTGTTGGGACACAGTGTCCCATGATATATGTCATTTGGAACTGATAAAATTCTGTTAATTCCAAAATGTAGTGTATCATTCATCATTCTTTAATGAATTGCAGAAAGAAAAAAAGAGTAAGATACAAGAGTTGGCAGAGTTTCTTGAGGAAGAGGAAGAAGAGAAGCCTGATGAAGCATGTGATCTTGAGGTAGGGACAATAGCAGTGATAACACAAATAAAAACTGACCTCCAGGTACATCTAGTCTATGAAAGAGACTGCTGGTCCATGGTCTTTGTCAATAAAAGTTACTAGGGTTGAAAAATCAGAAAATTGTCTTCATGACTTAATTAGATTAGGAAATTTACTTAATTAGATTGGGAAATTAATTAGAAATCACAGTGGTCTCGCGATTCATCAATGTGGTGATTCACTGAATACCGACATTGCCTCAAGCTACAAGCTTTGTACCTTGATTTAGCTCTTATTATTCTATATAAATATTAGGTTGATATTTCAAACATGCAGGGGCCTCCATGGCCGAGAGGGTAAAGTCGCTGACCTTAACACTTACTCAGCCCCTCACTGAGGGCACCGTGCTCCAGTGGTAACGTATCCAATTGTGGAACTGAAGGTTGTGGGTTCAAACCCCGTTGGAGGCAAGAATTATTCATTACCTTGCACAGCACAAAGTACTGGTCCAACCCAGGAAACGTTGAAATGGATTAGTATAAGTTGAAAGAACTTGTTTCCCAATTGACGTAAAATAAATTAGTTAAACATCAAAACAGCCCCTCACTGCGTGGGTTCGAATCCAGGTGAACCTTCACAAAAGATGCTAACATCAATTTGATCCATGTAGAACTCTGGTTGCCATGGCAATGGAAAAAAACATGAAATCTTTAAAAATCATTTCCTTCAAAACTATTGGCAAGATTTCAAAATGTTTTAGTACAAATGTTCTTCGGGTAACCAAGATTGCTAAAATTATTTTGATCTGTAAGAAAACATGGCTGCCAGGGGAGGGGCAAATTTGCCTTATATGTATATAGTGAAAACTTTAAATGATATCTCCTCTGAAACTGTTGCATAGAATTTGATCAATCTTGGCAGGGATTATCCTTGGGTGAACCTTTACAAAAGTTGCTAAAGTGAACTTAATCCATATAGAACTCTGATTGCAATTGCAATGGAAAGAAATGAATTATGAAATCTTTATAAAATCATCTCCTTCAAAACTACTGGCCATAATTCAAAATGTTTTAGTACAGAATCTGATGTTCCTTGGGTAACCCTTTACTAAGGTGAGCGATCCAGGGCCTTTTTGTCCCTCTTGTTTTTTTATGCCCCCAAAGGTGGGCATATAGTAATTGAACCGTCAGTCTGTCTGTCCAGATTTCGTTTCCGCTCCATAACTCTGACATTCCTAGATGGATTTTAAAATTACTTGGTAGAATTGTTCACCATCATGAGACGATGTGTTGCGCGCAATCCCCAGGTCTGTAGCCTCAAGGTCAAGGTTTCACATAGAGTTCAAAGGTCAAAAATGGAGTGTATTTCTTTTCTGCTTGGTAACTTTGACATTTCTTGATGGATTTTAAATCTACTTGGCAGAAATGTTCACCATCATGAGACAATGTGTCGCGCACAATCCCCAGGTCTGTGGCATCAAGGTCAAGGTCACAAGTTCAAAGGTTAAAAAATGGGGTCTATTTTTCGTTTTCGCTCCGTAACTCTGACATTCCTTGATGGGTTTTTGAATTACAGTCAAAAATGTTCACCATCATGAAGCAGTATGTCGTGCAATCCCAGGTCTGTAGCTCCAAGGTCAAGGTCACACTTAAGTTGTTTTTTCTGTGTCCGCTCCTCAATAGATTTTGATTTTTTTTTCCGTAAATGTGCAACGTAATCATACAATGTGTTGTGTACAATACCCGGGTTCATAGCTGAAAGTTCATGGTCAAACTAAGAGGTCAAGTGTCCTAAGCCCTGATTGTGCATTGGTTTGCCTGCCCTCCCTCCGCCTGTCCAGAAATTGGGATGCAGTGATTACTTAAAAACCATAAGCTAGCTCAGTGAAACTTGGTATATAAAGGCAATATGGAGATTAATTAATGCACCTCTTGGATAAAAATATTGGTTGCTATGGTAATTGAAATAATCAAAATATGCACGATCAATAGTGGACTTATGTTTCAATTATGCATATGATTCTAGCTATTGTGTATTTCGTACATGCATAATGCTGTAGTGATTTCACTGTTAAAAATGTCAGGGAAAAATCAAAAGAAATGTCAGGAAATTTTTCACAAAACCATGACACAGGCATTTGTCACATCCTGTGACATATCTTGTTTTTTTATGACAAAACATATTTTATTTTGTAAAAATGTTATTAATTAAAAGCTAAACGTAAACTTATTTATGAAAAAAAACACAAAAAAAACATAATTATTTAGATATCAACAAATGTCAACATTAAATTTCGACATCTGAATGATTTCTTGAATACAGCGATTCCTCGAGTTGTTTTGCCAATCCTGTCTGACCTCGAAGAATTGCGAGACCACTGTAATTAGGAAGTTGATATGTTGATTGTTTAAAATCATGTTTTGAATAAGGCATAATTTCTTGTCCAGTGATGAATGATTCTAATAGTATGAAAAAATAGAGGGTGACTTTTCTGCAGAGTGTACCTTGAGAACATTTACAAGCTTTGCACTAAGCTCAAAACTTGTATTTGTTTTAAATGAAATTTTATTTTAGTTCAGAGAATATTTTACCTATCACTTAAAACTAACCTAGGTATATTTTCTTTGAAATAACAATGTTATATTTTAAAATTTCTTATTGCATTAACAGTGAAAGCTATGTGAATAATTATATGATATGATATTGTCAAAATTAGCCTGAAGTTCCAACATCTAAGAAAAAAGGGCGAGATAAAGGTAAAGGGAAGTCTACAAAGACGCAGATGTGCGAACCCTCACAAACTGAGGATCCTGAAGAGGAAGAAGAAGAGATTGACAGAGATATGGCTGGAAACATGGGGTCAGATAATGAAGCAGCAGAAGGTATAGCACATATCCATTTTTATCAGGGGAAAAAAACAAACATGAAAACCAAAACAATGATCTTTATGTATGGTATCTTTTTAATTTCTTTTTATAAACCTAATTAATATTGGTAAATTGATAATAATCAGTTCTACAAAAAAATATGTACTCATGAGTACATTAAATATTGCAAAAATAAAAACCTGGGAGCTGGATTCAAACTGGCAACCTTCTCTTGCACGGCACTGAATTCTAATTTCCTGGCTAGCCTACCGACTGATCAAGCTGTTGTGGCAGAACCTTTGTGAAAATAAAGTATATCTTTAAAGATAAACTTGTGAAATTCAAGCAAGTGATTGTATAAAATATCTCCAAAATAATAGCAACTGACTCGCTTGCGCATTTACTTTTTTATTAGCTCACCTGAGCACAACATGCTCAAGGTGAGCTTTCGTGATCGCCCTTCCTCCATCGTGCGTCGTCATCAATTTGGCTTGTTAACACTCTAGAGGCCATATTTTTAGGCAAATCTTCATGAAACTTGATCAGAATGTTTGTCTCTATAAAATCTTGGACAAGTTCGAAATTGGGTGGGAAAAAGAGGTCATTTAACTCTAGGCCACATTTTTGGCCCAATCTTCATGAAACTTGGTCAGAATGCATGTTTTCATGAAATCTTGGAGAAGTCCAAGGTTGGGTCATGTTGGGTCAAAAAGTAAATCACAAGGTCAAATCCAAGAAAACCTTTTAAACACTCTAGAGGCCTCATTTCTTGCCAAATCTTCAAGAAACTTGGTCAGAATGTTTTTATTCCATATAATCTTGTACAGGTTCGAATTTTGGTCATGTGGGGTCATAAAGTAGGCTACAAGGTCAAATCTTAGGAAAACCTTGTTAACACTCTAGAGGCCACATTTTTGGCCAAATCTTTATGGAACATGGACGTAATGTCTGTTTCCATAAAATCTTGGACAAGTTTGAAGTTTGCTCATGTGGGGTCAAAAAGTAGGTCAGTATGAAAAATGCAACATATGTTGCTCATTTATAATAAGGTGAGCGGTTCAGGGCCATCATGGCCCGCTTGTTCTATATTGACAAGCATTAGAATAGTCAAGCATGCTGTCTTATAGACAGCTTTTTTTTTTTTTGATCCATTGAGAACATGGCTGCCAGGGATCTGAGCCTTTTTTCCTTATATTATTATATATATAAAATTATTTGAATTGGTAAAAAAACATGGCCGTTAGGGGGTGGAGCCGGTTTTCCTTTTTATGCATATACAGTCAACATCGTACATGCGACCACCTGTATTAAACGACTTTTTTATTGAACGACCGTTATAAATCCTGCCCGAACATTTTTACTATATCAATTTATCCCATTAAGCGAGCTTTTGTGATCACCTTTTGTCCGGCGTCCGTCGTCAACAATTGCTTGTGAACACTCTAGAGGCCACAGTTTTGGCCCAATCTTCATAAAATTTGGTCAGGATATTTGTCTACATGATTGGGGTCAAAAACTAGGTCACAGTCAAATCTTGAAAAACCTTGTGAACACTCTACAGGCCCAGTTGCCCAATCTTCATAAATTGGTCAGGATTTTGTCTACATGATACTCAGATGAGTTCGAATGGGTCACATGGGGTCAAAAACTAGGTCACCACATTGTGAACACTCTAGAGGCCACAGTTTTAGCCCAATCTTCATGAAAAATGGTCAGAGTGTTTGTCTACATGATATCTTCGATGAGTTCGAAAATGGTAATGTGGGGTCAAAAACTAGGTCACCAGGTCAAATCTTAGAAAAACCTTGTGAACACTCTACAGGCCACAGTTTTGGCCTAATCTTCATAAACTTTGGTCAGGATGTTTGTCTACATGATAAAATGGGGGTCAAAAACAGGTCACCAGGTCAAATCTAAGAAAAACCTTGTGAACTCTCTAGAGGCCACAGTTTTAGCCCAATCTTCAATAGATTTGGTCAGGATGTTTGTCTAATTGATATATTGGATGAGTTTGAAAATGAGTCACATGAGGTCAAAAACTAGGTCACCAGGTCAAATCTAAGAAAAACCTTGTGAACACTCTAGAGGCCTACATTTTTGTCCCAGTCTTCATTAAACTTAATATGAATGATGACTGCATGAATTCCCAGTTGAGTGCAAATTCAGGTAGGATCAATATGTAGGTCACTTAGTCAAATGTTAGAAAAACACTTTTAGATGCCAGATTTTTTGTCATTATGCCTAACACAGCCATCTTACTCAGGTGAGCGACACAGGGCCATCTTGGCCCTCTTGTTTTATTATGCGACTAGTGACCACATAAACCAAGTCCCAGTACGTATGATTATGCACAAAATCAACTTTTTTGAGCGACTGTGTTTGATTCTGTTGCTAATTATCGTGTACGCTGGAGCATGTGTATATTCATCTTTAACACATCTGAAAAAACAAACAATTATCCCGATCATAAGTGCTCACCTGAAACCAGTTTGTTTTGACCACGCATGACTGCACCATGTGCAACTAAATTCTAAATATAGTTCCTGTTTCCTGTTTCAAAAGTTACTAAGCATAACTTAGATTAAACCATCCCTCCAAATGCAGAATGCTTTGGATTTTTGGTAAAAGAATATTTGGGAATAAGGTAAATTAATACTTCCGGATGCAATGCGTACCATTAATAATTTGTACCTATAAGTATGTACATTGCGTTTTATGATACGTGACGAGGGCTGAAATAAATTTATCGGGGGTTTCTGGATTTATGTTAGACAGAGACATAAAGAAAGCTCATTGCTAAATAATATTTTTTCTTGAAATTGTCCGAATCAATCCATGAATTCGATGACAAATGTTGTGTTTTTCCATCGAATACCAAATGCAAACCTCAGCCAATGATCCAAGGTATTATTCCAACATAACAGCTAAAAAATCGAAAGATATGACAAAAGATACAATTTAGCTTACAGTTTGTATATTTATGACTTGTTTGCCTGGATTTCCAAAAAATTCTATTAAGAGACCATTTCATTAAGCGACCACTTTTTGGCAGTCCCTTGAGCGGTCTCTTAATACAATGTCGATTGTAGTACAAAATTGAAAAATCTTCTTGTCCTTAAAGTACTATCTGGATTTCAAAGTTTTTTGGCACCGATGTTCATTGGGGTCACTCTCCACCAAGATTGAAAAAATTATTTTGAATGGTCAAAAATCATGGCCTCCAGGGGTCGGAACCCATTTTTCTTACATGTATATAGTACAAATTTGAAAAAATCTTCTTGTCCAAAAGTACAGGCTGGATTTCAAAGATTTTTGGCACAGATGTTTCTTGGGTCGCTCTCTGCCAAGATTGAAATAATTATTTGGATCGGTACAAATTTGAAAATTCTTCTTGTCAAAAAGTACTCATTTGATTTCAAAGATTTTTTGCACAGATAATTCTTGGATGACTTGCTGCCAAGATTGTAAAAATTGTTTTGATTGGTTAAAAAACATAGCCACTAGAGGGCAGATCCTGTTTTCCTGATATGTATATAGTACAGATTTGTAAAACCTTCTTTTCCAAAAGTACTGGCTGGATTCCAAAGATTTTTATACCCTCTGCACAATGAAGTTGTAAGGTGGGTATACTGGATTCAGCTTGTCTGTCCGTCCATCAGTCCGTCCCTAATTTTTTGTCTGAGCTCTAATTTAACAATGCCTGGTTGGATTTCCAAATGCTTTGGCACAAATGTTCACCATATTACGATGGAGTGCCGCACAAAGGTCAAGGTCATACAATAGAGGTCAACAATAGAAAATCAATACCAATATGCTTGTTTGTGGATGATATTCAATATTTATTGATAGTTGCTCATTTTCATCCCTTCATCTTTATTTAAAATAAATTAAAGACCCTCATAATGTTCATTTCATAAGAGAATTATAAACTGTTGTTAACTTACTGACTTTTTGTTTTGCTGTGCTTAAAATCCAGACTACCTCTAAAATGATCAAACTCATGAGACAAAGATTACAGGCTACAATCTTCCTGCATGCAAGGACCATGTTTTTAGCTCACCTGAGCACATGTGCTCAGGATGAGCTATTATGACCAATGAATGTCTGTTTGTCCATCCTTCTGTCCATCATCAGTCCGTCGTCCAAAATTAGTTTGTTTGCACTCTAGCATTGTCATTTCTTAAGCAATCATCTTCAAACTTTATGAAAATGTTTATTACCATAATATCTCAGGCAAATTTGATTATTGTTGATATCGGCTTATAAGGTCAAGAGTTATGCCCCTTTTAATATTAAAAAATGCCAGATTTCACTTAATTATCTTAACTTTATTAAATGTTTATTACCATATATCTCGGCAAATTTGATTATTGTTGATATCGGCTTATAAGGTCAAGAGTTATGCCCCTTTTAATATTAAAAAATGCCAATTTATTTGTTTCACTCTCATCTTCATTTCTTAATCAATATCTTCAGACTTTATTACAATGTTTATTACCATTATATCTCAGGCAAATTTGATTACTGTTGATATCGGCTTATAATGTCAGGAGTTATGCCCCTTTAATATAAAAACAATGCCAGATTTCAATTTGTTTACACAATAGCATTTTCATTTCTTGAACAATCATCTTCAAACTTTATGACAATATTTATGACCTTAATCTCTCAATCAAGTTTGATTATGGCTGATTTTGGCCTATAAGGTCAGGTGTTATGCCCCTTTGATAAAAAAATGCCATATTTCACTTTGTTTTATCTTAATTTCTTCAGCAGTGCAGGAAATGAAGGCAGTGTTTCTCAGGTGAGAGATTATAGGGCCATCTTGGCCTTCTTGTTTTAATCTGCTATAACTTCTATGCCCTTTATAGGTTTGCTTCATTATTTGGTTAGTTTAAATGGACTTCTACATCAGCAGTTGGCATTTTGACCTTGTCCTTTGACCTAATTTTGATTTTAAAAAAAAAGTGTCATTTGAACAGATTTACCTTTCTCACCAGGTTTTCAATGAAGTTGAAACCTGGTTATTAGAATGGGGTATGTCGTTGGGTAGACGGGCGTGCGTCAAACATGTGGTTTCCGTCGAATATCTCCTGTTAGAATTAAGGTAAGGTAATCATATTTGGCAGGTAGATACCTTATAAGAAGAGGAAGGTTGGGATTGATTTTCAAGTCAATAAGGTCAATGTCACTGTTGCTAAAAAATAGATTTTGTTTCCGTCAAATAACTTCTTTTAAGAGTGAGGTATGATGTTCATTTTTAGTAGATAGGTACCTTGTGGAAAGAGGAAAATTAGTTTAAACTTATTTATTTTACGTCGATAAGGAAACAAGTTCTTACAACTTATATTAATCCCTCTCGACGGTTCCTGGGTTGGACCAGTACTTTGCGCCTGGGAAGGTCATGAATATATCTTGCCTCCAACGGGGTTCGAACCCACAACCTTTGGATCCGTAATCGGATACGTTACCACTGGACCACGTCTTATTCTTTCATTTGTGAAGTTTTGCTTCATTACAAATTGTGTCATAATTTCTGTGAGTACACGGGTGTCTTCAAGTTCCTGCGTAGATAAGCTGCATAGGTAGGAGAGATCCACTCTGTATTGTGACCAATATAACACAGTGATATGTCATTGTCATCAAGACAGGACATCCTCTCTAGCTCCAGTTCATAATGAGTGGGTCCGGGATATCATGTTGTGCCACAACTGTGGAGACCTCGGTTTTTATCCCAAGCAATACATGGCTGAAATGTTATGAAGATTATATGGCCACAAGCTTAGATTTATGTACACTTACTTTGGTCTGATTAACACTCCCTAAAAGTAAGTTCTGAAAACAGATCTTAACATATACTAAATGCCGTGTCATTAACATATTATGACCAATATTAGGCTGCATTCTTTTCAACTTAAATTTTGTAAAGGTCTTCAAATCAACGTCCAGATAACGTTGAAATAAATAAATAATTTTTTTTTTTTTTCTAAGGCACGAATCCATGAATTTTTGTCCCCACGAACATGTTTTTTTCACCGAAAAAAAAATCCACGAAATTTCATCCCCAGGAAATAAAATGATATCACAGTATGTGTTTCATTTGATTACTTTAATATTTGGACAGTTGCTTAAGTAGGTGGACCTTTTTATTGTACAGTTGAAATTGACCTTTGACCTACTTTTGTTAAATTAAAAGCCCAGAAAAACCTGTTCATAATACCATCAGGTTGTGTTAGAAAACAAAATAATTTGATATTTCAATATCAAGTACAATATGTCAGTAGCCTAATAACAAGTCCACAGTTGATTTTTCAGTTTTAATTCTGTCTTAGCTGACATTTCTTGAATGTTCCTGATTTGATAATAAATATTGAATGAAAAACATAGAAGACAATAAAAAATACAAAACACACAATCAGATAAATATAAACATATATAAAATATATCATACCTATTTTAATCTATATGTAAAAGAAAACTACCTGTATTAACATTGTATATGGGCCATCTGGCTAAATATCATTTTTTTTTTGTAATTATATTTTGCATAAAAACTTTGTTTACATGCAATGCCATTTTCAATGGTGTTTACTCACTCCAAGTGCAAGCTTTATTCTTATTTCAAGAATAGTAATGTTTGGTCATATTCAAACAATTTATTTTTTATGCCCCAGAAGGTGGGCATATAGTAATTGAACCGTCCGTCGTTTTCGTTTCTGCTCCATAACTCTGACACATTCCTGGATGGATTTTGAAATTACTTGGCAGAAATGTTCACTGTCATGAGACAATGTATCGCGCACAATCCCCAGGTCTGTGGCTTCAAGGTCAAGGTCACACTTAGAGTTTAAGGTCACAAATGGGGGTCTCTCTTTCGTTTCCGCTCCGAAACTCTGACATTCCTTGATGGATTTTGAAATTACTAAGCAGAAATGTTCACCATCATGAGGCGATGTGTCACTTGCAACCCCCAGATCTGTAGCTCCAAGGTGAGGATCACACTTACAGTTCAAAGGTCAAAAATGGGGTCTTTTTTTGTATCTGCTGTATAACTCTGACATTCCTTGATGAATTTTGAAATTACTTGGCAGAAATGCTTACCACCATAAGGCAGTGTTTTGCACGCATTCTCCAGGTCTGTAGCTCCAAGGACAAGGTCAAACTAAGAGTTCAATGGTCAGAAATGGGGTCTATTTTTTGTTTCTGTTCTATAATTCTGACATTCCTTTGATGGCTTTTTGAATTGTAGTTAAAAAATGTTCACCATCATGAAGCAATATGTTGTGCAATCCCAGGTCTGTAGCTCCAAGGTCAAGGTCACACTTAGAGTTCAAAGGGTTTGTTTTTTGTGTCCACTCCATATCTTTGTGCACCGTAATCATACAATGTGTTGTGTACAATACTCGGGTTCATAGCTGAAAGATCATGGTCACACTAAGAGGTCAAGTGACATAAGCCCTGATTGTGCATTGGTTTGCCCTCCGTCTGCCTGTCCAGAAATTGGATGCTGTGATTACTTAAAGACCATGTTATAAGCTAGCTCAGTGAAACTTGGTATATAAAGGCAATATGGAGATTAATTAATGCACCTCACTTTGATATTTTTCTTGGATAAAAATACTAATTGCTATGGTAATGAAAATAATCAAAATATGCACAATCAGTACGGAACTCATGTTTCAATTATGCATATGATTCTAGCTATTGTGTATTTCATAAATGCATACTGCTGTAGTGGTTTCACTGTTAAAAATGTCAGGGAAAAGTCAGGAAATTTTCACAAAACCATGAATATGCACTTTGGGGACATTCGTCACATCCTGTGACATATCTTGTTTATCATATATTTTCTCAAACCAATTTATTTCCTTTCATTCAATGATCGTTGGGATTACAGCTGTTTATGATTGACGAGATAGCAGCCACTTCAAAATATATGCAACCTGAATTAAGTTTGTCTTTTAGTTCTGCATTATATTGGGGCCTCTGTGGCCAAGAGGGTAAAGTCGCTGACTTTGACACTCACTTAGCCCCTCACCGCGCTGGTTCAAGTTCCGGCAGGGTCATTTGGATTTTCATGTGGGAAAGCCTTCCAGCTGACTTGTGGTAGGTCGATGGTTCTACCCGGATGCCTTAGTGCATTAGGGGTCTTTCTCCACCTGTAATTGGCTGGACATTGCTATATGACTGAAGTACTGTCGCAGCGATGACATAAAACTAAAAAAAATCAATCAATCTGCATATATATTGGGGTGTATTCATATTCATTAATAAACATTCATATTCGTGGTAAAGGGATAACATACACTTGTGTATTCGGTGCACCGAATATTGCCAGTATTCGAATATGTATTCGTTATTCGTGAGGCAAATATCCGAATATTTACAACAAGCCAATTACCAACTGATAAATTGATGATGCAAATAACCTATCAATCAGTGTCTGAGAAATCAAAAGCTTGACTGCTTGCTAGTTTCTTTTAGCCAGGTGTCATAAATGTATCATCTTCAGTGTACTCTTACACATGCTTCGTACAGTCTCTTATTTCTAGCTAATCAGCACAGTTCTTTAAATTCTTTCATTCAGGTTCATTTGAATATTTTCATAGAACTTGCTCGTATTGGTGACCCTGTATGGTGATGTGTATTCATATTCGCTACCTGGTGTATTGTTACATTCCTAATAACAGGGTTGCCAAGCTACCAGGAACACGGGAAAAGTCCGAGAATATAAACAAAATCCGAGAATTCAACAAAATCCTGACTTGGCCCGGAAATTAGTCTCAAACGCTAAATGCATTTGTATCCCCTCAGCTATTTTCAATACAACCATTATTGGCCAAGATACTAACATAGTTCAGTATGGCGCAGATTGTTGCAGCTAACTTCCTTTTTAGCTCACATGAGCACAACGTGCTCAAGGTGAGCTTTTCTGATCGCCTTTTGTCCGGCGTCCGGCGTCCGTGCGTCCGGCGTCAACAATTGCTTCAAACAACATCTCCTCCTAAACGGCTTGGCCAATTTGAAAAATATTTTGCAGGAATGTTCCTTGGATGAAGCTCTACTAAAGTTGTATAAATGGTTCTGGTCCATTGCATAATTAGGTCACAGGAGCTAAAAATAGATTATTAAAATGCAAACTTCTTCTTCTGCAAAACTGCAGGGTCTAGAGCTTAGATATTTAATGTGAAGCATTGTCTAGTGGATGCCTACAAAGATTGTACAACTCATAGCCCAATGGTTATAAATGACCCCGCACCAGGGGTCACTTGTTTTACATAGAGTTATATAGGAAAATCTTAAAAAATCTTCTTCTATGAATCCATTAGGCCTAGAGCTTAGATATTTGGTATGTAGCATCATCTTATGGGCCACTACCAAGATTGTACAAATCATAGCCCTATGGTGATAAATGACCCCGCACCAGGGGTCACTTGTTTTAGATAGAGTTATATAGGAAAATCTTAAAAAATCTTCTTCCATGAATCCATAAGGCCTAGAGCTTAGATATTTGGTATGAAGCATCATCTAATGGGCCACCACCAAGATTGTACAAATCATAGCCCTACGGTTATAAATGACCCGCACCAGGGGTCACTTGTTTTACATAGAGTTAAATAGGAAAATCTTAAAAAATCTTCTTCTATGAATCAATAAGGCCTAGAGCTAAGATTTTTGGTATGTAGTAGCATCTAATGGTTCATTACAAAGATTTTCAAAGTCTTGGCCCTACGGTGATAAATGACCCTGCACCCAAGTCTTCTCTGAAACCATATGGCCCATTGCTTAGATATTTGGTGTGTAGTATTGTCAGGGGTAAAATGTTTTAGAATCCTTGTCTGTTTAAAAACCTTGACATCAGTTGAAGCAATGGTACTCAGGTGAGCGATTCAGGGCCATCATGGCCCTCTTGTTTATTATATTAGCGTATTTTTGTTGCTGTTCTACAGGTATGTTTGTAATTTTGAGTACAGTAGCCAGTTCCAAAACTTTTTATTTTCTGAAAATTTATAGAAAGTTTACATAATGATACACGGTGCGATGGAAATTCATGAAATTATAATGTAGGAAAATCTGTGCTGCCGATCACATGTCGGTTTGAAAACTCTGAAAGAAGATGTAAGTGTGAAGAATTGGTTTATTTAGCTATTGGTTTTGTTTCTTAGCTAATCCTTACTTACCGGAAGTATAAACAATAAATTATAATTAGATCAACTTTTTACTGATCATTTAAACATTAACAAAACTCGTCATATCAACACATGATCATAGTAAGTACAGCTCAGCTAGCAGTAAATTACAAATGAAGGGCAATTTTCACACCAACATTGATTTGATAAACAACGGATATTGTCTGCTGAATAACTTACTATAATGAGATGTGCTGATCCGAAGTGTGGGGTAACCACTTCATATCAGAATACCGTACACCAAAAAAATTTTAGACTAAATATTTTAGCTAAAACGAAACTCTTTATCTATATTAATCCCCATTAGTATAAAATATATGATCAGAAATCACTCAGGAAATCAAAGATACTCAAAGATACTGTATCAATTTAAATCTGTTTGATCTCTGATCTGTGACAAGGTAGTGTTGCATTTAATACTGTAATGTTCATAGTCATAATGGTCCTTGAAAACACATTTAGGTCCTGGAAATGTCCTTGAATTTTAATCAGAAAAAAGAGTGGCAACCCTGTAGTAAACAGTTGGTCCCTTTGCCATTAAATCATCTTAAGGATTAAGAGAAGCTGGATGTTGTTTTTCCTTTTGACTGAATTAAATTACAAGTTGCTGAATCCATTTTGGCTAAAAATCATGTCTGAAAACTTTCTCGTTCAAGATATTTTGAAAAATGATTTGGTAATTGGTAATGAGTTCTGTTGGCTGTTTATTATTGTGGTATATTTGGATTATTTTTAGCTCACCTGAGCTCAATGTGCTCAAGGTGAACTATTAGGATCACCCTGCGTCCGGTGTCCGTCGTCTGTCGTCAACAATTTGCTTTTAAGAACATCTCCTAAGGAACCGCTGGACAGAATTTGATTAAATTTGGCAGGGATGATCCTTGGGTGAACCTTCACAAAAGTTGCTAAAATAAACTTGATCCATGTTGCCATGGCATCGGAAAGAAAAAAATTATAAAAACTTCAAAAATCATCTCCTTCAAAACCACTTGCCAGATTTCAAAATGTTTTAGTAAATGGCCACCAGGGGCGGGGCTAATTTGCCTTAAGTGAATATAGAGAAAACTTAAAAACATTATCTCCTCTGAAACACTGGACAGAATTTGATTAAACTTGGCAGGGATGATCCTTGAGTGAACCTTCACAAAAGTTGCTAAAATAAACTTGATCCATGTAGAACTCTGGTTGCCATGGCAATGGAAAGAATTTTTTTTTATAAAAACTTCAAAAATCATCTCCTCCAAAATTACTGGCCGGATTTCAAAATGTTTTAGTACAGATTTTCCTTGGGTAACCCTATACTCAGGTGAGCGATCCAGGGCCTCTATGGCCCTCTTGTTTGTATTTCTTCTTTAATACATTTATACAATCTTTTCAAATAAATTTCAAGTTGAATTTTCTATTTAATTCTAGGTGATAAAGAAGAAGAAAAAGTCAAACCAAAGCTGAGCAAAAAAGAATTAAAGAAATTAAAGAAACAGGTAATTATGGTCATTTCAGAGAGAAATTATAAAGAACATATATTATTGAAAAAGTCAATGTGTTGATTTACCAGTTTATACATATTAGTATGTGATACATTTTGAACATATATTTTGTTTGAAATAAAGATTGGACAACAGCAAAAATTGTTCATTTTGAAATAAGATTGTTTCAGACCCATAATTAAAGTACAGTATTATTATCAGATTTTAGGCTATTGGGTAAAATATATACCGTCAGTTGCCATAATTATAAATGAGGTGTGATTGTGGATATTGGATAAGGAATCTAGATCTTTGTCCTTCAGATGGAGTATCAGAAGCAGCTAGAAGACCTAGATCCCAACAGCATACACCAGTTCTCTGTGTCACAGGCTGAAAAATCTTCCAAAGCTGCCGTTATTGAAAACCAGCAAGATATTAAGGTCAGTTTTAAACAACAACTTCAGCAGTGTCTCAGCATCTTTTACATACTGGATGAATATACAATTTATATACAACCTATTTCAACATTTAAAAGCAAGATGCTTTTGATGAATATCAACAAAGATTTAATTTACTAAAATAAACCATGGATGCTGTGCTTGTGTTGCTCAATATCTTTCCCTGAAAAAAACACTTGTCTTATTAAGGACCCAAACAGAGGCAAAATTTACAAAATATTGGTTTGTTAAAATGAACTTTACCCACAGGTGGAGAACTTCTCAATATCAGCCAGAGGGAAGGACCTGTTTGTCAATGCCAGTCTTTACATCACAGCAGGAAGAAGATACGGACTAGTGGGTCCAAATGGGTAAGTGGTCTTAAGGACTTGAGACTGTTTTTAGCTCCACTTTTCAAAAAAAAAAAAAAAAATAGAGCTTTTGTCATGATCCTCTTGTTTGCATCAGTTTTTAGCTCACCTTGGCACTTTTCTCTGAAATTAATGATAGGAAAGTGATCAGACTTGGCAAGGATGTTCCTATGGTGATCCCCTATAAAAATTATTCAAATGGTTCCGGTCTGTTTCATAATTAGGTCACAATAACTAAAAATAGATTTTAAAAGTGAAATCTTAAAAAAATTTCTTCTGTGAAACTTCAAGGCCTTGAGCTTAGATATTCGGTGTGTGGCTTTGTCTAGTATACCAAATTTGTTCAAATCATGACCCTGTGGTAAAAATTGGCTCCGCCCCAGGGGTCACTTTATTTTACATGGACTTATATTGGAAAAACTAGAAAAATCTTCTTGTCAGAAACCACAAGGCCTGGAGGTTAGATATTTGGTATGTAACATGGCCTGGTAGACCTCTACCAAGTTTATTAAGATCATGGCCCTGGGGTCAAAATTGGCCTTGCCCCAGGGGTCACTTGATTTAACATAGGCTAATATAGGAAAAAGCTTGAAAATTCTTCTTCTCAGAAACCACAAGGCCTGGAGTTTAGATATTTGGTGTGTAGCATTGTCTAGTAGACCTCTACCAAGTTTGTACAAATCATGACCCTGGGGTCAAAATTGGCCCCGCCCCAGGGGTCACCTGATTTTACATAGGCTTTTTTAGGAAAAATTTGAAAAATCTACATGTCAGGGCAGGGCTAATTTGCTTTATATGTATATAGTGAAATCTTTAAACCACATCTCCTCTAAAACCGCTTGACAGAATTTGATTAAATTTGGCAGGGATGATCATTTGGTGAAGCTTCACAAAAGTTAAGAAAATTATTCCAGTCGGTAAAAAACATGGCCGCCATGGACGGGGCTAATTTGCCTTATATGTGTATAGTGAAATCTCTAAATGACATCTCCTCTGAAACTGCTGGACAGATTTTGATTTAATTTGCCAGGGAAGATGATGATCCTTGGGTGAAGCTTTACAAAAGTTGCTTAAATCATTCCGATCCATAAAAAAACATGGCTGCAAGGGGCAGGACTTATATGTATATATTGAAAACCTAAAATGACCTCTCCTCTGAAACTGCTGGACAGAATTTGATCAAACTTTGCAGGGATCATCTCCTTCAAAACTAATGGCCAGATTGCAAAATGTTTTAATATAGACTGATGATCCTTGGGTAAACCTATACTCAGGTGAGCCACCCAGGGCCATCATGGCCCTCTTGTTTAAGCTCACCTGAAGCTCCTAAACCGCTGAGCAGATTTTAATGAAACTCAATAGGAATGATCATTGGGTGAAACTGCCCAAAAGTAGTTAAAATCGTACTGGTCCGCCAACCAAGATGGCTGCCAGAGCTTAAATAGAATGTCTAAATGACATCTCCTCCTTAACCACTGAGCAGATTTTGATAAAATTTGACACGAATGATCCATAGGTGGTACTGAGCAAAAATAGCTAAAATCGTTCAATCTGCCAACCAAGATGGCCACCCGCTGAGCAGATATTAATGAAACTCAATAGGAATGATCATTCGGTGATACTGCACAAAATAGCTAAAATGGTGTCGATCCGCCAACCAAAATGGCCGCCAGGGTTAAAAATAGAAAATCTTTAAATGACATCTCCTTCTTAACGTCTGAGCAGATTTTGATGAAATTTTACAGGAATGATCCATAGGTGGTACTGAGCAAAATTAGCTAAAATCGTTCCAATCCACCAGGGGGCCTCCGTGGCCGAGAGAGTAAAGTCACTGACTTTAGCACTCACTCTGCCCCTCACTGCGTGGGTTCGAATCCCAGCAGGGTAATTCGGATTTTCATATGAGGAAGCCTTCCAGCTGGCTTGTGGTAGGTCGGTGGTTCTACCCAGATGCCTCCGTGCATTCGGGGTCTTCCTCCACCTGTAATTAGCTGGACGTTGCTATATGACTTAAATACTGTCGAAGCGACGGTAAACTCAAATAGTCTAAGTCTAGTCTAGTCCAATTCACCAACCAAGATGGCAACTATAGCTAAAAATAGAATAATCTTTAAACAACATCTCTTCCTAAACTGCTGAGCAGATTTTTATGAAACCCAATAGGAATGATCATCGGGTGATACTGCATAAAAATAGCTAAAATCATTCCTATGAGCCAACCAAGATGGCCGCCAGAGCTAAA
>CM037779.1:7411543-7435166 GCA_021229015.1 Solen grandis
AACAAAGAAAAATCTGGCTTTTTTTATGGTGAAAAGGGCATAACTCCTAAATTAAACAAGTCAATATCAGTTAAATTGAACCCGATTGCGAGATTATGAGCATAAATATTGTCTTAAAGTTTAAAAAAGATTGTTTAAAAATATGAAAATGGTAGAGAGTAAACAAAGTGAAATCTTGCATTTTTATATTTAAAGAGGCATAACTCTTGATCTAAATGGCTTATCTTAGTCAGAATTGAACTAAATTAAGACATTATTGTCATTAACAATGTCATAAAGTCTGAAGATGTTTTTCTAAAAAATGATGATGCTAGAGTGTAATCAAAGTGAAATCTGTCATTTTTTATATTAAAAGGGACATAACTCCTGACCTTATCAACAGATCTCAGCTTTAATCAAACTCAGTCGAGACATTGTGGTCATAAGCATTGCCATAAAGTTTGAAGATGATTGCTCTAAGATGATGATGCTAGAGTGTAAACAAAGTGAAGTCTGGCATTTTTTTTAATATTGAAAGGGGCATAACTCCTGACCTAATTGACCGATCTCAGCCATAATCAAACTCAATAGAGACATTATGGTCAGAAACATTGCCATAAAGTTTGAAGTGGTTGCTCAAAAGATGAAGATGCTAGAGTGTTAAACATCGTAAAATCTGGCATATTTTGAATATTAAAAAGGGGCATAACTCCTGACCTAATTGACCGATCTCAGCCAAAATCGTACTCAATTGAGACACTATAGTCATAAAGAGTGTCATACAGTTTGAATATGATTGCTCAAAAGATAAAGATGCTAGAGTGTAAACAAAGTGAAATCTGGCATTTTTTATATTAAAAGTGACTTAACTCCTTACCTAATTGACCGATATCAGCCATAATCGAACTCAATTGAAAAATTATAGTTATAAGCATTGCCATAAAGTTTGAAGATGATTGCTCAAAAGATGAAGATGATAGAGTGTAAACAACGTGAAATCTGGCATTTTTTAATATTAAAAGGGGTATAACTTGACCTAATTGACCGATATCAGCCATAATCAAACTCAATCAAGACATTATAGTCATAAACATTGCCATAAAATTTGAAGATGATTGCTAAAAAATGAAGATGATAGAGTGTAAACACTAAATTGTTGACGCCGCACGAAGCACGACGCACACCGCACGACGGACGATGGACAATCACGGGATCACAGTAGCTCAACCTGAGCTTTCCTCAGGCGAGATAAAAAGCTAATCTAACAACTTCCATTGAATATAAGTGAAACCGAAAGATCATCGCGTATGTTCGATCATTGTTCCCAGATCCAATTAATAAACTGCACAATCTTCGCCGTGGTTATCTTCCCTGAAAGCAGTGTCTATTTGTTTGAAATCATAATGCCAAAGAGGTATTCCTAAATTGATAAGGAAGTGTTTCATTACTGTGTTACCTTTCATGTTTAAACTAAAAAAGAAACCTTTTATACCAAGTAGAAAGATATATACAACCTGAAACTCTCATTTTAAGTTGGAATATCCTAAATATCTTAAACATAAATTATACAAGCCAATAAAAGCATTGCATTTACTCTGGCTTCATTTGCTTAACAACATTTGAGTGATTTATGAAGTAGGTCAAAGTTAATTTTTAAACAGCTACTCCGAAAAGATTTGCTCTTTAATTCTGTTCACTAGCGGAATTTAGGGATCACCCAAGGTCCAAAAGAATAAATGAGTGCCTAGATAATATTGAACAAAAGTTGTGATCAAAATTAAATGTTAAAATTGACCCGACCAAAAAATTGTGTTTTGGTTTTAATTTTTCTCAACTCTTAAAAAAGGACTGTGCGTTTGTGTTTATTTTTTTTTAGGAAAAAATCTTAAATTTTTTGTTTTATTAGCTTTTTGGTTTTGGATTATTTTGAATTAAATTTTTCTTTAACGGTTTCAGTTTTTTAAAAGTTTTTTTTGGGCCTGATCCTGCGTTTGCGTTGTGAATCAAAAGGGGCGGCACAGCGATTTCGAATCCTTACCCATTGGTGGTTTTTTTAAAAATTTTATTTAAAAATTCGTTCTTCCTTAATTGTCAAAAAATTTATGTTTTTTAAATGAATGATGATTTTTTTTTAAAATTTAAAAATTTAATTAAAAATATTTTTAAATTTCCAACTCTTAAATCTTTTTTGGGCCCATGTCGGGGTTTGGGTGGATTTTTTAAAGGTATGGTTTTTTAAAACCTCGAATTAATCAACAATTGATTTGAAATTAAAAGTACGAACTTCCTATGCTATGATATGTCTTAATGGGGTTGAAATATTGTTTTGTGGGAAATAAAATTTTTTTTTTAAAGATATTAAAAATGATTTTTTTAATTAATTTAAAAGGGTTTAAAGGGAGTTGTGTTACACTATTTAAACCTGCTGTCTGTCTTTTTTCGTTTATATAAAAATACTAAATTTTTTCTCACATTTTTATTCTATTTGATCGGTGTTTCCCGAACTTTAGTTATTTTGGTTACAAAAAATATTGTTTTATGTGTTTATGTACGTTATTTAATTTTTCAGGGTGAATAATTATTTATGAATAAAATCGCGAGGGTTACCCTTTAAAGAAACCCCCTACACACAAACCTTACTTTTTTTTGGGTTTTGAAAAATTTAATCAACAAATTTGCATTTCAGATATTTCGAATAATGTTCTTTGATATACGGGTTTTTCTTATGGGGTTAAAATTAAGGGTTTTTCTTGATATAAAAGTTCTTTACGCTTTTGTCCCATTTGAACAAAAACAAAAGCAGGGTCTAACCCACAAAATGCACTTTAAATTTTTCAAAATTACATACATACCTGTCAGCAGATCAAAATTTCAACGAGATCAGTTTTAAATAAAAACCGGGACAAAGGGGAATCGTTCTTTTACTCGGGGGAAAGTGATGGTAAAGGGCTTTTTTTAAAAAAGAAAGACACGATGTTTCCCAGTTTCCCGGGGTAAAACCTTTCGAAAAGTGGATATGGTTTGGGCTCCAGGTTCAAAAAAATTGGCCAGCAACACCCTTTCCCCATGGGGGGAAACCATCGTGAACCCGGGACTACAGACCTAAAAAAAAGGGGGCTTTAAACAAGGTATAGGACCCGAAAAAAGTTTTCCGGGCGGGCCCCAAAATGTAAGGACGGGGATCAAGAAAGGGGGTAAAACTTTGTTGAAAGATGTGGGCCCAGAAAACTCTAAAGGGTATAAAGTTCGAGAATTAAAACGTCGAAATCATTCTGTTTCCGACGTCAAAGGGGACACAACAAAAAAAAAAAAATTTCCCCATCACGCCCGTTAGATATTTTTTTTTTTGAACAACTTTGATGCAACAGGGTCTTGTGGTGTGAAAAACTAAAAACTTGATGTGACACATTTTCCAAAACCTACCAGGGAAAGCAATGCAAGATGACAGTGGAAAAAACTTTTATCCTGTTTTCCAAGAAATGAGAATTCATCCCCCATTGAATTTGAAATTTTTTGCTCAATCAAAAAGTGGACTGATATAAAACCAGAGCAAATTGTACCTAAAAGGGTAAAAAGTAGTCCAACTGATGACATTTAATCTGGCTGAGGATGGAAAAAACATCCCCCAGAAAAATTTAATTTCTTCCCCCAGCTTGTTTACCCAGTATTGATGTGAAATGAAACAAAAAATAATCCCCAATTTAATGCTGACAAATCGCTTTCCCGGGCCCAAAAATTTGGGAGAATTTGCTGTCTTATTTAGGGAAGTAAATAACACGCTCTACGCTCAGAAATGTGGAGTCTGACCGGGGGGTTTCATATGAAAGGGAGCTACAGTTGCGGGGCTAATAAAAAGGATTTAAAAAAAAGAAGAACAGTATTCCCCGGAGTCGTTTTCGGGAAATGTTGGGGACGTCTGCATTTGGGACCGGGTTTTTGGGAAAGGGACAAGAAACCTTTCCCCAAAGGGGGTTGTTATTAGGGACTGCGAAAAAACAAAACCCCCGTCGTTTTTCCCCTTTTTTGGGAAAAGGAAGAGGAAAAATCCATTTAAATTTAAAGCGGGGATTCAATTTTCGGACTTTTTAAAGTTCCCCCGTTGGGGCCCCAACAATTTAAAAACCAGACCTTCGTCAACATGGCATAAAGACCCCTTTCGTCGAGCTGAGGTGAAAATTTTCACCATTCCTGCAGGCCAGGGGATCAAAGATCAAAAGTTCATTTATTTAAAGGGACAGTTCCCCAAAAAGGATCATTTGGGCCCTGGTAAAGAATACAGCATGAAGGTTGATCTGGAAACCCAACCCCATTTGTTTTTTCAACATTTCAACTTGTCTATGTTGGGAAGTCATTTGTAGCGGAAAAGACGACACAAAACTTCCCGGGTTCCACCCCAATTTTTCCCACGGGAAAAATTTTTGAACTTTCATGTCCCTGCTTAAAGCCGGGGGACCCACTCGGTTTTAAACCGCCCAGGGGGTTTGACAAGGGACGTTTACATGCGGGGGGTACAAAATGGGGGGCTTTGGGATTTAAAACCCCAGATAAAGGGGATCAGAAGAGGGACAGCTGTTTCCCTTAAAAAAAGGGGAAAACTTGCAAAATCGAGCTTCAGTTTCGTGCAGCTCTTGGGGGCCCCCCCCCCATAAAAAGTGGTTTTTGTTTTCCCGAATACGACAGTCAGAAAGTTTTAAGGGGTTTCAGAAAAGGTCATACAGATTTATTAACCATGAGAAAATCAGGAGAACAGCTGGCCAAAAAAATGTACGAAGAAATCTAAAATTGAAGGGGCAAAACGATATTTAAAAAAGGGTTTTTTGAACCAGCATGGGGTTTGCATGAACTGCAGACAACTTTTTGAATCTTTGAAAAAAACGGGAGGGGTTCCCCTTGTTAAATATCCCTTTTTCGCCCCAAACTTTCCCATATGTTTGTTTAGCAGAAAAAATTTGAGTGGGTCAAAGATGTTTCTGAACAGGGGGCATTAAAAAAACGGGACATGTTTTCAAGTGAGGAATGATGGTCCGCTGAACTAAAAAAACATGGATTTTCCACGCGCTGAAAAAAGCTGATGTTTTATCAGATGTGGGAAAATTTATAAAGGCTAGTGTAGAAGGAACGGGTTTCACACCATTGGAAGTTTTTTAAAGTGCGAATGGACAGGACGAATTAAACAAGTTGGGGGGAAAAGGGGAACGATTGATTTGGGCCAGTATATTTTGGATCATTCACCTTTTTCTAGCCCCCTTAAATTCCCGGGGTAGGGGCCCAAAGTCAACTACCCCCCAAACGTAGACCAGGGACTTTTAAAAGTTTTACAAAATGAATACCCAAAATTTTCGACTCAACCTGGTGAAACTTTGGGGGGTTTTGTGTTTTTCAACGATAAATCGATTATACTTTGTTTTCGTAGGGAAAAAAAACCATTTAAATCGTGCATTCAAGTTTTTTGGGAAAAAGCAGGGCCCCTTTATACTTGGAATCTCTGAGATTTCAAGGATACAACACGTTTGTGTGTGGGCATATTTTTGTTTCCCTTTGAATTTTCTTTTTTCGAGGATGTGTTTTTAAACGGGTGTTTTAGATAAACCCCCTCATTTAAAATTTAAAACGATTCCAATGGGGGAAATTTTTTGGTTTTTTACCAAAACTATTCAGAATGTACAAACGTGCAAAAAAGAAAGTTTTGTAATAACCCCCAAAAAACATGCACAGTTTAAACACCCAACCAAATTTTGGAGATGGGGGGCTGTTTTAAATTTTAACTGCGAATTTTTTGCCCCATTTTTCCTTTCATTAAAGTGTAATGTTATGATTTTGTTGTTAATAGTGTTTGCATTTTCATATTGTTTGTTCATTTTTTTTTGTTATTTTTTTGTTGCAATTTCATAGAGTTCAAAAAAAAAGGCTAAAATGATTTGGTTTTCTTTTTGTTTTTCTACCTTTAAACCCAATTTGGGGATATTTTCCCCTCTAAAATTTTAATTGGGGCCCTAAAAAGGGGCCCTTTTTTGGTTTTTTTTGTGACCCTTTTGAATTACTGGAGTCCCCCTACAAAATCTAAATAATCAGGGGTTTTAAAACCCTTTGGGCCCATAAAAACGTAAAGCGCACTGTGGGCCCGGGTTTTAGCGAAAACACAGGCGGCCAGGCTTTACATTTGTTAGGGTCCCCTACAAAAACGGGCCCCTTTGAACCCGGTAAGCACCTGACGCATAAAATTTCCTGACATCGAAAAATGGTTTTTGTGGTATATTTCCTCCTTTTCCCCTCTAAACACACCCCCACTTTTGAACCAGATTTTTTGTTCGGACTTTGTGATTTCATCCTTCTTTTTTTTTTTTAAAAAAAACACTTATTTAGTTATGAAAAAGTTGGTCATTTAGGCCAATCCCCCAAAAAAGTCAAAGCCGAAGACTTGCTATCCAATAAGGTAAAGGGTTTAAAATTTTCGTTTTTTCTTTGGATGGAAATTAGTTCTTGATTGGTGTGTGCCAACAGAAAAAAAGTAGGTCAATCCGTCTAAAAGACTTTAAAAGCCCCACTGCTTTCGTATCAAAAACCCCATTTACCCAACCATGGAAAGCTACGTATTTCGAAAAACAACCCCATCGGTCCCTGATTTGTATGAGGGGACGACATTTTAAAACCCCGGGCCCTCAGTGTCTTTCCTCCGCTCCGGTGTACAAACCCAGCAAAAAAAACCAAGTACCCAAACCTCAGCCCCCACCACCCCAGCAGCAACCAGTACAGCAACAAAAACCCAAATGCAAAAAACCCAATAAAACCCCAAACCGGCAGCGCAGCCAGTAAATAATTTTGGGAAACCAATCTATTCTGGGGGAAACTAAAAGAGGTGAATAAAAACCTCATCAAGGGTAACAGAAAAAGGGGAGAAGTGGAATCCCCGTTTTAAAATTGAAAACGGGGGGGGGGGGGGGGGAACCCCCAAGCTGGTGGGGGCCTTTTCACTTTCTTCCAAAAAAAAGAGGAATACCCAACAAAGTCCGCTTTATGGTGGACCCCCTTTTCTAAAAAATGGACTTGGGGGCCCATTTTTTAAAAAGACATAAAAAATTAGAAAAAAAAGAGAAAGAAGTAAAGAAAAAAAAAAAACAACGGCCCTTTTCGGGGCCAAACCCAAAGATGTCTCAAAAGGGACATATTTTTACAATTGTAAAACCCCAAGAAAAAAAAAGTATAAAAACCCGAAAATTGTTTTATGCTTTTTCGTTTTCGCTTTGCTTTGGATAAGCCCTTTATAAACTACGATTGCATATCTGACTTTGGACAAAAAAAACCCCCGACACCAACGTGGTTTAAAAAATACAAGCCCGTTACCAAAGTACGCTTAAAAAAAACAAAAAACACTCAGGAGTTTGGGTAGCCAAATTGAGTGAATTTTACTTTCTTGAACTTTACTCGATGTTATTTAATTATCATTGAAGCACTTTTCTTCCCCAATAGAACATGTTGAATATCTGCTGAAAAAACCCAATAGACGTCATGAGTAACCACTACTCTGTGAAAAAAAAAGGGCCCTTATCGGGGCCCAACCCAAAAAATGTCTCAAAAAGAAAATTTCCTTTAAATTTTTGTCCCCCTTTTTTCTTTCCCAATTTCCCCTTAAAAAATTTTTTTTTTCTTTAAAAAAAATTGGGATCCATTTTTTTTAAAAAAGGTTTAAAAAAAAAAAATTTGTTACAAAAAAAAATAAATCAAAAATACAAATTCGGTTTGGGAATTTTTTAATTTTACAGAAATTCTGATATGTAAAAAAAAAAAAAGTAGGTCAATCCCCTCGGGTTCAAGGCCAAAGGAAATTTGTTTCCAATCAGGTCAAGCTTAAACTTCAGTCATTTTTCCTTGAATGAAAATAACTTTCCCTCTGATTGGTTTTTACGCTAACAAAAAAAAAGTAGGTCAATCCGCCTCAAGGCTAAAAAAGCGCCCCCAAACAAGCATTCGGTCATTTTCCGCTGCAAAACCATGGAAAAAATTTTCAGAAACTGATTGAATTTGTCCGAATTGATGGGGTTGTAAAAACAAAACGCAATGAGTGGGAAAAAACCAAGCCCAATATTACAAAATCCCATCTGCTTTTTAGACATGGTACATCGATGATGTTGAGACAAAAAATGATGCAATACGATGAACAGGGATCCCTATATGCTTTTGGAAAAAATCGGGAAAGATTTTGAGATAACAGCAAAGATGAAGATGAAGTTCAAATGCTATAGAAAAAACAGCAGATGTTACAAAAAGAAAACGATGTCTTAACCCGGGGACGTTTGTCACCGAAATCAAACACGATGGGACAATGTCACCAAAATCTAAAAAGAAAAAAAAACCCCCCTTTTTTCGGGCCAAACCCCAAAATTTTGTCTCAAAAGGACTTTTACAATTTTTAACCCCCCTTTAAAATTCAAAAAACGTTAAAAAAGGGTCCCCCTTTTAAAATAAAAAATTTTAAAAAGGGACGTCAACTGCAATTTTGGGTTTCATTCAAATTTTTTGGGTTTATGATACTCTATCCGACCCTTTAAGTCATCCTATTTAGATTTTAACAGGTAAAAAATTTGGTTTTTTTTTATTAATGAAAACTTGGGTCCCCCATAAATCTTTTTTTTTCTATACTCAAGGTACAAAATTTTTTTGTGGTACCTTTAAATTTTGGACTCGGGTCCCAAAAAGTTTTTTCTCGAAAAAACCCCAGGGTCCCTAGTGCCACCCTACACTACTGATGCGATTTTTTTTTTTTGTTTGTTATTTTAGTTTTTAAAAGAAATTCGGGACTAAATTTTAAAAAGCTTTACAAATTTGAAAAATTAATGTTTTTAATTTTCAAAGGGCGTTTTTACCCAAGCTGCGAAATGTGTCCTATTTCATCGAAAATATACACAGTTTTGTGAAAAAAATTTTTAGCCCCGAATTCTTTTTCAAACCCTTATTTGGGGGTTAGGAATTTGGGAAATAGGCGGTTTTGGGCTTTAAAAGTTGATAAAAAGAAATTCCGGTTTTGTTTTTTTATTAATTTGGCGGAAAATTTAAAAAAATGAACTTTTGCGTTTTCTTTTTTTTGGGACGGAGTCATGGGCAATGAAGACAAAAAAAAAAATTGTGGCATTTTGGGTTTCCCCCGAAAAAAAACCCAAATTTTTCCGTGATTCGTTATCCGTTAAACGGGAAAAACCTCTAAAAAATTTTTCGTTTAACCCGACAATAAAAATTTAGGGACCTGATTTGGCATTTGGCACCAAGAAACGAACCCCTTTCATGAATATTCAATTTTTCAAAAATTAAAAAGGGAAATTTTGAAATTTTAAAAAATTTTTCTTTGGGCTATGTTTACAAAATAAAAAACTTAAATATCACCAAAAATCGCCTTTTTTAATGAGTGGGAAAAACTTATTCTGATTCGACCGTTTTTTTACCAAAGTAAATTCGTATTATTTAAGTCGATTAGGTCCTTTGTTGTGATCAAAGCCCCAAAATATAACGTATGTCTCTACCAAAGCCGTTTTTTTGTTTACGTTTCCTTTTTTTTTCAAACAGATAAAAGGGTTTGGGGTTTTTAAGTGCTGGGGTTATGACTTATTTAACCTTTTCTATTTGACCAAATTTTATGCATCTGGGAAAGGGCCATGATGATTTTTTTTTTAAAAAAGGGGTTTTTTTTCATGTTCAATTTTTTATCGTATATAGGGAAAATGCAAAACAATTTTTCGTATGGGATTACACTGTTTTTAATAATCTTTTCATGTTACCAAAATTTTTAATTTGGTTTTTTTTGGGACTGAATGCAAAAGGAAATTTTAAAATGTTTATGTTCTTTTTTCATTTTTCATTTCTGTAAAATTTCATCGAAAATCGCTGAGTTTTTGATTTTTAAAAATTTTCAAAAATATTTAATTTGAAAGGGGAAACATCGGGCGATTTCCCTGTTTAAAATGTTTTTGCCTAAGGGAAAAATTTTTAAAGGAAAAAAGATTCGTTTAAAATGCTGATCCCATTATAATTTTGGGTCACCCCTCAGCTGTGGGTATGGGAGACCGAAAATCTTCCCGTTTTTTTGAGGGAACAATGCTGTTTACACGAATAACAAACTTTGGTACATTTTTTCCTTTTTTTGTATTGCCGTTTTAAAAAATAAAAATTTTCCCTATTCTATTATGCAAAAAGTTTGTTTTACAAAAAGACTTTTTTCCCGATTTTTCACGTTTTCGGCCAAATATGACACAATTTATCGATTTTTACAAATTTAAAAAGAAATTTTTAAAAAACCCGTTTTAAAAAATACAAACTTTTTTGTTTAAAAGACAGAAAACCAAAATTCCGTATTGGGAAGTGAACGGTTAAAAATCACATGTATTTTGCGACTTTTCCCCTTTATACAGGTAAGACATGAAAAAAAAAACGTTCCGGTTTAATTCCCAACCCTAACCCTAGATCTGACCCCCCCTTTTTAAAGCAAGACATGAAAAAAAGGGCGTACCCCTAAACCTTTTCCTAACCCCAGATTGGGAAAAAGTGCAAAAAAACGTTCCCGGGAACGTAAAACAATTTTTTTCAAACGCCATGTATTTAAGGGGGTTTTTCGTTCCAAAACGCAACCCCCAAAAAAGGCCAACGAGTTTTGGGAGTTTTTTGTACCAAAAAAAGGGTTTTTCGTTGGCGCCCCAAATTCTGGCATTCAACTTGGGGGCCGGAACTATGGGATGAACCCGAAATCTTCAACCCTGATAGATTTATAGAAAAAGGGAAAAATGAAATAAAACCCCCCTCTTATTTTCCCGTTTCCATTGGTAAAAAAATAAACTATTGTTTATGTTTTTGTCAAGTTTCAGAAAAAAAATATAAATTTAAACAGCAAGAAAAATCATTTTGGGTGGTTTTTAATTTTAGTATGCAGAGTTTGTAAAGGGCTGTGTCAATTAGAACAAAAGGGCCCGGGAAAAAGGATTCTCCTTGTGAGGTGGGTTTCGAAAAAAGTTTTGCCATTTAATTTTAAATGACATATTTTGTTTTAAGCTAAGCAATTTTTAATTTAGAAAATTTGGAAAAATTTTTTTTAACGATTTTTTGACTCTCAAGTCTTAAAGGGGGGTATTAAATGCAACTTTCAAAAATAAGAGTTTTTTGGGAATAAAATGACTTTTGTTAAATTTTTTTTAGTTTTAATTTTGAGCTGTGTGGTTATAAAAAAAACCTTTTTTTAAAAAATGCATGTAGATCTTAAAACAAAATTTTTTTTTAAATTTATTTTGTAGGACCAAAAGGGAAAGTCCCGGGTGTCCTTTATCAGGATGGGGAAATTTTTCCTGATATTGACTAATATATTATCGAGGTTTTGATTCGCCCCATGATGATGTGAACGTGCCACACATTCGAGAGTTTTCTCCCAAATAAGGGAAATAGCCCGTGGCCTACCGCACCCCGGGGGGGCAGGAGGGTAATCGCAAAACGAAGCACCCCTGTGAATTGTGGGTCAATTTCATGCATCGGGTTTTTTGTATTTTTTGGTTGTTTTGACTTTTCCCAATAAGGGTTTTTAAAAAAAATTTTTATTAGATATTGATATTTTTTCCGGGGCCCCATTTTTCACCAGTTGTTCTTATGGAGTGCTGGGTTTAAAATTTTCGGAAGCCAATTTTAAATTTATTCCTTTGTTTTGTACTTGTTATTTTTAATATTTGCATTCCCCAAAAATTTTTTTCATAAAATATCATTCTTTTGTGGAACCCTATAAAACAAACTGCAAAGCTCAGAGAGATATTTTGTTTTGGCAAATTATAATTTTTTTAATTTTAAAGGGAGCTGTAAGTGATTTAAATTTGGGTTTTAAACTTTTGACCCAAAGGAAATTTTAGTTTTTAGGAGGGATGCATGAAAAAAGGGATGATACTGCACGAAAGGGCCCCCTATCTTTAAACCGGGGGCATTCAGGGCCTCGTTGTAGGGGTAGCATTTTCTTTTCCCCTTTTTTTTTGGGTTTTGGGTATAGAAAACATTTTTTGAATAATTTTGGGGTTAATTTTTAACCCTTTCGGTCAAAGGGTTTTTTTTCCCGGGTTTGGGTTTCCCAAAATTTGTGTAGAATAATCTTCGGAAAAGAAAGTAGTTAGATTTCAAAGGGGGGGCCAAGAGCGGGTACACCAGTCATTTTACTTTTAGAAAAATTTCTCTTTGAATTTTTATTATTTTTTTAAAGTAAATTTGAAAATTTGTTTGGTAGAATTTTTTGATAGTGAAAAAAAAAATATAAATTTTTTTATTTAAATTTAAAGTGTGTTATTTTTTTTAAAAACATTTTTTTTTGGGTTTTTGGGTTTTTCCCACAAAAAAAAATTTAGTTTCGAAAGCTTTTATTTTCTGGGAAGAGACAAAAACTTTTTAAGTGTTTATTCTTTAAGCATTGTGGTATTTCCCTTATTTCAAAAATAATGGGAAAAAGTCTACTTAACTTTCATTTTAACATGAATGCACAATTTTAGTAAGGAAAATTTTAAAAATTTCGAAACAGGGAAAAAAAAAATTTTTGCAGTTTTATACCCAAAATTTTAAAAACCCGATTGCACCAATTGCCGGCTGGCCCTTCCAAAGGGGGTTAAAAAGTCGGTATTTCCCAAAATTTTGTATAGGTTATTAAATGATAGGGCTTTTGTTATTTTTTTTGCAACCCCCTTTAGTTAAAAAATTTGTTCATTTTAAATTTTGTTTTTTTTCATAGGTGTTAAACGCTTTTCCCAAATTTAAGTAAAAAAAAAAAGATGATTGCAAGTCTCGGTTTTAAAAATTTTTTAAAAAATTTCAGTTTTGCCCCCTGATTTTTTTTCCTTATCAAATGTTGATGAAATTTTATAATACAAGAAAAAGTCACAAGGGGTTAATTATTTTGGGTTTTTTGCTAATTTAAAAAATAAAAACAACCCGTTTTATAGAGTAATTCTGTACGCCAATTTAAATACTGTATCTTTTGGGGGCCCAGAGATAGGGAAAGGAGAGAGGGAGGAGGGGAAAAGGAGCATCGTACTAAAAAATATCATAAGCAAGGGGTCCCCCCCCAGCCCGAACGGTTTGGATTTTTGTGACCCAATTCTCTAATGGGCCCCCAATACTCAAAAGAACAGAAGTATAATGGTCCTCCTTATTCTCCTTTAGAAAATACAACCCACCACACACACACACAATTTATTTTTATTTTTAAATTTAAAACCTGTTTCACGTTTTAGTCATGTTTGTTTGCGGTTTTACTACATTTTCTTTCCTAACAAAAGTAAAGGGCAGGAAAAGTGACCCCGATTTATAAGAAAAAAACGGAAAAACAATAGGGGTTTTGGCCCTTTCTAATTGCCGTGTATAGTGTTATCACCTGTATTTTGGCAATGAAATTTTGGGTTTTGATCATTGTGTCGGTTTTTTTTTTTTGGGGGAGCCATAAAGTGAACGCCTGATTATTATGTTATGGGAAAATTTTGGGCAAAGTAAATTAAAGTAACCAGCATTTTTGTATTAATCTTACATTACACAGAAAGAACATGATGAACCCTGGAATAATCTAAACTTCAACGTTGCAAATTTTTAAAACTAGGATTTTCGTACTTGTGTATTTTCAATTTTAAAACCTAAGTAACATGGAAAAGCACAGTGTATTTGATGTATAAATATGTAAAAACAAAAAATTTGTTTAAAGGAAAACGCGGCCCAAAAGTTTTTTTTTTCTAAAATAGACAAAGAAAAAAAAAATTAAAATTTGCCATGATAATTTTCTTAAACTTTGGATGACCATAGAGAATTACACTAGAAACCAAAAAATTTTTTGGGGAAAAAAAAATTGGGAGTACTAAACTTTGTGTGAATCCTTCCCTTAAAAAGGAAATTTTTTTTCTATTTTTTTGTCATTTTTAAAGGCCAAAAATATATCAAAATTATGGGTTGTTTAATTTTTAAGCGATGAGTAAATACTATTTCCCTGGCACTGTGTTTAAAAATTTTAGAAATTTATGCAATTGATTTTATTTTAAATGCATACGCGAAAATGTAAAAATATTCTTCTTTTTTTTTTTGTAAAACGCAGTATGATTATTTGTGAAAAAATGGGGAAAAATTTTTTTTGGATAGGGAAATTTTTTTAAAATTTTTCCTAATGGACTGGAAATTTAAAAACAAACAGTAATATGAAAAAAAAAAAGGTATCAACCCGGTTGATTTTGAGCATCCCCTTGAAAAAAAAAAAACAGAAAATAGAAAAAAAAAAATCACTTTCAGGGGGAGGTTTAAATCTAAAAGGGAGAATGTTGACCCCATTTTTTTTCCCCTAAATTTGTTCAAGTTTTAAACTTTTTTAATCATGCAAAAATTTTAAAAAAATTAAAAATGGCTAGTTTAATTTTCCTTCTTTGTTAAGAATTTTTGGGGGCGTAAAGCCTTTTTTAAAATTTTATATCATGGGGGATGCTTTCCGAAAGTTTTTTATGATTAAATTACATTTTTGTATCCATAGGCCCTCAAAAAATTTTTGGGGTTTTGAAATTATATGGATGTTTTGAATTTGGGCGCTATTTAAAAATTTTTAATTTGTGAATTTAATATTTTTCTTAAAAAAATTTTACATTTAATAAAACTTTTTTAAAACTACCCTTCCCAGGGTTTAAAACCCAATTTTAAGTAAATTTTGTTTTCAAATCTTCCCAAATTAAAAAAATAAAAAATTTTAAAAAAATGGTTTAAAAAGATAAAACTAAAATTTGAAAAATAAAATCCCAAACACTTGGAAAAATGGCATCTAGGGAAAAACCCTTTTGGGAAAAATAAAAAAGGTAGACTTTTTAATTTTTTGCCCTTTTTTAAACGGGGTTTAAAGTTTCGGGGCTAATTTTCCTTAAAAATTTATAGTTTAAAACTTTAAACCCTCTCCTTAAAATCAAATGGGGCAGAATTTTTATTAAAAATTGGGGAATGAAAACCTTATGAAAACCTTCACAAAAAAAACGAAAATAAACTTGGATCCCTGTAAAAATCTGGTTGCAATAACAACGGGAAGAAAAAGGAGAAAACTTTAAAAACCATCTCCTTCAAAACTGCCGGCCAGATTTCAAATGTTTTAGTACAGATGTTCCTGGGTAACCCTAAACCCAAGATTGCTAAAATGATTCCAATCGTTAAAAAAAAGCATGGCCGCCAGGGATGGGGCTAATTTGCATTAAATGTGTTCTGTAAAATTCTCTTTAAAATATGTTGGTAAGAATTTTATTTCATTAACAAAAATGATCACATCATTTTGTTACCCTCTACCATAAACAGCTCAAACAAAGCTGACCCCTTGAAAATTCAGTTTCCCTAGGGATTATTTAGAAAGAAAATTTGCACAAAACCGATGGTAACATCATTGAATATTTTCTTGCCAAGGCTGACTTGGTATTGGACCACTATCTTCAATTATGACCCTTGAAGTATAAAAAAATTTTAATATTTAACTGTGTTTACATTCTGTATCTACATTTATAAAGCTATCTGATTAGAAGTATACATAATTTTTAATAAACCAAGGATTATTAAGCCTCGTAGGGGAGTGATGATCCATAATATTAAGGTTGCCTTTAGAGCAGTGGTACTTATGTGTGTGATAAAGGGCTATCATGGGCCCCTTTTTTCTTAAAACGGATTTTATTTTTTTAAAATGTGCTTACCTTTTTCAGTCTTGTTTTTTGTCAAGGGTTCTACAACGGAAGCGTCGAGGGCTCTCATTTAAACAGATCACCAAAATGTGAAAGAGCCACCGTTTAGTAGGGGTGATTTTGGGCATGGAGGATATCATTTCAGAAGTTTATCCTAATTTCTAATGTAAGAACAGTGATTTGATAGAGATCATAACATCAGGGAAACCATTTCGGGTAAGATATCGCTTGCAGAGACTCATATCAAATAACAAATGAAGATAAAGAAACTTCTACAATGCCTTTGACATAGTAATAGTAAAATCATGAACAGTACAAAAACCCAAACGCAAACATAGGCAAAACCTAATATCTAGTGCGGGATCGGACTGGTCTCGGTGTAAAGTGCATGTCATACAAAAGCTCACTGAGACCAAATTTTTTAAAGGTAAGCCGTCAGTCCTGTATTCATGGTGTTAGACATGGCACTGGCCCTTGTTCCCGTGTTATTGTTTATCGTGGTGTTTCTTCTTTGTTACTTTAACTTGAAGAACAAGGACCGTGTCTCCCGCCTGGACCTTCAAGGATACCTTGATCGGTAATTTCTTATGGACAGCAAAGCAACGTCGGCCTGCCAAAGCACTGTTTAAAAATCTGATTTGCTGGGTAACGTCATCAGTCTACAAACAGTGTTCGCAAATACCGTCGTCATCCACGGGTATGACCTTATACACGACACGTTTGTGAGGGGGAGCGGACCCAAATTTAGCTTCCGACCTTCTTTGGGTTAAATCAATTAAAGAAAGTGCGAAAAGAGGGAAGGTATTATATCAAAAAAATTTGTTTACTCAAATGTTCATTTGATCTTCGAAGTGATTTAAAATAAAACTTCGTAGTAATGTAGCCTACCGAAATTATTACAGGAAAGGGGGAACCTGGAGATCCATGTCAGTTTAATCATATGTATTTTTATTTCAGTTTCATCTTTACTTTTCTGTTTAAAAAAACGCATAGGGTGGACTTTTTGAAGAAAGACTCTGTCGTTCGAACGTTTTTCTTACATTTCTTCGCAAAGTGTTGACAAATTACGTTTGGGCCCAATTTCATTTTGTTAATGACGAAACGATTTCGATCTATGTACCTTCTTTGATATTTACTGGGCGTTAGAACTTTTTTTGTATAGAACCAGATATGTGCATTTTAATCGGGCGGTTACGATTTGTTCTATTAATATCTGTAAGTCATTCTAAATTTTAAAATCTAGAATTAAAAATGTTTTAGCAATCTTCCGTTAATTTCTTGAGTAATCAAATAAAAAGTAAACATCTTGCAATATGTAGTGCGTTAGCTAAGAGTTATGAGAAAAAAATCTATTCTCATTTCACGTAATCCAAAATTACAGTCCTTATATCATATAGGCATCTACATACATCTTATTGTGAAAGAGTAAGTTAAACTTTGTTAAACATTCCCACCTTAAAAGGGGACATTTTTATCTTCGATTCAGTTACTGTTTAACGAAGATTAAATTGTGACAATCGTTCTTTCCAAATTAAAAGACATGAGAATTTTAAATCTCATGCGGAATCATTACAAATATAGTGCTCAGTTCAATATAACGTTTGGTTTTACAATACAACATTTAGAACAAATTATTAGAATAAAGTAAGTACATAAACTAAAAATTTTTAGTTGTTGTTGTTGTTGTATTGGGTTTACCGTCGCTCTGATAGTATTTCAATCATAAGCGACGCCCAGCTAATTACAGGTGGAGGAAGACCCCGAGTACACAGAGGTACCCGGGTAGAAACCACACCACACAAGCCAGCGGGAAAGGCTTCTCACATGAACAACAAAAGGGTCCCTCCCGGGATTCGAACCCCCCAGCGGTTGAGGGGCTGAGAGATTTGTAGTCCACGACTGTAACCGCTAGGCCACGGCGCCACCCCCCCCCCCCCCCCCAAATTTAGTGCATGCATAAAATTTAATAAGCTAGAATGATTGTCAACTGTTCTGAAACCTGGGGCCGGGGGTTCATATCCAAACAGGTCATTTTTTCTTTCTATTTGACAATTTTTTTCTATATTACCCTCTCCGGTTGCCGAGTGGTTAAGCCGCAACATGTCAATCGCAAAAAAAGAAGAAAAAATGGTACTGGTATAACTCCCTTGCTTGGCGCTCAGCATTATAAGGGTAATCTATGACGAGTTGATCCGGTGTCAAGTAACTGTGACTGGGTGTGGTATCATGCCACATGTTTACGGCGTGATTCTGCAGTGTGGCAGCCTCTATCTGTCTCGACATAGTCTCCAAATGGGCTTAGAAAGAAAAAATGTGTCTTATTTTATTTCCATATTTTGACTAGATATTTATTGGATCAGTTTAATTACAAATATGGTACCTGGAATATTGAAAGCCTTATACAATCAAATCACTGGATAATCACTGGAAAATGTGAGTAAACTTTGAAATGTGTCTCTCATTATGTGGATTTCACGATTTGAAGTAGACACCGTAGCTGATAATTTGTTATTTTACTACCTTAAAAACAATTATATAATTTTTCTTTTTATATAAAATTTTTTAGTCAGAATAAAACAAATCATAGTTAAACTTTTTTTCAGTTTTAAAATACTGAAAATACTCGTACTTACCTTATGTTACAAACAATAACATTCATTTTCTTTTAAATGTTTAAAAAAAATACATATATATATAAAACAAAACGAAAAACAAAAATATTAGCTCAGAAAATGTAGAAACATTAAAAGATATCATGCCTTTCTTCCTCTCAGTCATTTTTCTGTATAATTTATATGCATGTTTAGCCAAATTTTGGTAAGTTTTAAACATTTCATCATAAACAATGTATAGTCCACTCTTTTCTGTTTGACACCAAGCTGGATATTAAGGTTAAAAATAAATAGATAGTATAACCCAAATAGCAAAAAACATCAAAACTTTAAAACAATGTTGAATGTCTAATCTTTTTTAATTTGGAAATATAATGACGTTTTTTTTATTTTTTTTATTTTTTTTTTTTTTTAGTTATTATTTATTTTTGCGATTCATAAAATACTTACTAGGTACCGGGCCTTAATGAAAACATTAGTTTTAATACAAACCCCATTGTCTGGACCCCCAGGAATGGTTATTTGGCGGGGATGGTCCCGACTGGAGATCAATGCGGAGATTTGCACTTAAAACCCTCAGAGACTTGGTGTCGGTAAAAAAATCGCTGGAGGATAAAATCATGGCCCAGGTCGAGGCTGCAACAAAAGTCTTGATAGAAATGGCGGGAAACCATGTGACGTCCGTCCGCTGACGTCAAAAATGATCTTCAACATCATATACGGAATGTATTCGGTAGAAGGTAATTGAAATTGTTTAGTGCATTCGATCCTCAAAAGAAAAGTTATATACAGAATATTTGGCGTGAGGGATGTGTTTCATGCGATAAAAGATTTTGGACTAAATTTAAGCGAAGCAGTTTCTTTTTAAAATGTCTTTGTTTTATTTGCATGTGCATCAAGATACGCATAATATCCCCCGTGTTCCTCCTCCAGATTGGATTATAACGTTGACGCTGTGCCACCATACTGCACCATCTTCAGAACTCTTCAAAGGAGAAACTACAACCTCCAGCACCCTGTTCCCCGCCCAAGTGTTTAAATTGCTCAATAAAAGGTATGTTTACTTACATTGCCACCTGTCTTTTACCCTAAGCCTGACATGTATATCACAGCGTGTTTTAAAAAGCCATTTATAACCAAACCTACAGTTTAGACACGCATGTTGGTACAAATCTATTCGCCCGTGATGTATTCATTTCTCACAATGAAAGATTGCTCTTAAAACCCCACTTGTTATGATTATGATTATCATTGTTTTCTTTTTTTAGAAATACGAACAAAGGGTCGAGAGGGAAGAAAGTATCAGTGGTTAAGAGATATGTGTCTAAAGAGATCATTGATCACGAAGCCACATTTGACCATGAAAACATCCGAGATTTTATTGAATTTACATCAAAGGGCAAAGGCAAGGAAGAAAACGGCGAACAATTCAAACTATACGGGCAAGTTTAAATGATATGCATGTGTAACGATAAAAACAAACGATTATGTTTGAAACTTGAAAGCGTAGTGTTTTCATAGTCTCGGATACGAGGGGTTTTGGGTTTTGACCACGACTTAAAGCCATACATTATTTTTAAGAGCAAAGTAAAGACTCAGCCTAAAGACCGTCACGAATAAAGGGTTAAATTGTAAAATCCTGTATCTCAAAATTAGTAATGAATACAAACTTCTTTATCAGCGTAATAGCAATGATTTACAGAAGTTAACAGTTAAATTTGTATCTAAAACAAAAGGAATAAAAACATGCAGATAAGATTGAAATGTGAATGATTAATTGATCTCATTTTCACTTTATTTTTATAGAAGATTTCAAAGCGCTCTTTTTATAAAATTTCATGTTCAAATGCGCTTAATAAAAAAAATATCACAAATATGAACAGGCAATTTAACAACAACAACAAAAAATTCACCAATCATCATTAAGATTGAAGGACTTAAATAATTAGAATCTTAAACAACATGGTCGAAATAAATTTCAATAACTGAATTATAATTCGAAACGAATAGAATACCACTTTAAAAACAAAAAAATGATTCAAACTAGAAACGTTAGAATTAAATGATGAAAAACTCGAATTCTAGATATTCATTTCGAAATCTTATTTCGGATTTAAACAATAGTTAGTGAAATACAATTGAGTACCAGAAATGTTATTACGGTACATATATGTATATCAACTGTTCGAGAAATTGTAGAAATTTTTAAATCCAGAAGTTCGGGTTTCAGTATTTTTGAATTAGTATTTCATTTTAGGGTACTGGTTTTTAAATGATTTCTGTCCTATACAGCTCAGTACCCGCGGAAGGTCGTCTTCTTAATTAAAAATGTCTTTACTGGGAAATGAGTATTTCATCGATTCTGAGTTTTATCTTCATGTTGCAAAAGTCTTAATACCTATATATACTTAATAGTGATGGTTTTCCTTGCACTTTGTGTTAACGTTGGAGACTTATTTCAATGATTCTCGAGATTTTTCGCCGGTGGGTCCGAGACCACGTCCAACACCGTCAACTGGAGTATTCTGTACGCCATGGAGTATCCCGAGGTGAAAAGAGATGCCAGGAAGAAATTGAAAAGGTTTTGCTTTATGGTTTATTTCATTCTTTCCTACTTTTAACAAAAATTTTTTTAAGGCGATTGTATGATTATAACTGTGTTTCACCGATGTAAAAAAAACGCTTCACAAGTATACCTATTCGTCGAATCCTTGGTAATACATTTTCCCCAAGGAATACATAAAAACTAGGACTAAATCTTGACCTTGTGAAATGTTTCAGGTTTGTGGACACAGAGCTGTGAGGTATGCAGACAAAACGTTTTTGCCGTTTGTTGGGGCAACATTGCTTGAAATTCAGAGAATGTAAAAACATAGGTTTACACTTTAAAAAATATCTAATACAAAAAGTAAGTTTTCGTTATTTTTGTTTATCTCACATCACTTTTATCTGTTAATGATATACTTCTATTCAATATTACTTTGTTTACAGAAGGATTTAGAATAATTTAACATTATCATTTTTTAGATACATTATAATAACTAGTGACAAAATATGTTATATTCCACTCTTTAAAAAGCTATGAAGTGATTTACATGTATATTTAATTTTAAGGGCAGTTTACTTAGAGGATTTTTTTTCAGCGGAATATTGTTTTTGATTCTAGAGTCAGAAGAAAAATAAAAATTTTCAAGTGGCGGAATGTTTTCAAAAAGTGCATTTGAAGTTTTAATTCATTGAGATCTCTTCATAATCCATCGAAAACCCCTTATATGTAAAAACTATAATTGTAGTTAATGCTAGCTACAGCTGTATTCATGGACAGTTAAAAAGTGACTTCTATCATAGATGAACGGCTTAAAAGAAGGGCGAAATTTCTGTTGATGTTGATAACGGGTTACGAAAATACACATGTATAGCCAGATATAAACATTTATTGAACACATATCCTCGTATTTATATCGAATTTTTATACAGGATGTGTTACGGATTCAATGCGGCGGGCGGCGTCTATTCAGGTTGTCCGCTCTCTAGCCCAAACAAAAATGAAGCGATCTTTACCAAACTTTATGACAATGTGTATAGGCACAATAGCTCATTCTAGTGTGATAATGAATTTTAAAGAGGTCATATTCCTTAGAATTACAGCCTTTTATTGATGAAAAAATGCATAATTATTCTCTGCTCTCTGACACCCATAATGTGAGCTTAACAAAACTTAATTAGTTTGGACACAATATCTCGGCTTGATTGATAAACCACGAATATGTCTGACATTCCAGATTTTGAATTTTTTAAGAAAAATGCAAAATAAAACCGTGTCCCCTCTTTAAACCAAATCTGGTCAAAATTATTTTTTTTTTAAGAACGGTATTTCGGTCAGCCCGAAAGTTGTACACACTATAAAATTTAAAGGCCTTTGAGTTGATAAATTGCAGGACGAGCGTTGATGAGCGCCTTTCTTTCTTTTATTATTCTTATTATTATATTGTTTAAGAAATATGTGAAAGTAAAGCAATATTCGTATGCGTGGCGAAAGAAAAAAACAAGTTTGAACAAATATTGAACTGACTTTGTGAAATTAGAATCTATCATACAATCATTGGCAAGGGAAAACGAGATCTATTAATGTATAAGTATTTAAGAATATCACAATTAAATGTTTAACATTTTGTCATACATTTGTTAAAAAAACTTTCGAAAAATGATCTGTATTTGATGACTGAATGTCAAGATGTGTGTTAGTTCCTGGTTGGACCAGTACTTTTCGCCCGGGAATGTAAAGAAGAATTCTTGCTCCAACAAGTTTCGATTCCTTTGGATCCGTAATTAGATACGTTACCAATGGATTTACGGCGCCTTAAGGATGTGTTTTTGCTGTTCTTTAAAATGTATAACGGTGTGATCTTCAGCGGGACAATCTTTACCACATGCAACCTTGAAGACACGGTGATTGACGGATATTTTGTACCAAACGTTCTTGTTGTCGCCAACCTTCTGTCTTCCAACATGGACCGAAAGATTGGATAAACCTGAAATCTTCAAAACCCCGATAGATTTTTAGAAAAAGGAAAACTGAAGAAAAACCCCGCTTTAATTCCATTCTCCTTAGGTAAATTATTTTATATTTTGTTTTTGCAATTTATCTAGTCTGTTCCCCAGAATTAGGTTTACATGAGAGGATTATTAAGGATGGATTCCTAATTGCAGGTTTATTTTATATTAATGGTTCGGCCAATTAGATATTTAATGCTAAATAAATGCATGTATTTATTCTGTGACTGTGTTTACAAGTATATGCACCTTGCATTTGTAATGACATTCCAGAGGAGACGGAAAAAAGGAAATGAAAATATGTATCAGTTCGTATCTATTACAACTTAAAAACCCTATTAAAATTTACGATTTTTCATACGGCGTTGATGATAGCACGCCATGTGTATATAAACAGTACACTTCTAAAGGGTATAAAAATTAATTTGTGTCCAATAAATTTTCTTGCAGGACCGAGAGTGTGTCCAGGGGAATCTCTGGCCAAGATGGAAATGTTCCTGATATTTGCAAATATTTTTCAAGGTTTACATTTGCACGCGAAAATGAGAAGTCCCACACTCATTCGAAAAGTGACCCCGGACAAATCACTAGCTCGCCTTTGGGCCTACCGCACCAGGGCTTTCCCGAGAATGTGAACAGTTACCCATATGTGAAACACAATTGATATGTATGTAGCAAATTGAGTGTACTATGCGGAGCCCTTTGGTTATAATTTGAGGTTTAAATTTTTTTAAGTCTTGTTACACTTTTTATCGCCATTGTAGGCCCTTTACCTCCCCCCCCCCCGGGGGGGGCAACCCC
>CM037779.1:7435266-7485266 GCA_021229015.1 Solen grandis
GTTCCTTGTTGATAGCCAAATAAAATATGATAGGTTTCGAGGTACGTGTCGCTGAAGTATTTGAGCTACAGAAGGTTGAAAGTTCGAACCTCGCAAAAAACTGTGCAAATGAGGGTAGGTCTACGAAAAACCTATCCATTTTTCTTAGAGATCGAAAGATGAATTCTGTTTGCTGCAAATGATTTGCAAGACATATGCGCACAAAATATATGGGGTGGCGAATTTAAGAAATGTATGGTTTGTCCTTTTGCAAATGGTCAAACTTCACTAAATTTTAGGAAAAGTAAAAGTTTCAAAAACATGTTTTTTTATCGCTTCTGACTTTATTTTTGTTAATTCTTCATGATATTTTCACAAGTTATGTATTGTTATGTCTGAAAGGGGATCACAATTAAAAATTTTTAAAAATAATTGAAAAGGTCAAGGTCATGTCAGAATCTTGTGTTTTTATTCGGCCCAAATAGCTCAAAAACTAAAAATATTTCTTGAGAGTATATGACAAAAGTTTTAGTTATTCAAGAGCTCTTTCCAGTGATGTTTAGTTTTTGAAGATCGACTTGATTTGGTCATTTTACGGCAGTCCAAAGTTTGATCCTTTTTTGGAATAATTGTAAATCAGTTTTTATGCTTCAAATTGTGATATATAAGAAATAGAATGTTCGACTAGTGCGACTTGCGTACTTGATTGAACTATTTGCTGCATTGCTAGGTACCTAATGGTAAATTTTAATCAATTTTGTTTTCTCATTTTGCCGCTAGGGGGCGCTTAGCTTGAAAGCACTCTTCTACTTATAACTCAAAAAGTTAAAGCCTGATCCAAATGCGGTTTATTGCATTATGTTTCTTGTTGATAGCCTAATAAAATATGAATAGTTTATAGGTATGAGTGGCTGAAACCCTTTGAGCTAGCAACGGAAGGTTGAAAGTTCGAACCTCGCAAAAAACTGTGCAGATGAGGGTATGTGTACGAAAAACCTATCCGTTTTTTGTTAGACATCAGATAGAATAATTCTGTTTGCTGCAAATGATTTGCAAGACATATACGCACAAAATATAGGGGGTAGCCAATTTAATAAATGCATGGTTTGTCCTCTAGAAATGGTCAAACTTCACTAAATTTTAGGAAAAATTAAATTTCGAAAAGATGTTTTTTGTCGCTCCTGACTTTATTTTAGTTCATTCTTCATGATATTTTCACAAGTTATGTATTGTTATGTTTGAAAGGGCCTCACAATTAAAAAGTTAAAATGAAATTTCAAAGGTCAAGGTCATATTACGATAATTGTGTTTTTATTCGGCTCCAAATAGCTCCAAAACAAAAAATATTTTATTGAAAGTATATAAGAAAAGTTTTAGTTCTTGAATAGCCCTTTCCAGTGATGTTTAGATTTTGAAGATCGGACTTGATTTGGTCATTTTACGGCAGTCTAAAGTTTGATTCTATTTAGAACAATTGTAAATCAGTTTTTATGCTTCAAATTGTGATATATAAGGAATAGAATGTTCGACTAGTGCAACTTGTATGCTTCATTGAACCATTTGCTGCATTTTTAGGTACTAATATTAAATTTTACTCAATTTTGTTTCTCATTTTGCTGCTAGGGGGCGCTTGGCTTGAAATCTCCCTTTATTACTAAAATAATTAAAGTCTGATTTTTATGCAATTTTTTGCATTCTGTTCCTTGGTGACATCAATTTGAAACAACACTAAAATATTTATGCGATATTTCATGAAAATGATAGTAATTCATTGCAACATTAGTTCGTTATAATGTTAAGTGGCATATCGCATTGTCGCGTGTCATTTTATACTGTTGTGTGTCATTTGCAATTGTTGTTTATCGAGTACGATTGTCGTATGTCACCCTCATAAAGCAAGAAACACATATAATGTTGCAGTACCCGAAGTCTGTAAAAAAAGTTTTCAAGTTAGCGACTACATTACAGACAGGTAATACTTAAAAGTATTCTTCTTGGTAAAAAGTCTGCTTAAACATTGCGACAAAAATGTTTGAAAGATCACTGTATTCAACAGTATTCAAAAAGCCATTGAACGAAGAAATATGTTTTTCGAAACATGTGACTCGTGAACTGAATGGAATTGCTTTTGCGAAAACCGATGATATCGCAATAGCGATTCTAGTTTTTTATTATTTTTCTAACCTTTTCTTGTGAACGGCATATCACCATGATAGAAAAAAGTCACATGTTTGAAATTTTAATCAGTTATTACCACGTATTTGACTTGATCCTAACGTTGAGAAAATTTTCATTTATGTCTTACTTTTCCCGCCAGGGGGCGTTTGCATGAAATTTATTAATGGCTAATAACTCACTAATTTGAGGTCCGATTGAAATGCGGTTTTTTGCATTCTGTTCCTTGTTGATAGCCAAATAAAATATGATAGGTTTCGAGGGTACGTGTCGCTGAAAGTATTGAGCTACAGAAGGTTGAAAGTTCGAACCTCGCAAAAAACTGTGCAAATGAGGGTAGGTCTACGAAAAACCTATCCATTTTTGTTAGAGATCAGAAAGATGAATTCTGTTTGCTGCAAATGATTTGCAAGACATATACGCACAAAATATATGGGGTGGCGAATTTAAGAAATGTATGGTTTGTCCTCTGCAAATGGTCAAACTTCACTAAATTTTAGGAAAAGTTAAAGTTTCAAAAACATGTTTTTTATCGCTTCTGACTTTATTTTTTGTTAATTCTTCATGATATTTTCACATATAATGTATTGTTATGTTTGAAAGGGACTCACAATTAAAAATTTTAAAAATAATTGAAAAGGTCAAGGTCATGTTACGATAATTGTGTTTTTATTCGGCCCCAAATAGCTCAAAAACTAAAAGTTTTAGTTCTTCAAGAGCTCTTTCCAGTGATGTTTAGTTTTCGAAGACCAGACTTGATTTAGTCATATTACGGCAGTCCAAAGTTTGATCCTTTTTTGGAATAATTGTAAATCAGTTTTTATGCTTCAAATGTGAATATAAGAAATAGAATGTTCGACTAGTGCGACTTGCGTACTTGATTGAACTATTTGCTGCATTGCTAGGTACCTAATGGTAAAATTTTAATCAATTTTGTTTCTCATTTTGCCGCTAGGGGCGCTTAGCTTGAAAGCACTCTTCTACTTATAACTCAAAAAGTTAAAGCCTGATCCAAATGCGGTTTATTGCATTATGTTTCTTGTTGATAGCCTAAAAAATATGATAGTTTCTAGGTATGAGTGGCTGAAACTTTTTGAGCTAGCAACGGAAGGTTGAAAGTTCGAACCTCGCAAAAACTGTGCAGATGAGGGTATGTGTACGAAAAACCTATCCGTTTTTGTTAGACATCAGATAGAAGAATTCTGTTTGCTGCAAATGATTTGCAAGACATATACGCACAAATATATGGGGGAATAAAAGATTTTTGGGTTTTTTGTAATTCGATGCTCCTGACTTTATTTTTAGTTCATTCTTCATGATATTTTCACAAGTTATGTATTGTTATGTTTGAAAGGGCCTCACAATCAAAAAGTTAAAATTAAATTTTCAAAGGTCAAGGTCATATTACGATAATTGTGTTTTTATTCGGCTCCAAATAGCTCCAAACAAAAAATATTTTATTGAAAGTATATCAACAAAAGTTTTAGTTCTTGAATAGCCCTTTCCGTGTGTTTAGTTTTTGAAGATCGGACTTGATTTGGTCATTTTACGGCAGTCCAAAGTTTGATCCTATTTAGAACAATTGAAAATCAGTTTTATGCTTCAAATTGTGATATATAAGGAATAGAATGTTCGACTAGTGCGACTTGTATGCTTCATTGAACCATTTGCTGCATTTCTAGGTACCTAATAGTAAAATTTTACTCAATTTTGTTTTTTCATTTTGCTGCTAGGGGGCGCTTGGCTTAAAATCACCTTTATTACTAAAAAAATTTAAAGTCTGATTTTTATGCATTTTTTTTGCATTCTTTTCCCTTGGTGACATCAATTTGAAAAAAACACTAAAATATTTATGCGATATTTCATGAAAATGTATTTAATTCAATGCAACATTAGTTCGTTATAATGTTAAGTGGCATATCGATTGTCGCGTGTCATTTTATATGTTGTGTGTCGTTTGCAATTGTTGTTTATCGAGTACAATTGCCGTATGTCACCCTCATAAAGCAACACACACATATAATGTTGCAGTACCCGAAGTCTGTAAAAAAGTTTTCAAGTTTGCGACTACATTACAGACAGGAAATACTTAAAAGTATTCTTCTTGGTAAAAAGTCTGCTTAAACATTGAGACAAAAATGTTTGAAAGATCATGTATTCAACAGTATTCAAAAAGCATTGAACGAAGAAATATGTTTTTCGAAACATGTGACTCGTGAACTGAGGAATTGCTTTTGCGAAAACCGTGAAATCGCATTTGCGATTTAGTTAGGTTTTCGCATCGTTGCGAAAACCTATTGTTTCTTCTATGTTAAATTTTTTTTTTTTTTTTTTTTTTATTATTATTTTTTTAGTCTCTTTTTTGTGAACGGCTATCAACAAGATAGGAAACATTCAGTTTGATTTTTTTACCAGTTTTGTCCTAGGATCTGAGTTTGATCCTAAAGTGAGAAAATTTTCATTTTGTCTTAATTTTGCCCCTAGGGGCGTTTTGTAAAAAATGGGCTAAGGGCTAATAACTCTGTTATTTAAGTCGATTGAAATGCGGTTTTTTGCATTGGTTCCTTGTCAGATACTTAATAAAAAATGATAGTTTCAAAAAGTTGCGTATATTAACTTTCGTGTACAGGAGGTTGAATGTTCGAATCTCGAAAAAAAATGTGAATGAGGGGAGGTCTGCGAAAATTTATCACGTTTTCAGGAATGAGATAGGAGAATTTTGTTTTTTGCATATGATTCGCAAGACATATACGCCAAAATATATGTGTGGCGATTTTGAGAAATGCATGGTTTGTCACAGTATGCGGTCAAACTTTACCAATTTTTTTCGAAAAGTAACATTTTCAAAGCATGACTTTTAATGTTATTTGCAGTCCTGACTTTTTTTTTATTCAATCTTCATCATTTTTTCACTGTTTAATGCAGTTTATAATCAAATAAAATCATGGAAAAAAATCAGCATAATATGCAACGGTCAAGGTATATACCAATTATTATTATTTTTCGGCATAAAATTCCCCAAAATCTAAAAATTTTTTTATAGAAAGTATAAGAACAAAAGTTTAGTCGTGAAGAGATCTTTTCTTTGTGTTTAGATTTTGAAGATCGGAATTCATTTGATCAAATGACCCAGTCCAAAGTTTGATCCTTTATCAAACAATTGTATATCCTATGTTTCCTTTTTCGTGCTCTGACTTTATTTTTTGTTTTAATCTTCATTTTATTTCACTGTTTATGCATTTTTATAAAAAAAATAAAATTTATAGAAAAAAATCAAGCTAATATGCAAAGGTCAAGGTCATATATCAATTATTATTATTATTATCGGCATAAAATAGCTCCAAATCTAAAAATATTTTATAGAAAGTATATGAACAAAAGTTTTAGTCTGTGAAGAGGTCTTTCCATTGGTATTTAGTTTTTGAAGATCGGACTTCATTTGATCAAATGAACACAGTCCAAAGTTTGATCCTTTTATCAAACAATTGTATATCCGTATGTTTCCTCTTTTTTGCTGCTCCTGACTTTATTTTTTGTTCAATCTTCATCATTATTTCACTGTTTATGCATTTTTATAAAACAAATAAAATTATAGAAAAAAATTCAAGCATAATATGCAAAGGTCAAGGTCATATACCAATAATTGTTATTTTAATCGGCATAAAATAGCTCCAAATCTAAAAATATTTTATAGAAAGTATATGAACAAAAGTTTTCGTTTGTGAAGAGATCTTTCCATTGGTGTTTAGTTTTTGAAGATCGGACTTCATTTGATCAAATGACCACAGTCCAAAGTTTGATCCTTTTATCAAACCATTGTAAATCCATATGTTGCTTCTTTTTTGCAGCTCCTGACTTTATTTTTGTTCAATTTTCATCATTTTTTCACTGTTTATGCATTTAAATAATACAAATAAACTCATAGAAACGAAAATCAAGCATAATATGCAAAGGTCAAGGTCATATACAAGTTATTGTTATTTTTATCGGCATAAAATAGCTCCAAATCTAAAAATATTTTATAGAAAGTATATGAACAAAAGTTTTAGTCTGTGAAGAGATCTTTCCATTGGTGTTTAGTTTTTGAAGATCGGACTTCATTTGATCAAATGACCACAGTCCAAAGTTTGATCCTCTTATCAAACAATTGTATATCCATATGTTTCCTCTTTTTTGCTGCTCCTGACTTTATTTTTTGTTCAATCTTCATCATTATTTCACTGTTTATGCATTTTTATAAAACAAATAAAATCATAGAAAAAAATTCAAGCATAATATGCAAAGGTCAAGATCATATACCAATAATTATTAGTTATATCGGCATAAAATAGCTCCAAATCTAAAAATATTTTATAGAAAGTATATGAACAAAAGTTTTAGTCTGTGAAGAGGTCTTTCCATTGGTGTTTAGTTTTTGAAGATCGGACTTCATTTGATCAAATGACCACAGTCCAAAGTTTGATCCTCTTATCAAACAATTGTATATCCATATGTTTCCTCTTTTTTGCTGCTCCTGACTTTATTTTTTGTTCAATCTTCATTATTATTTCACTGTTTATGCATTTTTATAAAGCAAATAAATTCATAGAAAAAAATCAAGCATAATATGCAAAGGTCAAGGTCATATACTAATCATTATTATTTTTATCGGCATAAAATAGCTCCAAATCTAAAAATATTTTATAGAAAGTATATGAACAAAAGTTTTAGTCTGTGAAAAGATCTTTCCATTAATGTTTAGTTTTCGAAGATCGGACTTCATTTGATTAAATGACCACAGTCCAAAGTTTGATCCTCTTATCAAACAATTGTATATCCATATGTTTCCCCTTTTTTGCTGCTCCTGACTTTATTTTTTGTTCAATCTTCATCATTATTTCACTGTTTATGCATTTTTATAAAACAAATAAATTCATAGAAAAAAATCAAGCATAATATGCAAAGGTCAAGGTCATATACCAATTATTATTATGTTTTTTTTCGGCTCCAAATAGCTCCAAAACAAAAAATATTTCATTGAAAGTATATGAATAAGTTTTAGTTCTTGAATAGCCCTTTCCATTTGTGTTTAGTTTTTGAAGATCGGACTTGATTTGGTCATTTTACGGCAGTCCAAGGTTTGATCCTCTTTAGAATAATTGTAAATCAGTTTTTATGCTTCAAATTGTGATATATAAGGGATAGAATGTTTGACTAGTGCGACTTGTATACTTGATTGAACCATTTGCTGCATTGCTAGGTACCTAATAGAAAAATTTTAATCAGTTTTGGTTCTCATTTTGCCGCTTGGGGCGATTAGCTTGAAATCACTATTAATAATTTAAAAAAAAATGAAGTCTGATTTTTATACGATTTCTTTTGCATTCTGTTCTTCGGTGACATCAATTTGAAATGACACAAAAAAGATAATGCGATATTTCATAAAAATGATAGTAATTCAATGCAACAGTTGTTCGTAATAGTGTTGACTGGCATATTGCATTGTCGTGTGTCATTTTATACTGTTGTTTGTCGTTTGCAATTGTTGTTTATCGAATACAATTGTCATTTGTCTCCATCATAAAGCAAAACACACATATAACATTGCAGTACCCGAAGTCCTTAAAAAATGTTTTCAAGTTTACAACTACACAACAGACAGGTAATACTCAAAAGTATTCTTCTTGGTAAAAAGTCTGATTATACATTGCGACAAAAATGTTTGAATGATCACTGTTAACAGTATTCAACAAGCCATTGAACGAAGAAATATGTTTTTCGAATCATGCGACTCATGAACTGAATGGAATTGCTTTCATGAAAACTGATGATATCGCGATTTCATAACTGACAGGTAATACTCAACAATACTCTCTTGGGTAAAAAGTCTGCTTAAACATTGCGACAGAAACGTTTCAAAGATCACTGTTAACAGTATCAACAAGCAACTGAACGAAGAAATGTTTTTCGAATCATGCGACTCGTGAACTGAATGGAATTGCTTTCATGAAAACCGATGATATCGCGACTACATAACTGATAGGTAATACTCAAAAATCTTCTTTTGGGTAAAAAGTCTTCTTAAACATTGCGACAAAAGTGTTTGAAAGATCGCTGTTAACATTATAAACAAGCCATTGAACGAAGAAATGTTTTTCGAATCATGCGACTCGTGAACTTAATGGAATTGCTTTTGCGAAAACCGATGATATCGCGATTGCGATTCTAGTTAGGTTTTCGCATCGCTTGCGAAAACCTATTGTTCTTCTTCTGTTTTATTTTTATTATTATTTTTCTAACCCTTTTATGTGAACGGCATATCACCATGATAGAAAAAAACCACAATTAGGAAATTTTTACCAGTTCCTTATATTTATCGGAACTTGATCATAACGTTGAGAAAATTTTCATTTTTGTCTTATTTTTGCCGCTAGGGGGCGCTTTGAAATTTTTTTACAAATGCTAATAACTCTGTTATTTGAGGTCCGATTCAGATGTGGTTTTTTGCATTGTGTTCCTTGTCAAAAGCCTAATCAAATATGATAGGTTATAAAAATCTTCGTATATAAAACTTTTTGACTACGGAAGGTTGAAAGTTCGAACTTCGCAAAAAACAGTGATTTCTAATGATGTTTAGATTTTGAAGATCGGACTTGATTTGGTCATTTTACGGCAGTCCAAAGTTTGATCCTTTTTTTCGAATAATTGTAAATCAGGTTTTATGTTTCAAATTCTGATACATAAGAAGAAAAAGTTAGATTTGTGCGACTAGTATACTTGATTGAACTATTTGCTGCTTTGCTAGGTACCTAATGGTAAAATTTTAATCTATTTTCTTTCTCATTTTGCCGCTAGGGGGCGCTTTTCTTGAAATCATTCGTTTGCTTATAACTCAAAAAGTTGAAGTTCGGTTCGAATGCGGTTTTTTGCATTCTGTTCCCTGTTGATAGCCTAATAAAATATGATAGGAATCGAGAGTCCGTGTGGCTGAAAGCTTTTGAGCTACGGAAGGTTGAATGTTCGAACCTCGCAAAAAAAACAACAATAAAAAAAACCTGTGCAAATGAGGGTAGGTCTACGAAAAACCTATCCGTTTTTTTTAATAGAAATCAGATTGAAGAATTCCGTCTCCTGCATACCATTTGAAAGACGTATACACACAAAATATATGGGGTGGCGAATTTAAGAAATGCGTGGTTTGTCCACTAGAAACGGTCAAACTTCACTTAAATTTAGGAAAAATTATAATTCCAAAAACATGTTTTTTTGTCGCTCCTGACTTAATGTTTTGGTTATTCGTCATGAAATTTTTACACGTTATGGTTTGTTAAGTTTGAAAGGGCCTCACAATTAAAAAGTTAACAAAACATTGAAAAGGTCAAGGTCATATTACGATAAGTGTGTTTTTATTCGGCCCCAAAGTGCTCCAAATCTAAAAACTATTTCATTGAGAGTATTGAACAAAAGTTTTAGTTCTAAATAGTTCTTTCATATAATGTTTAGTTTTTGAAGATCGGACTTGATCTGTTCATTTTACGGCAGTCCAAAGTTTGATCCTTTTTTGGAATAATTGTAAATCAGTTTTTATGCTGGAAATTATGATATATAAGAAAAAGAATGTTCGACTAGTGCGACTTATATACTTGTTTGAACTATTTGCTGTTTTTGCAATTTTGTTTCTCATTTTGCCGCTAGAGGGCGTTTTGCTTAAAATCACTCTTTTGCTTATAACTCAAAACGTTAAAGTCTGATTGAAATGCGGTTTTCAGCATTTTGTTCCTTGTTGACAGCACCAAAAATGTGATGGATTAAAAGATAGGTTATGGGGAAATATTTGCGCTAGAAGAGTTTGAATATTCTAACATTGCAAAAAAAAAAAAAAAAAAAAAAAAATGTGCTAATGAGAGTAGGTCTTCAAAAAACCTTTTCGTTCTGTTTCATATTGAAAATTGTGGCTGAGTTGAAATAAAGTGTTCAAGTTGATTAGGTTAAAAGCGAAAACCGAGATACCGCTTGCGGTTCTAGTTATTATTATTTTTCTAACCTTTTTTTGTGAACGGCATATCACCATGATAGAAAAAAGTCACATTTCTGATTTTTTTACCAGTTTTGTCCTAAGATCTGAATTTGATCCTAACGTTGAGAAAATTTTCATTTTTGTCTTAGTTTTGCCGCTAGGTGGCGTTTTGTAAAAATGACTAAGGGCTAATAACTCTGTTATTTGAGGTCCGATTCAAATGTGGTTTTTTGCATTGTGTTCCTTGTCAGAAACTTAATAAAATATGATACGTTTCAATTATTTGCGTATATAAAACTTTCGTGCTACAGGAGGTTGAAAGTTCGAATCTCGAAAAAAACGATGAAATAAAGGTAGGTCTACGAAAAAAGTCCCCATTTTTTTCAGAGATGAGATAGGAGAATTTTGATTGTTGCATATGATTCGCAAGACATATACGCACAAAATATATGGTGTGGCGATTTTGAGAAATGCATGGTTTGTCCACAGTACGCGGTCAAATATAACCAATATTTTCGAAAAATCAACATTTTAAAAGCATGACTTTTACGGTTATTTGCAGCTCCTGACTTTATTTTTTATTCAATCTTCATCATTTGTTCACTGTTAATGCATTTTCATAAAACAAATAAAATCATAGAAAAAAAATCACCCATAATATGCAAAGGTCAAGGTCATATACCAATTATTATTATATTTATCGGCATAAAATAGCTCCAAATCTAAAAATATTTTATAGAAAGTATATGAACAAAAGTTTTAGTCTGTGAAGAGATCTTTCCATTGGTGTTTAGCTTTTGAAGATCGGACTTCATTTGATCAAATGACCACAGTCCAAAGTTTCATCCTCTTATCAAACAATTGTATATCAATATGTTTCCTCTTTTTTGCTGCTCCTGACTTTATTTTTTGTTCAATCTTCATCATTATTTCACTTTTTATGCATTTTTATATAAAAAATAAATTCATAGAAAAAGATCAAGCATAATATGCAAAGGTCAAGGTCATATACTAATTATTATTATTTTTATCGGCATAAAATAGCTCCAAATCTAAAAATATTTTATAGAAAGTATATGAACAAAAGTATTAGTCTGTGAAAAGATCTTTCCATTAATGTTTAGTTTTTGAAGATCGGACTTCATTTGATCAAATGACCACAGTCTAAAGTTTGATCCTTTTATCAAACAATTGTATATCCATATGTTTCCCCTTTTTTGCTGCTCCTGACTTTATTTTTTGTTCAATCTTCATCATTATTTCACTGTTTATGCATTTTTATAAAACAAATAAAATCATAGAAAAAAATCAAGTATAATATGCAAAGGTCAAGGTCATATACCAATTATTATTATTTTTATCGGCATAAAATAGCTCCAAATCTAAAAATATTTTATAGAAAGTATATGAACAAAAGTTTTAGTCTGTGAAGAGATCTTTCCATTGGTGTTTAGTTTTTGAAGATCGGACTTGATTTGGTCATTTTACGGCAGTCCAAGTTTTGATCCTCTTTAGAACAATTGTAAATCAGTTCTTATGCCTCAAATTGTGATATATAAGGAATAGAATGTTTGACTAGTGCGACTTGTATACTTGATTGAACCATTTGCTGCATTGCTAGGTACCTAATAGTAAAATTTTAATCAGTTTTGGTTCTCATTTTGCCGCTTGGGGGGCGATTAGCTTGAAATCACTATTAATAATTTAAAAAAAAATGAAGTCTGATTTTTATGCGATTTTTTTGCATTCTGTTCTTCGGTGACATCAATTTGAAATGACACAAAAAAATAATGCGATATTTCATAAAAATGATAGTAATTCAATGCAACAGTTGTTCGTAATAGTGTTGACTGGCATATTGCATTGTCGTGTGTCATTTTATACTGTTGTTTGTCGTTTGCAATTGTTGTTTATCGAATACAATTGTCATTTGTCTCCATCTTAAAGCTAAACACACATATAACATTGCAGTACCCGAAGTCCGTAAAAAATGTTTTCAAGTTTACGACTACATAACAGACAGGTAATACTCAAAAGTATTCTTCTTGGTAAAAAGTCTGATTATACATTGCGACAAAAATGTTTGAATGATCACTGTTAACAGTATTCAACAAGCCATTGAACGAAGAAATATGTTTTTCGAATCATGCGACTCATGAACTGAATGGAATTGCTTTCATGAAAACTGATGATATCGCGATTTCATAACTGACAGGTAATACTAAACAATACTCTCTTGGGTAAAAAGTCTGTTAACATTGCGACAAAACGTTTCAAAGATCACTGTTAACAGTATCAACAAGCAATTGAACGAAGAAATGTTTTTCGAATCATGCGACTCTGAACTGAATGGAATTGCTTTCATGAAAACCGATGATATCGCGACTACATAACTGATAGGTAATACTCAAAAATCTTCTTTTGGGTAAAAAGTCTTCTTAAACATTGCGACAAAAGTGTTTGAAAGATCGCTGTTAACATTATAAACAAGCCATTGAACGAAGAAATATTTTTCGAATCATGCAACTCGTGAACTGAATGGAATTGCTTTTGCGAAAACCGATGATATCGCGATTGCGATTCTAGTTTTTATTATTTTTCTAACCTTTTTTTGTGAACGGCATATCACCATGATAGAAAAAAGTCACATGTATGAAAATTTTATCAGTTATTACCACGTATTTGAAAATGATCCTAACGTTGAGAAAATTTTCATTTATGTCTTACTTTTCCCGCCAGGGGGCGTTTTGCATGAAATTTATTAATGGCTAATAACTCACTTATTTGAGGTCCGATTCAAATGCGTTTTTTTGCATTCTGTTCCTTGTTGATAGCCAAATAAAATATGATAGGTTTCGAGGGTACGTGTCGCTGAAAGTATTTGACCTACAGAAGGTTGAAAGTTCGAACCTCTCAAAAAACTGTGCAAATGAGGGTAGGTCTACGAAAAACCTATCCATTTTTGTTAGAGATCAGATAGAAGAATTCTGTTTGCTGCAAATGATTTGCAAGACATATACGCACAAAATATATGGGGTGGCGAATTTAAGAAATGTATGGTTTGTCCTCTGGAAACGGTCAAACTTCACTAAATTTTAGGAAAAGTTAAAGTTTCAAAAACAGGTTTTTTATCGCTTCTGACTTTATTTTTAGTTCATTCTTCATGATATTTTCACAAGTTATGTATTGTTATGTCTGAAAGGGGATCACAATTAAAAAGTTAAAAAATAAATGAAAAGGTCAAGGTCATTTACGATTATTGTGGCCCCAAGTAGCTCAAAAACTAAAAATAATTCATTGAGAGTATATGTACAAAAGTTTTAGATCTTGAAGAGCCCTTTTCATTAATGTTTAGTTTTTGAAGATCGGACTTGATTTGGTCATATTACGGCAGTCCAAAGTTTGATCCTTTTTTGGAATAATTGTTATACCATTTCATGCTTAAAATTGTGATATATAAGAAATAGAAAGTTCGACTAGTGCGACTTGTATACTTATTGAACTGTTTGCTGCATTGCTAGGTACCTAATGGTAAAATTTTAATCAATTTTGTTTCTCATTTTGCCGCTAGGGTGCGTTTTGCTTGAAATCACTCTTTTGCTTATAACTCAAAAAGTTGAAGCCTGATTCAAATGCGGTTTGTTGCATTATGTTCATTGTTGATAGCCTAATAAAATAGGATAAATTCAAGGTATGAGTGACTGAAAAGTTTGAGTTAGTAACGGAAGGTTGAGAGTTCGAACCTCGCAAAAAACTGTGCAGATGAGGGTAGGTCTACGAAAAACCTATCCATTTTTGTTAGACATCAGATAGAAGAATTCTGTTTGCTGCAAATTATTTACAAGACATATATGCAAAAAATATATGAGGTGGCGAAATTAATAAATGCATGGTTTGTCCTCTAGAAACGGTCAAACTTCACTAAATTTTAGGAAAAATTAAATTTTCAAAAACATATTTTTTGTCGCTCCTGACTTAATTTTTAGTTCATTCTTCATGATATTTTCACATTTTATGTATTGTTATGTTTGAAAGGGCCTCACGATTAAAAGGTTAAAAAATAAATGAAAAGGTCAAGGTCATATTACGATAATTGTGTTTTTATTCGGCCCCAAAGAGCTCCAAAACTACAAATATTTCATTGAAAGTATATGAACAAAAGTTTTAGTTCTTCAAGAGCTCTTTCCAGTGATGTTAAGTTTTTGAAGATCGGGGTTGAATTGGTTGAGTTATGGCAGAAAGGCGAAAAGTGTACTTTTAACGAAATTGAAACGCTGTAGTTTCATGAATTTTGAGTCAAAAATTATGATTTCTTCAGGATTAAGACACTGAAAAGTGAAGTGATGTATACTGCAAGGAATATTTGTTTGGTCACGTGATTATGACGTCATGCATATTTAAGCAAGAATTATTAAAAAAATCATATAAAATCGGCAAGTTGGCGTATGAAGTTGAAATTTGCAGGATTGCCGTAGCCTACGGTGTGCAAAAAGTCCTGAAAATTTCAGATGATTCCTTCAACAAACATGGCAGATATTCATGTTTTTCGGATAAGGGCTTGTACACGAAAATCTAGCAAGTTGAAGTAAGAAAAGAAGGCGGTTATTGGGTTGGTTACCCACGATCCGGACGTTCCTACGCAGGAAATAGTGCCCGTGTTGAAAGGTGAATTGCGATGCGTATTTGAGAGAATGAGGTGCATTTTAGGATGCAATTGTGTACACCAGGACCGATAAGCATATTGCCTTTGTCATTACGGCTTTCTCCAAACTTTTATTATTAGGTTTTCGCACCTCGCAGTGCGAAAACCTATTGTTTTTTTTTTTTTTTTTTTAGGTTTTGCACGCTTCGAAAACCTTTGTTCTTCTTCTTTTTATTTTTTTTTTTTTTTTTTTTTAGGTTTTCGCATCGCTGAAACCTATTGTTCTTCTTCTGTTTTTTTGGTTTTCGCACCTCCGGCGAAAACCTTTTTTTTTTTTTTTTTTTATTTTTCTTCCTCTTTTTGTGAACGGCATAGCTCCGAGGTGAGAAAAGCCACATCTATGAAACTTTTATCAGTAATAACCACGTACTTGAAGATGATCCTAACGTCGAGATAATTTTCATTTTTGTTTTGATTTTCCCGCCAGGGGGCGTTTTATATGAAAATGTTTAATAAGCAATATCTCCATTATTTGAGGTCCGATTCAAATGCGGATTTTGCACAATGTTCCTTGTAAATAGCCCAATAAAATATGATAGGTTCCAAAAATTTGCGTATATAAAACTTTCGTGCTACAGGAGGTTGAAAGTTCGAATCTCGCAAAAACTGTGAAATAAGGGTAGGTCTACCAAAAACCTACCCATTTTATTCAGAGATGAGATAGGAGAATTTTGTTTGTTGCATATGATCTGCAAGACATATACGCACAAAATATATGGGGTGGCGAATTCGGGAAATGCATGGTTTGTCCACAGTATGCGGTCAAACTTAACCAATATTTTCGAAAAATCAACATTTTAAAAGCATGACTTTTAAGGTTATTTGCAGCTCCTGACTTTATTTTTTGTTCAATCTTCATCATTATTTCACTGTTTATGCATTTTTATAAAACAAATAAATTCATAGAAAAAAACAACAACATAATATGCAAAGGTCAAGGTCATATACCAATTATTATTATTTATATCGGCATAAAATAGCTCCAAATCTAAAATATTTTATAGAAAGTATATGAACAAAAGTTTTAGTTTTCGAGGAGATCTTTCCATTAATGTTTAGTTTTTGAAAATCGGACTTCATTTGATCAAATGACCACAGTCCAAAGTTTGATCCTCTTATCAAACAATTGTATATCCATATGTTTTCTCTTTTTTGCTGCTCCTGACTTTATTTTTGTTCAATATTCATCATTATATCACTGTTTATGCATTTTTATAAAACAAATAAAATCATAGAAAAAAAACAAGCATAATATGCAAAGGTCAAGGTCATATACCAATTATTATTATTTATATCGGCATAAAATAGCTCCAAATCTAAAAATATTTTATAGAAAGTATATGAACAAAAGTTTTAGTTTGTGAGGAGATCTTTCCATTAATGTTTAGTTTTTGAAGACCGGACTTCATTTGTTCAAATGACAACAGTCCAAAGTTTGATCCTCTTATCAAACAATTGTATATCCATATGTTTTCTCTTTTTTGCTGCTCCTGACTTTATTTTTTGTTCAATCTTCATCATTATTTCACTGTTTATGCATTTTTATAAAACAAATAAAATCATAGAAAAAAACAACAACATAATATGCAAAGGTCAAGGTCATATACCAATTATTATTATTTATATCGGCATAAAATAGCTCCAAATCTAAAAATATTTTATAGAAAGTATATGAACAAAAGTTTTAGGTTCGAGGAGATCTTTCCATTAATGTTTAGTTTTTGAAGATCGGACTTCATTTGATTAAATGACCACAGTCCAAAGTTTGATCCTCTTATCAAACAATTGTATATCCATATGTTTTCTCTTTTTTGCTGCTCCTGACTTTATTTTTTGTTCAATCTTCATCATTATTTCACTGTTTATGCATTTTTATAAAACAAATAAAATCATAGAAAAAAAACAAGCATAATATGCAAAGGTCAAGGTCATATACCAATTATTATTATTTATATCGGCATAAAATAGCTCCAAATCTAAAAATATTTTATAGAAAGTATATGAACAAAAGTTTTAGTTTGTGAGGAGATCTTTCCATTAATGTTTAGTTTTTGAAGACCGGACTTCATTTGTTCAAATGACAACAGTCCAAAGTTTGATCCTTTTATCAAACAATTGTAAATCCATATGTTGCTTCTTTTTTGCAGCTCCTGACTTTATTTTTGTTCAATCTTCATTATTTTTTCACTGTTTATGCATTTAAATAATACAAATAAACTCATAGTAAATAACGATGAAAATATGCAAAGGTCAAGGTCATAATACCGATTATTTTTATCGGCACAAAATAGTTCTCAATCTAGAAATATTTTATAGAAAGTATATGAACAAAAGTTCTAGTTCGTGAAGAGATCGTTCTAATGATGTTTAGTTTTTGAAGATCGGACTTAATTTGATCAATTAACAAAAATATTCGAATGAAGTTAATATCAATCAATTATGTCTGCAGTTGAAACCAGTACTCTTACTAGTCAAGTTAAAGCGAAAACCAAGATGCCGCTTTGCGGTTCTAGTTCTTTTTTTATTTTTCTAACCCTTTTTTGTGAACGGCATAGCTCCGAGGTGAGAAAAGCCACATCTATGAAACTTTTATCAGTAATAACCACATACTTGAAGATGATCCTAACGTCGAGATAATTTTCATTTTTGCTTTGATTTTCCCGCCAGGGGGCGTTTTATATGAAAATGTTTAATAAGCAATATCTCCATTATTTGAGGTCCGATTCAAATGCGGTTTTTGCACAATGTTCCTTGGAAATAGCCCAATAAAAGATGATAGGTTCCAAAAATTTGCGTATATAAAACTTTCGTGCTACAGGAAGTTGAAAGTTCGAATCTCGAAAAAAAACTGTGAAATAAGGGTAGGTCTACCAAAAACGTGCCCATTTTATTCAGAGATGAGATAGAAGAATTTTGTTTGTTGCATATGATTTGCAAGGCATATACGCACAAAATATATGGGGTGGCGATTTTTAGACATGCATGGTTTGTCCACAGTACGCGGTCAAACATAACCAATATTTTCGAAAAATCAACATTTTAAAAGCATGACTTTTAAGGTTATTTGCAGCTCCTGACTTTATTTTTTGTTCAATCTTCATCATTTTTTCACTGTTAATGCATTTTTATCAATCAAATAAAATCATAGAAAAAAAATCACCATAATATGCAAAGGTCAAGGTCATATACCAATTATTATTATTTATATCGGCATAAAATAGCTCCAAATCTAAAAATATTTTAGAGAAAGTATATGAACAAAAGTTTGAGGTTGTGAGGAGATCTTTCCATAAATGTTTAGTTTTTGAAGATCGGACTTCATTTGATCAAATGACCACAGTCCAAAGTTTGTTCCTCTTATCAAACAATTGTATATCCATATGTTTCCTCTTTTTTGCTGCTCCTGACTTTATTTTTTGTTCAATCTTCATCATTATTTCACTGTTTATGCATTTTTATCAAACAAATAAAACCCTAGAAAAAAAAACAAGCATAATATGCAAAGGTCAAGGTCATATACCAATTATTATTATTTTTATCGGCATAAAATAGCTCCAAATCTAAAAATATTTTATAGAAAGTATATGAACAAAAGTTTTAGTCTCTGAAGAGATCTTTCCATTGGTGTTTAGTTTTTGAAGATCTGACTTCATTTGATCAAATGACCTTAGTCCAAAGTTTGATCCTTTTATCAAACAATTGTAAATCCGTATGTTTCCTCTTTTTTGCAGCTCCTGACTTTATTTTTTGTTCAATCTTCATCATATTTTCACTGTTTATGCATTTAAATAATACAAAATAACGATGAAAATATGCAAAGGTCAAGGTCATAATACCGATTATTTTTATTTTTATCGGCACAAAACAGCTTCAAATCTAAAAATATTTTAAAGAAGGTATATGAACAAATGTTTGAGTTTGTGAAGAGATCTTTCCATTGCTGTTTAGTTTTTGAAGATCGGACTTCATTTGATAAAATTACTACAGTCGAAAGTTCGATCCTTTTATCAAACAATTGTAAATCCATATGTTGCTTCTTTTTTGCGCAGCTCCTGACTTTATTTTTTGTTCAATCTTCATCATTTTTTCACTGTTTATGCATTTAAATAATACAAATAAACTCATAGTAAATAACGATGAAAATATGCAAAGGTCAAGGTCATAATACCGATTATTTTTATCGGCACAAAAGAGCTTCAAATCTAGAAATATTTTATAGAAAGTATATGAACAAAAGTTCTAGTTCGTGAAGAGATCGTTCTAATGATGTTTAGTTTTTGAAGATCGGACTTAATTTGATAAATTAACAAAATATTCGAATAAAGTTAATATCAATCAATTATGTCTGCAGTTGAAACCAGTACTCTTACTGTCAAGTTAAAAGCGAAAACCAAGATGCCGCTTTGCGGTTCTAGTTAGGTTTTCGCACCTCGCAGTGCGAAAACCTATTGTTCTTCTTCTGTTTTATTTTTTTTTTTTTTAGGTTTTCGCATCGCTTGCGAAAACCTATTGTTCTTCTTCTGTTTTATTTTTTTTTTTATTTTTATTTTTATTATTATTTTTCTAACCTTTTTTGTGAACGGCATATCACCATGATAGAAAAAATTCACATTTCTGATTTTTTTACCACTTTTGTCCTAAGATCTGAATTTGATCCTCACGTTGAGAAAATTTTCATTTTTGTCTTAGTTTTGCCGCTAGGTGGCGTTTTGTAAAAATGACTAAGGGCTAATTACTCTGTTATTTGAGGTCCGATTCAAATGCGGTTTTTTGCATTGTGTTCCTTGTCAGAAACTTAATAAAATATGATACGTTTCAATTATTTGCGTATATAAAACTTTCGTGCTACAGGAGGTTGAAAGTTCAAATCTCGAAAAAAACGATGAAATAAAGGTAGGTCTACGAAAAAAGTCCCCATTTTTTTCAGAGATGAGATAGGACAATTTTGCTCGTGGCATATGATTTGCAAGACATATACGCACAAAATATATGGTGTGGCGATTTTGAGAAATGTATGGTTTGTCCACAGTATGCGGTCAAACTTAACCAATATTTTCGAAAAATCAACATTTTCAAAGCATGACTTTTACGGTTATTTGCAGCTCCTGACTTTAATTTTTGTTCAATCTTCATCATTATTTCACTGTTTATACATTTTTATAAAACAAATAAAATCACAGAAAAAAATTCAAGCATAATATGCAAAGGTCAAGGTCATATACTAATTATTATTATTTATATCGGCATAAAATAGCTCCAAATCTAAAAATATTTTATAGAAAGTATATGAACAAAAGTTTTAGTCTGTGAAGAGGACTTTCCATTGGTGTTTAGTTTTTGAAGATCGGACTTCATTTGATCAAATGACCACAGTCCAAAGTTTGATCCTCTTATCAAACAATTGTATATCCATATGTTTCCCCTTTTTTGCTGCTCCTGACTTTATTTTTTGTTCAATCTTCATCATTATTTCACTGTTTATGCATTTTTATAAAACAAATAAAATCATAGAAAAAAATCAAGCATAATATGCAAAGGTCAAGGTCATATACCAATTATTATTATGTTTTTTTTCGGCTCCAAATAGCTCCAAAACAAAAAATATTTCATTGAAAGTATATGAACAAAAGTTCTTGAATAGCCCTTTCCATTGGTGTTTAGTTTTTGAAGATCTGACTTGATTTGGTCATTTTACGGCAGTCCAAAGTTTGATCCTCTTTAGAATAATTGTAAATCAGTTTTTATGCTTCAAATTGTGATATATAAGGGATAGAATGTTTGAATGATATCGCGACTACATAACTGATAGGTAATACTCAAAAATCTTCTTTTGGGTAAAAAGTCTTCTTAAACATTGCGACAAAAGTGTTTGAAAGATTGCTGTTAACATCATAAACAAGCCATTGAACGAAGAAATATGTTTCGAATCATGCGACTCGTGAACTTAATGGAATTGCTTTTGCGAAAACCGATGATATCGCGATTGCGATTCTAGTTTTTAGGTTTTCGCATCGCTGTGCGAAAACCTATTGTTCTCGTTCTGTTTCTTTTTTTTTTTTTTTTTTTTTTTTTTTTTTTTTTTTTATTTTTCTTCCCCTTTTTTGTGAACGGCATAGCTCCGAGGTGAGAAAAGCCACATCTATGAAACTTTTATCAGTAATAACCACGTACTTGAAGATGATCCTAACGTCGAGATAATTTTCATTTTTGTTTTGATTTTCCCGCCAGGGGGCGTTTTATATGAAAATATTTAATAAGCAATATCTCCATTATTTGAGGTCCGATTCAAATGCGGTTTTTGCACAACGTTCCTTGTAAATAGCCCAATAAAATATGATAGGTTTCAAAAATTTGCGTATATAAAACTTTCGTGCTACAGGAGGTTGAAAGTTCGAATCTCGCAAAAACTGTGAAATAAGGGTAGGTCTACCAAAAACCTACCCATTTTATTCAGAGATGAGATAGGAGAATTTTGTTTGTTGCATATGATCTGCAAGACATATACGCACAAAATATATGGGGTGGCGAATTCGGGAAATGCATGTTTTGTCCACAGTATGCGGTCAAACTTAACCAATATTTTCGAAAAATCAACATTTTAAAAGCATGACTTTTAAGGTTATTTGCAGCTCCTGACTTTATTTTTTGTTCAATCTTCATCATTATTTCACTGTTTATGCATTTTTATAAAACAAATAAATTCATAGAAAAAAACAACAACATAATATGCAAAGGTCAAGGTCATATACCAATTTTTATTATTTATATCGGCATAAAATAGCTCCAAATCTAAAAATATTTTATAGAAAGTATATGAACAAAAGTTTTAGTTTTCGAGGAGATCTTTCCATTAATGTTTAGTTTTTGAAGATCGGACTTCATTTGATCAAATGACCACAGTCCAAAGTTTGATCCTCTTTTCAAACAATTGTATATCCATATGTTTTCTCTTTTTTGCTGCTCCTGACTTTATTTTTTGTTCAATCTTCATCATTATTTCACTGTTTATGCATTTTTATAAAACAAATAAATTCATAGAAAAAAAATCAAACATAATATGCAAAGGTCAAGGTCATATACCAATTATTATTATTTATATCGGCATAAAATAGCTCCAAATTTAAAAATATTTTATAGAAAGTATATGAACAAAAGTTTTAGCTTGTGAGGAGATCTTTCCATTAATGTTTAGTTTTTGAAGATCGGACTTCATTTGATCAAATGACCACAGTCCAAAGTTTGATCCTCTTATCAAACAATTGAATATCCATATGTTTTCTCTTTTTTGCTGCTCCTGACTTTATTTTTTGTTCAATCTTCATCACTTTTTCATTGTTTATGCATTTTTATCAAACAAATAAAATCATAGAAAAAAACCACAATCATAATATGCAAAGGTCAAGGTCATATACCAATTATTATTATTTTTATCGGCATAAAATATCTCCAAATCTAAAAATATTTTATAGAAAGTATATGAACAAAAGTTTTAGTTTGTGAAGAGATCTTTCCATTGGTGTTTAGTTTTTGAAGATCGGACTTCATTTGATCAAATGACCACAGTCCAAAGTTTGATCCTCTTATCAAACAATTGTATATCCACATCTTTCCTCTTTTTTGCTGCTCCTGACTTTATTTTTTGTTCAATCTTCATCATTATTTCACTATTTATGCATTTTTATAAAACAAATAAAATCATAGAAAAAAATCAAGCATAATTTGCAAAGGTCAAGGTCATATACCAATTATTATTATTTATATCGGCATAAAATAGCTCCAAATCTAAAAATATTTTATAGAAAGTATATGAACAAAAGTTTTAGTTTGTGAAGAGATCTTTCCATTGGTGTTTAGTTTTTGAAGATCGGACTTCATTTGATCAAATGACCACAGTCCAAATTTTGATCCTTTTATCAAACAATTGTAAATCCATATGTTGCTTCTTTTTTGCAGCTCCTGACTTTATTTTTGTTCAATCTTCATCATTTTTTCACTGTTTATGCATTTAAATAATACAAATAAACTCATAGTAAATAACGATGAAAATATACAAAGGTCAAGGTCATAATACCGATTATTTTTATTTTTATCGGCACAAAATAGCTTCAAATCTAGAAATATTTTAAAGAAGGTATATGAATAAAAGTTTTAGTTCGTGAAGAGATCGTTCTAATGATGTTTAGTTTTTGAAGATCGGACTTCATTTGATCAATTTACAAAAATATTCGAATAAAGTTAATATCAATCAATTATGTCTGCAGTTGAAACCAGTACTCTTACTAGTCAAATTAAAAGCGAAAACCAAGATGCCGCTTTGCGGTTCTAGTTAGGTTTTCGCATCGCTTGCGAAAACCTATTGTTCTTCTTCTGTTTTATTTTTTTTTTTTTTTTTTTTATTATTATTTTTCTAACCTTTTTTTGTGAACGGCATATCACCATGATAGAAAAAAGTCACATTTCTGATTTTTTTACCAGTTTTGTCCTAAGATCTGAATTTGATCCTAACGTTGAGAAAATTTTCATTTTTGTCTTAGTTTTGCCGCTAGGTGGCGTTTTGTAAAAATGACTAAGGGCTAATAACTCTGTTATTTGAGGTCCGATTCAAATGTGGTTTTTTGCATTGTGTTCCTTGTCAGAAACTTAATAAAATATGAAACGTTTCAATTATTTGCGTATATAAAACTTTCGTGCTACAGGAGGTTGAAAGTTCGAATCTCGAAAAAACGATGAAATAAAGGTAGGTCTACGAAAAAAAGTCCCCATTTTTTTCAGAGATGAGATAGGAGAATTTTGTTTGTTGCATATGATTCGCAAGACATATACGCACAAAATATATGGTGTGGCGATTGTGAGAAATGCATGGTTTGTCCACAGTATGCGGTCAAACTTTACCAATATTTTCGAAAAATCAACATTTTCAAAGCATGACTTTTAAGGTTATTTGCAGCTCCTGACTTTATTTTTTATTCAATCTTCATCATTTTTTCACTGTTAATGCATTTTTATAAAACAAAAAAAATCATAGAAAAAAAATCACCCATAATATGCAAAGGTCAAGGTCATATACTAATTATTATTATATTTATCGGCATAAAATAGCTCCAAATCTAAAAATATTTTATAGAAACTATATGAACAAAAGTTTTAGTTATTCAAGAGATCTTTCAATTGGTGTTTAGATTTTGAAGATCGGACTTCATTTGATCAAATGACCACAGTCCAAATTTGATCCTCTTATCAAACAATTTTATATCCATATGTTTCCCCTTTTTTGCTGCTCCTGACTTTATTTTTTGTTCAATCTTCATCATTATTTCACTGTTTATGCATTTTTATAAAACAAATAAAATCATAGAATAAAAATCAAGTATAATATGCAAAGGTCAAGGTCATATACCAATAATTATTATTTTTATCGGCATAAAATAGCTCCAAATCTAATAATATTTTATCGAAAGTATATGAACAAAAGTTTTAGTCTGTGAAGAGATCTTTCCATTGGTGTTTAGTTTTTGAAGATCGGACTTGATTTGGTCATTTTACGGCAATCCAATTTTACGGCGATCCTCTTTAGAACAATTGTAAATCAGTTTTTATGCTTCAAATTGTGATATATAAGGAATAGAATGTTTGACTAGTATACTTGATTGAACCATTTGCTGCATTGCTAGGTACCTAATAGTAAAATTTTAATCAGTTTTGGTTCTCATTTTGCCGCTTGGGAGCGATTAGCTTGAAATCACTATTAATAATTAAAAAAAAATGAAGTCTGATTTTTATGCGATTTTTTTTGCATTCTGTTCTTCGGTGACATCAATTTGAAATGACACAAAAAAGATAATGCGATATTTCATAAAAATGATAGTAATTCAATGCAACAGTTGTTCGTAATAGTGTTGAGTGGCATATTGCATTGTCGTGTGTCATTTTATACTGTTGTTTGTCGTTTGCAATTGTTGTTTATCGAATACAATTGTCATTTGTCTCCATCATAAAGCTAAAAACACATATAACATTGCAGTACTCGAAGTCCGTAAAAAATGTTTTCAAGTTTACGACTACATAACAGACAGGTAATACTCAAAAGTATTCTTCTTGGTAAAAAGTCTGATTATACATTGTGACAAAAATGTTTGAATGATCACTGTTAACAGTATTCAACAAGCCATTGAACGAAGAAATATGTTTTTCGAATCATGCGATTCATGAAGTGAATGAAATTGCTTTCATGAAAACTGATGACATCGCGATTTCATAACTGACAGGTAATACTCAACAATACTCTCTTGGGTAAAAAGTCTGCTTAAACATTGCGACAGAAACGTTTCAAAGATCACTGTTAACAGTATCAACAAGCCATTGAACGAAGAAATATGTTTTTCGAATCATGCGACTCATGAACTGAATGGAATTGCTTTCATGAAAACTGATGATATCGCGATTTCATAACTGACAGGTAATACTCAAAAATCTTCTTTTGGGTAAAAAGTCTTCTTAAACATTGCGACAAAAGTCTTTGAAAGATCGCTGTTAACATTATAAACAAGCCATTGAACGAAGAAATATTTTTCGAATCATGCGACTCGTGAACTTAATGGAATTGCTTTTGCGAAAACCGATGATATCGCGATTGCGATTCTAGTTAGGTTTTCGCACCTCGCAGTGCGAAAACCTATTGTTCTTCTTCTGTTTTATTTTTTAGGTTTTCGCATCGCTTGCGAAAACCTATTGTTCTTTTTTTTTTTTTTTTTTTTTTTTTTTTAAGGAAAAAAAAGTTTGATTTTTTTCCTTTTCCGGTTAATTTAATTTTGTTTTTGTTTTTAAGTCCTAGGATCTTAATTTGATCCTAACGTCGAGAAAATTTTCATTTTTGTCTTAATTTTGCCGCTAGGGGGCGTTTTGTAAAAGTGACTAAGGGCTAATAACTCTGTTATTTGAAGTCCGATTGAAATGCGGTTTTTTGCATTGCGTTCCTTGTCAGTTACTTAATAAAATATGATAGTTTTCGAAAAGTTGCGTATATATAACTTTCGTGCTACAGGAGGTTGAATGTTCGAATCTCGAAAAAACTGTGAAATGAGGGTAGGTCTGCGAAAAATTTATCCACGTCTTTCAGGAATGAGATAGGAGAATTTTGTTTGTTGCATATGATTCGCAAGACATATACGCACAAAATATATAGTGTGGCGATTTTGAGGAATGCATGGTTTGTCCACAGTACGTGGTCAAACATAACCAATATTTCGAAAAATCATCATTTTAAAAGCATGACTTTAAAATCATTTGAAGCTCCCGACTTTATTTTTTTGTTCAATCTTCATGAAATTTTTACATGTAATGTATAACTATGTCTTTAAGTTTTATATTATAAAAAATTTAAAATTGTATTGTAAAGGTCAAGGTCATATTAGGTTTATTGTATATCTATTCGGCTTGAAATAGCTCAAAACCTAAAAACAATTCATAAATAATATATGAACAAAATATTTATTTTTAAAAGAGTTCTTTCCAATGATGTTTAGATTTTGAAGATTGGACTTGATTTGGTTATTTTATGGCATTCTGAAGTTTGATCCTTTCAAAAATCATTGTATTAAAGCATTACTTAAATCATTTGCAGCTGACAGGTAATACTCAAAAATATTCTTTTGGGTAAAAAGTTTGTTAACAGTATCAACAAGCCATTGAACGAAGATATGTTTTTCGGATCATGCGACTCGTGAACTGAATATAAGTGCTTTCGCGAAAACCGATGATATCGCAATAGCGATTCTAGTTTTTATTATTTTTCTAACCTTTTTTTGTGAACGGCATATCACCATGATAGAAAAAAGTCACATGTATGAAATTTTTATCAGTTATTACCACGTATTTGAAAATGATCCTAACGTTGAGAAAATTTTCATTTATGTCTTACTTTTCCCGCCAGGGGGCGTTTTGCATGAAATTTATTAATGGCTAATAACTCACTTATTTGAGGTCCGATTCAAATGCGGTTTTTTGCATTCTGTTCCTTGTTGATAGCCAAATAAAATATGATAGGTTTCGAGGTACGTGTCGCTGAAAGTATTTGAGCTTAAGAAGGTTAAATGTTCGAACCTCGCAAAAAACTGTGCAAATGAGGGTAGGTCTACGAAAAACCTATCCATTTTTGTTAGAGATCAGATAGAAGAATTCTGTTTGCTGCAAATGATTTGCAAGACATATACGCACAAAATATATGGGGTGGCGAATTTAAGAAATGTATGGTTTGTCCTCTGGAAACGGTCAAACTTCACTAAATTTTAGGAAAAGTTAAAGTTTCAAAGACATGTTTTTTATCGCTTCTGACTTTATTTTTTGTTAATTCTTCATGATATTTTCACAAGTTATGTATTGTTATGTCTGAAAGGGGATCACAATTAAAAAGTTAAAAATAAATGAAAAGGTCAAGGTCATTTTACGATTATTGTGTTTTTATTCGGCCCCAAGTAGCTCAAAAACTAAAACTAATTCATTGAGAGTATATGTACAAAAGTTTTAGATCTTGAAGAGCCCTTTTCATTAATGTTTAGTTTTTGAATATCGGACTTGATTTGGTCATATTACGGCAGTCCAAAGTTTGATCCTTTTTTGGAATAATTGTTATACCATTTTATGCTTAAAATTGTGATATATAAGAAATAGAAAGTTCGACTAGTGCGACTTGTATACTTTATTGAACTGTTTGCTGCATTGCTAGGTACCTAATGGTAAAATTTTAATCAATTTTGTTTCTCATTTTGCCGCTAGGGGGCGCTTTGCTTGAAATCACTCTTTTGCTTATAACTCAAAAAGTTGAAGCCTGATTCAAATGCGGTTTGTTGCATTATGTTCATTGTTGATAGCCTAATAAAATTGGATAAATTCAAGGTATGAGTGACTGAAAAGTTTGAGTTAGTAACGGAAGGTTGAGAGTTCGAACCTCGCAAAAAACTGCAGATGAGGGTAGGTCTACGAAAAACCTATCCATTTTTGTTAGACATCAGATAGAAGAATTCTGTTTGCTGCAAATTATTTACAAGACATATATGCAAAAATATATGAGGTGGCGAAATTAATAAATGCATGGTTTTTCCTCTAGAAACGGTCAAACTTCACTAAATTTTAGGAAAAATTAAAATTTCATAAACATGTTTTTTGTCGCTCCTGACTTTATTTTTAGTTCATTCTTCATGATATTTTCACAAGTTATGTATTGTTATGTTTGAAAGGGCCTCACAATTAAAAAGTTAAAAAATAAATGAAAAGGTCAAGGTCATATTACGATTATTGTGTTTTTATTCGGCCCCAAAGAGCTCCAAAACTACAAATATTTCAATGAGAGTATATGAACAAAAGTTTTAGTTCTTCAAGAGCTCTTTCCAGTGATGTTAAGTTTTTGAAGATCGGGGTTGAATTGGTTGAGTTATGGCAGAAAGGCGAAAAGTGTACTTTTAACGAAATTGAAACGCTGTAGTTTCATGAACTTTGAGTCAAAAATTATGATTTCTTCAGGATTAAGACACTGAAAAGTGAAGTGATGTATACTGCAAGGAATATTTGTTTGGTCACGTGATTATGACGTCATGCATATTTAAGCAAGAATTATTAAAAAAATCATATAAAATCGGCAAGTTGACGTATGAAGTTGAAATTTGCAGGAATGCCGTAGCCTACGGTGTGCAAAATGTCCTGAAAAATTCAGATGATTCCTTCAACAAACATGGCAGATATTCATGTTTTTCGGATAAGGGCTTGTACACGAAAATCTAGCAAGTTGAAGTAAGAAAAGAAGGCGGTTATTGGGTTGGTTACCCTCTATCCGGACGTTCCTACGCAGGAAATAGTGCCCGTGTTGAAAGGTGAATTGCGATGCGTATTTGAGAGAATGAGGTGCATTTTAGGATGCAATTGTGTACACCAGGACCGATAAGCATATTGCCTTTGTCATTACGGCTTTCTCCAAACATTTATTATTAGGTTTTCGCACCTCGCAGTGCGAAAACCTATTGTTCTTCTTCTGTTTTATTTTTTTTTTTTAGGTTTTCGCCTCTGCAGGGCGAAAACCTATTGTTCTTCTTCTGTTGATTTGTTTTTTTTTTTTATTTTTATTATTTTTCCAATTCCACCCATTTTTGTGTCCAGCCTAGCGGCCAGATGAAAAAAGCTACAGCTATGAAATTTTGGGCATGGAGTCATCTTTATCTGAACATGTGCCTAATTGGTCAAACGTTTCACTTTTGTTTCTGATTTAGCCACTAGGGGGCGCAATGCATGTAATCACTGTTTTGCTAATAACTCAAAAATTTGAAACCTGATTTAGATGCGGTTTTTTACATAATGTTCCTTGTTGAGAGCCTAATCAAATATGATGGATATCTCATCATCGAGTACGGGAAAAAATGTTCTAGGAGAGGTTGAATGTTCGAACCTTGGAAAAAAGTGAAATAATGAGGGTAGGTCTACGAAAAACCTTCCCACTTTTGGTAGAGATCAGATAGAAGAATTTTGTTTGCTGCATACGATTTGCAAGACATATACGCACAAAATATATGGGGTGGCGAATTTAGGAAATGCGTGGTTTGTCCTCTAGAAAAGGTCAAACTTCACTAAATTTTAGGAAAAATTAAAATTTCAAAAACATGTTTTTGTCGCTCCTGACTTTATTTTCTGTTCATTCTTCATGCAATTTTCACACGATATGTATTGTTATGTTTGAAAGGGCTCACAATTCAAAAATAAAAAAGAATTGAAAAGGTCAAGGTCATATTACGATTATTGTGTTTTTATTCGGCCACAAATAGCTCCAAAACTAAAAATATTTCATTGAGAGTATATGAACAAAAGTTTTAGTTCTTAAAGAGCTCTTTCCAGTGATGTTTAGTTTTTGAAGATCGGACTTGATTTGGTCATTATACGGCAGTCCAAAGTTTGATCCTTTTTTGGAATAATTGTAAATCAGGTTTTATGCTTCAAATTCTGATACAGAAGAATAAAAAGTTTGACTTTTGCGACTAGCATACTTGATTGAACTATTTGCTGCTTTGCTAGGTACCAAACAGTAAAATTTTAATCAATTTTCTTTCTCATTTTGCCGCTAGGGGGCGCTTTTCTTGAAATCATTCTTTTGCTTATAACTCATAAAGTTGAAGTCCGATTCGAATGCGGTTTTTTGCATTCTGTCCCCTGTTGATAGCCTAATAACATATGATAGGATTCGAGGGTCCGTGTGGCTGAAAGCTTTTGAGCTACGATAGGTTGAATGTTCGAACCTTGCAAGAAAACAAAAACAAAACAAAAACTGTGCAAATGAGGGTAGGTCTACGAAAAACCTATCCGTTTTTGTTAGAGATCAGATAGAAGAATTCCGTCTCCGGCATACCATTTAAAAGACGTATACACACAAAATATATGGGGTGGCGAATTTAGGAAATGCGTGGTTTGTCCTCTAGAAAAGGTCAAACTTCACTAAATTTTAGGAAAAATTAAAATTTCAAAAACATGTTTTTGTCGCTCCTGACTTTATTTTCTGTTCATTCTTCATGCAATTTTCACACGATATGTATTGTTATGTTTGAAAGGGCTCACAATTCAAAAAATTAAAAAAGAATTGAAAAGGTCAAGGTCATATTACGATTATTGTGTTTTTATTCGGCCACAAATAGCTCCAAAACTAAAAATATTTCATTGAGAGTATATGAACAAAAGTTTTAGTTCTTAAAGAGCTCTTTCTAGTAATGTTTAGTTTTTGAAGATCGGACTTGATTTGGTCATTATACGGCAGTCCAAAGTTTGATCCTTTTTTGGAATAATTATAAATCAGGTTTTATGCTTCAAATTCTGATACATAAGAATAAAAAGTTTGACTAGTGCGACTTATATACTTGTTTGAACTATTTGCTGTTTTTGCAATTTTGTTTCTAATTTTGCCGCTAGAGGGCGTTTTGCTTAAAATCACTCTTTTGCTTATAACTCAAAATGTTAAAGTCTGATTGAAATGCGGTTTTCAGCATTTTGTTCCTTGTTGACTGCACCACAGAATGGGATGGATTTCAAGGGACAGGGTATGGGAAAATATATGCGCTAGAAGAGTTTGAATGTTCTAACATTGCAAAAAAAAAAAAAAAAAAAAAAAAAAACTGTGCAAATGAGAGTAGGTCTTCAAAAACCTTTTCGTTCTGTTTCATATTGAAAATTGTGGCTGAGTTGAAATAAAGTGTTCAAGTTGATTAGGTTAAAAGCGAAAACCGAGATACCGCTTGCGGTTCTAGTTATTATTATTTTTCTAACCCTTTTTTGTGAACGGCATATCACCATGATAGAAAAAAGCCACAATTATGAAATTTTTACCAGTTTCTTATATTTATCTGAACTTGATCCTAACGTTGAGAAAATTTTCATTTTTGTCTTATTTCTGCTGCTAGGGGGCGCTTTGAAAAAAATCTACAAATGCTAATAACTCTGTTATTTGAGGTCCGATTCAGATGTGGTTTTTTGCATTATGTTCCTTGTCAAAATCCTAATCAAATATGATAGGTTTGAAAAATCTGCGTATATAAAACTTTTTGACTACGGAAGGTTGAAGGTTTGAACCTCGCAAAAAACAGTGAAAATGAGGGTAGGTCTACGAAAAAAGTGCCCATTGTTATTGGAATTGAGATAAAAGAATTTTGTTTGTTGCATATGATTTGCAAGACATATACGCACAAAATATATGGGGTGGCGAATTCGGGAAATGCATGGTTTGTCCACAGAACGCGGTCAAACTTAACCAATATTTTCGAAAAATCAACATTTTCAAAGCATGACTGTTAAGATTTTTTGCAGCTCCTGACTTTATTTTTAGTTCAATTTCTATGAAATTTTCACATTTAATGTAAAACTATGTTCTTAAGTGTCAAAAAATATAAAAAGTAAAAATGCATTGTAAAGGTCAAGGTCATATTAGGATAATTGTATATCAATTCGGCTTGAAATAGCTCAAAATCAAAAAACAATTCATAAACAATATATGAACAAAAGATTTAGTTTTAGAAAAGTTCTTTCTAATGATGTTTAGATTTTGAAGATCGGACTTGATTTGGTCCTTTTACGGCAGTCCAAAGTTTGATCCTTTTTTTTCGAATAATTGTAAATCAGGTTTTATGTTTCAAATTCTGATACATAAGAATAAAAAGTTTGATTTGTGCGACTAGTATACTTGATTGAACTATTTGCTGCTTTGGTAGGTACCTAATGGTAAAATTTTAATCTATTTTCTTTCTCATTTTGCCGCTAGGGGGCACTTTTCTTGAAATCATTCTTTTGCTTATACCTCAAAAAGTTGAAGTTCGGTTCGAATGCGGTTTTTTGCATTCTGTTCCCTGTTGATAGCCTAATAAAATATGATAGGAATCGAGAGTCCGTGTGGCTGAAAGCTTTTGAGCTACGGAAGGTTGAATGTTCGAACCTCGCAAAAAAACAATAAAAAAACCCTGTGCAAATGAGGGTAGGTCTACGAAAAACCTATCCGTTTTTTTTTTTTAGAAATCAGATTGAAGAATTCCGTCTCCTGCATACCATTTGAAAGACGTATACACACAAAATATATGGGGTGGCGAATTTAAGAAATGCGTGGTTTGTCCACTAGAAACGGTCAAACTTCACTTAAATTCAGGAAAAATTATTATTCCAAAAACATGATTTTTTTGTCGCTCCTGACTTAATGTTTTGTTTATTCGTCATGAAATTTTTACACGTTATGGTTTTTAAGTTTGAAAGGGCCTCACAATTAAAAAGTTAACAAAACATTGAAAAGGTCAAGGTCATATTATGATAAGTGTGTTTTTATTCGGCCACAAAGTGCTCCAAATCTAAAAAATATTTCATTGAGAGTATTGAACAAAAGTTTTAGTTCTAAATAGTTCTTTCGTATAATGTTTAGTTTTTGAAGATCGGACTTGATCTGTTCATTTTACGGCAGTCCAACGTTTGATCCTTTTTTGGAATAATTGTTAATCAGTTTTTATGCTTGAAATTGTGATATATAAGAAAAAGAATGTTCGACTAGTGCGACTTATATACTTGTTTGAACTATTTGCCGTTTTTGCAATTTTGTTTCTCATTTTGCCGCTAGATGGCGTTTTGCTTAAAATCACTCTTTTGCTTATAACTAAAAACGTTAAAGTCTGATTGAAATGCGGTTTTCAGCATTTTGTTCCTTGTTGACAGCACCAAAAATGTGATGGATTTCAAAGGATAGGTTATGGGAAAATATTTGCGCTAGAAGAGTTTGAATGTTCTAACATTGCAAAAAAAAAAATAAATAAATAAATAAAAAAAAAAAATGTGCTAATGAGAGTAGGTCTTCAAAAAACCTTTTCGTTCTGTTTCATATTGAAAATTGTGGCTGAGTTGAAATAAAGTGTTCAAGTTGATTAGGTTAAAAGCGAAAACCGAGATACCGCTTGCGGTTCTAGTTTTTTATTATTTTTCTAACCTTTTTTTGTGAACGGCATATCACCATGATAGAAAAAAGTCACATGTATGAAATTTTAATCAGTTATTACCACGTATTTGAACTTGATCCTAACGTTGAGAAAATTTTCATTTATGTCTTACTTTTCCCGCCAGGGGGCGTTTTGCATGAAATGTATTAATGGCTAATAACTCACTTATTTGAGGTCCGATTCAAATGCGGTTTTTTGCATTCTGTTCCTTGTTGATAGCCAAATAAAATATGATAGGTTTCGACGGTACGTGTCGCTGAAAGTATTTGACCTACAGAAGGTTGAAAGTTCGAACCTCCCAAAAAACTGTGCAAATGAGGGTAGGTCTACGAAAAACCTATCCATTTTTGTTAGAGATCAGATAGAAGAATTCTGTTTGCTGCAAATGATTTGCAAGACATATACGCACAAAATATATGGGGTGGCGAATTTAAGAAATGTATGGTTTGTCCTCTGCAAATGGTCAAACTTCACTAAATTTTAGGAAAAGTTAAAGTTTCAAAAACATGTTTTTTATCGCTTCTGACTTTATTTTTTGTTAATTCTTCATGATATTTTCACATATAATGTATTGTTATGTTTGAAAGGGACTCACAATTAAAAATTTTAAAAATAATTGAAAAGGTCAAGGTCATGTTACGATTCTTGTGTTTTTATTCGGCCCCAAATAGCTCAAAAACTAAAAATATTTCATTGAGAGTATATGAACAAAAGTTTTAGTTCTTCAAGAGCTCTTTCCAGTGATGTTTAGTTTTCGAAGATCGGACTTGATTTGGTCATATTACGGCAGTCCAAAGTTTGATCCTTTTTTGGAATAATTGTAAATCAGTTTTTATGCTTCAAATTGTGATATATAAGTAATAGAATGTTCGACTAGTGCGACTTGCGTACTTGATTGAACTATTTGCTGCATTGCTAGGTACCTAATGGTAAAAATTTTAATCAATTTTGTTTCTCATTTTGCCGGTAGGGGGCGCTTAGCTTGAAAGCACTCTTCTACTTATAACTCAAAAAGTTAAAGCCTGATCCAAATGCGGTTTATTGCATTATGTTTCTTGTTGATAGCCTAAAAATATATGATAGTTTCTAGGTATGAGTGGCTGAAACTTTTTGAGCTAGCAACGGAAGGTTGAAAGTTCGAACCTCGCAAAAAACTGTGCAGATGAGGGTATGTGTACGAAAAACCTATCCGTTTTTGTTAGACATCAGATAGAAGAATTCTGTTTGCTGCAAATGATTTGCAAGACATATACGCACAAAATATATGGGGTAGCGAATTTAATAAATGGGTTTGTCCCTAGAAACGTCAAACTTCACTAAATTTTAGGAAAAATTAAAATTTCGAAAAGATGTTTTTTGTCGCTCCTGACTTTATTTTTTGTTCATTCTTCATGATATTTTCACAAGTTATGTATTGTTATGTTTGAAAGGGCCTCACAATTAAAAAGTTAAAATGAAATTTCAAAGGTCAAGGTCATATTACGATAATTGTGTTTTTATTCGGCTCCAAATAGCTCCAAAACAAAAAATATTTTATTGAAAGTATATCAACAAAAGTTTTAGTTCTTGAATAGCCCTTTCCAGTGATGTTTAGTTTTTGAAGATCGGACTTGATTTGGTCATATTACGGCAGTCCAAAGTTTGATCCTTTTTTGGAATAATTGTAAATCAGTTTTTATGCTTCAAATTGTGATATATAAGAAATAGAATGTTCGACTAGTGCGACTTGCGTACTTGATTGAACTATTTGCTGCATTGCTAGGTACCTAATGGTAAAATTTTAATCAATTTTGTTTCTCATTTTGCCGCTAGGGGGCGCTTAGCTTGAAAACACTCTTCTACTTATAACTCAAAAAGTTAAAGCCTGATCCAAATGCGGTTTATTGCATTATGTTTCTTGTTGATAGCCTAATAATATATGATAGTTTCTAGGTATGAGTGGCTGAAACTTTTTGAGCTAGCAACGGAAGGTTGAAAGTTCGAACCTCGCAAAAAACTGTGCAGATGAGGGTATGTGTACGAAAAACCTATCCGTTTTTGTTAGACATCAGATAGAAGAATTCTGTTTGCTGCAAATGATTTGCAAGACATATACGCACAAAATATATGGGGTAGCGAATTTAATAAATGCATGGTTTGTCCTCTAGAAACGGTCAAACTTCACTAAATTTTAGGAAAAATTAAAATTTCGAAAAGATGTTTTTTGTCGCTCCTGACTTTATTTTTAGTTCATTCTTCATGATATTTTCACAAGTTATGAATTGTTATGTTTGAAAGGGCCTCACAATCAAAAAGTTAAAATGAAATTTCAAAGGTCAAGGTCATATTACGATAATTGTGTTTTTATTCGGCTCCAAATAGCTCCAAAACAAAAAATATTTTATTGAAAGTATATCAACAAAAGTTTTAGTTCTTGAATAGCCCTTTCCAGTGATGTTTAGTTTTTGAAGATCGGACTTGATTTGGTCATTTTACGGCAGTCCAAAGTTTGATCCTATTTAGAACAATTGTAAATCAGTTTTTATGCTTCAAATTGTGATATATAAGGAATAGAATGTTCGACTAGTGCGACTTGTATGCTTCATTGAACCATTTGCTGCATTTCTAGGTACCTAATAGTAAAATTTTACTCAATTTTGTTTCTCATTTTGCTGCTAGGGGGCGTTGGTTTTTAATTTTTTACATTCTGTTCCTTGGTGACATCAATTTGAAACAACACTAAAATATTTATGCGATATTTCATGAAAATGATAGTAATTCAATGCAACATTAGTTCGTTATAATGTTAAGTGGCATATCGCATTGTCGCGTGTCATTTTATACTGTTGTGTGTCGTTTGCAATTGTTGTTTATCGAGTACAATTGCCGTATGTCACCCTCATAAAGCAACACACACATATAATGTTGCAGTACCCGAAGTCTGTAAAAAAAGTTTTCAAGTTTGCGACTACATTACAGACAGGAAATACTTAAAAGTATTCTTCTTGGTAAAAAGTCTGCTTAAACATTGCGACAAAAATGTTTGAAAGATCACTGTATTCAACAGTATTCAAAAAGCCATTGAACGAAGAAATGTAAATACTCGTGAACTAATGGAATTGCTTTTGCGAAAACCGATGATATCGCAATAGCGATTCTATTAGTTTTCGCATCGCTTGCGAAAACCTATTGTTCTTCTTTGTTTTTTTTTTTTTTTTTTAGGTTTTCGCATCGCTTGCGAAAACCTATTGTTCTTCTTCTGTTTTATTTTTTTTTTTTTTTTTTTATTATTATTTTTCCGTCTCTTTTTTGTGAACGGCATATCAACAAGATAGGAAACAGTCACAGTTCTGATATTTTTACCAGTTTTGTCCTAGGATCTTAATTTGATCCTAACGTCGAGAAAATTTTCATTTTTGTCTTAATTTTGCCGCTAGGGGGCGTTTTGTAAAAGTGACTAAGGGCTAATAACTCTGTTATTTGAAGTCCGATTGAAATGCGGTTTTTTGCATTGCGTTCCTTGTCAGTTACTTAATAAAATATGATAGTTTTCAAAAAGTTGCGTATATATAACTTTCGTGCTACAGGAGGTTGAATGTTCGAATCTCGAAAAAACTGTGAAATGAGGGTAGGTCTGCGAAAAATTTATCCACGTCTTTCAGGAATGAGATAGGAGAATTTTGTTTGTTGCATATGATTCGCAAGACATATACGCACAAAACTGTGGCATTTTGAGAAATGATGGTTTGTCCACAGTACGCGGTCAAACATAACCAATATTTTCGAAAAATCAACATTTTAAAAGCATGACTTTTAAGGTTATTTGCAGCTCCTGACTTTATTTTTTATTCAATCTTCATCATTTTTTCACTGTTAATGCAGTTTTATAAAAAAAATAAAACCATAGAAAAAAAATTACCCATAATATGCAAAGGTCAAGGTCATATACCAATTAGTATTATTTATATCGGCATAAAATAGCTCCAAATCTAAAAATATTTTATAGAAAGTATATGAACAAAAGTTTTAGGCTGTGAAGAGATCTTTCCATTGCTGTTTAGTTTTTGAAGATCGGACTTCATTTGATCAAATGACCACAGTCCAAACTTTGATCCTCTTATCAAACAATTGTATATCCATATGTTTCCTCTTTTTTGCTGCTCCTGACTTTATTTTTTGTTCAATCTTCATCATTATTTCACTGTTTATGCATTTTTATAAAACAAATAAAATCATAGAAAAAAAATCAAGCATAATATGCAAAGGTCAAGGTCATATACCAATTAGTATTATTTATATCGGCATAAAATAGCTCCAAATCTAAAAATATTTTATAGAAAGTATATGAACAAAAGTTTTAGTCTGTGAAGAGTTCTTTCCATTGGTGTTTAGTTTTTGAAGATCGGACTTCATTTGATCAAATGACCACAGTCCAAAGTTTGATCCTCTTATCAAATAATTGAATATCCATATATTTCCTCTTTTTTGCTTCTTCTGACTTTATTTTTTGTTCAATCTTCATCATTATTTCACTGTTTATGCATTTTTATAAAACAAATAAAATCATAGAAAAAAAATCAAGCATAATATGCAAAGGTCAAGGTCATATACCAATTAGTATTATTTATATCGGCATAAAATAGCTCCAAATCTAAAAATATTTTATAGAAAGTATATGAACAAAAGTTTTAGGCTGTGAAGAGATCTTTCCATTGGTGTTTAGGTTTTGAAGATCGGACTTCATTTGATCAAATGACCACAGTCCAAAGTTTGATCCTCTTATAAAACAATTGAATATCCACATGTTTCCTCTTTTTTGCTGCTCCTGACTTTACTGTTTATGCAATCTTCATCATTATTTCACTGTTTATGCAGTTTTATCTGAACTTGATCCTAACGTTGAGAAAATTTTCATTTTTGTCTTATTTTTGCCGCTAGGGGGCGCTTTGAAAAAAATTAACAAATGCTAATAACTCTGTTATTTGAGGTTCGATTCAGATGTGGTTTTTTGCATTGTGTTCCTTGTCAAAAGCCTAATCAAATATGATAGGTTTTAAAAATCTGCGTATATAAAACTTTTTGACTACGGAAGGTTGAAAGTTCGAACTTCGCAAAAAACAGTGAAAAAGAGGGTAGGTCTACAAAAAAAGTGCCCATTTTTATTGGAATTGAGATAAAAGAATTTTGTTTGTTGCATATGATTTGCAAGACATATACGCACAAAATATATGGGGTGGCGAATTCGGGAAATGCATGGTTTGTCCACAGTACGCGGTCAAACTTAACCAAATTTTCGAAAAATCAACATTTTCAAAGCATGACTGTTAAGATTTTTTTCAGCTCCTGACTTTATTTTTAGTTCAATTTCTATGAAATTTTCACATTTAATGTAAAACTATGTTCTTAAGTGTCACACAATATAAAAAGTAAAAAATTAATGGTAAAGGTCAAGGTCATATTAGGATAATTGTATATCAATTCGGCTTGAAATAGCTCAAAATCAAAAAACAATTCATAAAAAATATATGAACAAAAGATTTAGTTTCAGAAAAGTTCTTTCTAATGATATTTAGATTTTGAAGATCGGACTTGATTTGGTCATTTTACGGCAGTCCAAAGTTTGATCCTTTTTTGGAATAATTGTAAATCAGGTTTTATGCTTCAAAATGTGATGTATAAGAAATAGAATGTTCGACTAGTGCGATTTGTATATTTAATTGAACTATTTGCCACATTGCTAGGTACCTAATGGTAAAATTTTAATCAATTTTTTTCTCATTTTGCTGCTAGGGGGCGCATCGCATGAAAGCACTTTTCTACTTATAATTCAAAATGTTGAAGTCTGATCCATATGCGGTTTGTTGCATTGTGTTCCATGTTGATAGCCTAATAAAGTATGATAGTTTCTAGGTATGAGTGGATGAGTGGCTAAAACTTTTTGAGCTACTAACGGAAGGTTGAAAGTTCGAACCTCGCAAAATACTGTGCAGATGAGGGTATGTGTACGAAAAACCTATCCGTTTTTGTTAGACATCAGATAGAAGAATTCTGTTTGCTGCAAATGATTTGCAAGAAAAGGGGAATTTAAAAATTTCCAAAATAGATGCTAATAAAAATTAATTAAAATTTCAAAGGTCAAGGTCATATTACGATAATTGTGTTTTTATTCGGCTCCGAATAGCTCCAAAACAAAAAATATTTTATTGAAAGTATATAAACAAAAGTTTTAGTTCTTGAATAGCCCTTTCCAGTGATGTTTAGGTTTTGAAGATCGGACTTGATTTGGTCATATTACGGCAGTCCAAAGTTTGATCCTTTTTTGGAATAATTGTAAATCAGTTTTTATGCTTCAAATTGTGATATATAAGGAATAGAATGTTCGACTAGTGCGACTTGTATGCTTCATTGAACCATTTGCTGCATTTCTAGGTACCTAATAGTAAAATTTTACTCAATTTTGTTTCTCATTTTGCTGCTAGGGGGCGCTTGGCTTGAAATCACCCTTTATTACTAAAATGATTAAAGTCTGATTTTTATGCAATTTTTTGCATTCTGTTCCTTGGTGACATCAATTTGAAACAACACTAAAATATTTATGCGATATTTCATGAAAATGATAGTAATTCAATGCAACATTAGTTCGTTATAATGTTAAGTGGCATATCGCATTGTCGCGTGTCATTTTATACTGTTGTGTGTCGTTTGCAATTGTTGTTTATCGAGTACAATTGTCGTATGTCATCCTCATAAAGCAACACACACATATAATGTTGCAGTACCCGAAGTCTGTAAAAAAAGTTTTCAAGTTTGCGACTACATTACAGACAGGTAATACTTAGAAGTATTCTTCTTGGTAAAAAGTCTGCTTAAACATTGCGACAAAAATGTTTGAAAGATCACTGTATTCAACAGTATTCAAAAAGCCATTGAACGAAGAAATATGTTTTTCGAAACATGTGACTCGTGAACTGAATGGAATTGCTTTTGCGAAAACCGATGATATCGCATTAGCGATTCGGTTTTCGATCGCGGGCGAAAACCTATTGTTCTTCTTCTGTTTTATTTTTTTTTTTATTATTTTTCCGCCGGTTTTTGTGAACGGCATATCGCCATGACAGAAAAAAGGCACAATTATGAAATTTCTACCAGTTTTTTCTACTTATATGAACTTAATCCTTACGTTGAGAAAATTTTCATTTTTGTCTTACTTTTCCCGCCAGGGGGCGTTTTGCATGAAATTTATTAATGGCTAATAACTCACTTATTTGAGGTCCGATTCAAATGCGGTTTTTTGTATTCTGTTCCTTGTTGATAGCCAAATAAAATATGATAGGTTTCGAGGGTACGTGTCGCTGAAAGTATTTGAGCTACAGAAGGTTGAAAGTTCGAACCTCGCAAAAAACTGTGCAAATGAGGGTAGGTCTACGAAAAACCTATCCATTTTTCTTAGAGATCAGAAAGATGAATTCTGTTTGCTGCAAATGATTTGCAAGACATATGCGCACAAAATATATGGGGTGGCGAATTTAAGAAATGTATGGTTTGTCCTCTGCAAATGGTCAAACTTCACTAAATTTTAGGAAAAGTAAAAGTTTCAAAAACATGTTTTTTATCGCTTCTGACTTTATTTTTTGTTAATTCTTCATGATATTTTCACAAGTTATGTATTGTTATGTCTGAAAGGGGATCACAATTAAAAATTTTAAAAATAATTGAAAAGGTCAAGGTCATGTCACGAATCTTGTGTTTTTATTCGGCCCCAAATAGCTCAAAAACTAAAAATATTTCTTTGAGAGTATATGAACAAAAGTTTTAGTTATTCAAGAGCTCTTTCCAGTGATGTTTAGTTTTTGAAGATCGGACTTGATTTGGTCATTTTACGGCAGTCCAAAGTTTGATCCTTTTTTGGAATAATTGTAAATCAGTTTTTATGCTTCAAATTGTGATATATAAGAATAGAATGTTCGACTAGTGCGACTTGCGTACTTGATTGAACTATTTGCTGCATTGCTAGGTACCTAATGGTAAAATTTTAATCAATTTTGTTTCTCATTTTGCCGCTAGGGGGCGCTTAGCTTGAAAGCACTCTTCTACTTATAACTCAAAAAGTTAAAGCCTGATCCAAATGCGGTTTATTGCATTATGTTTCTTGTTGATAGCCTAATAAAATATGATAGTTTATAGGTATGAGTGGCTGAAACCCTTTGAGCTAGCAACGGAAGGTTGAAAGTTCGAACCTCGCAAAAAACTGTGCAGATGAGGGTATGTGTACGAAAAACCTATCCGTTTTTGTTAGACATCAGATAGAATAATTCTGTTTGCTGCAAATGATTTGCAAGACATATACGCACAAAATATATGGGGTAGCCAATTTAATAAATGCATGGTTTGTCCTCTAGAAATGGTCAAACTTCACTAAATTTTAGGAAAAATTAAAATTTCGAAAAGATGTTTTTTGTCGCTCCTGACTTTATTTTTAGTTCATTCTTCATGATATTTTCACAAGTTATGTATTGTTATGTTTGAAAGGGCCTCACAATTAAAAAGTTAAAATGAAATTTCAAAGGTCAAGGTCATATTACGATAATTGTGTTTTTATTCGGCTCCAAATAGCTCCAAAACAAAAAATATTTATTGAAAGTATATAAGAAAAGTTTTAGTTCTTGAATAGCCCTTTCCAGTGATGTTTAGATTTTGAAGATCGGACTTGATTTGGTCATTTTACGGCAGTCTAAAGTTTGATTCTATTTAGAACAATTGTAAATCAGTTTTTATGCTTCAAATTGTGATATATAAGGAATAGAATGTTCGACTAGTGCAACTTGTATGCTTCATTGAACCATTTGCTGCATTTTTAGGTACCTAATATTAAAATTTTACTCAATTTTGTTTCTCATTTTGCTGCTAGGGGGCGCTTGGCTTGAAATCTCCCTTTTACTAAAATAATTAAAGTCTGATTTTTCAATTTTTTGCATTCTGTTCCTTGGTGACATCAATTTGAAACAACACTAAAATATTTATGCGATATTTCATGAAAATGATAGTAATTCATTGCAACATTAGTTCGTTATAATGTTAAGTGGCATATCGCATTGTCGCGTGTCATTTTATACTGTTGTGTGTCATTTGCAATTGTTGTTTATCGAGTACGATTGTCGTATGTCACCCTCATAAAGCAAGAAACACATATAATGTTGCAGTACCCGAAGTCTGTAAAAAAAGTTTTCAAGTTAGCGACTACATTACAGACAGGTAATACTTAAAAGTATTCTTCTTGGTAAAAAGTCTGCTTAAACATTGCGACAAAAATGTTTGAAAGATCACTGTATTCAACAGTATTCAAAAAGCCATTGAACGAAGAAATATGTTTTTCGAAACATGTGACTCGTGAACTGAATGGAATTGCTTTTGCGAAAACCGATGATATCGCAATAGCGATTCTAGTTTATTATTATTTTTCTAACCTTTTTTTGTGAACGGCATATCACCATGATAGAAAAAAGTCACATTTCTGATTTTTTTACCACTTTTGTCCTATAATCTGAATTTGATCCTAACGTTGAGAAAATTTTCATTTTTGTCTTAGTTTTGCCGCTAGGTGGCGTTTTGTAAAAATGACTAAGGGCTAATAACTCTGTTATTTGAGGTCCGATTCAAATGCGGTTTTTTGCATTGTGTTCCTTGTCAGAAACTTAATAAAATATGATACGTTTCAATTATTTGCGTATATAAAACTTTCGTGCTACAGGAGGTTGAAAGTTCGAATCTCGAAAAAACGATGAAATAAAGGTAGGTCTACGAAAAAAGTCCCCATTTTTTTCAGAGATGAGATAAGAGAATTTTGTTTGTTGCATGTGATTCGCAAGACATATACGCACAAAATATATGGTGTGGCGATTTTGAGAAATGCATGGTTTTGTCCACAGTATGCGGTCAAACTTTACCAATATTTTCGAAAAATCAACATTTTCAAAGCATGACTTTTACGGTTATTTGCAGCTCCTGACTTTATTTTTTATTCAATCTTCATCATTATTTCACTGTTTATGCATTTTTATAAAACAAATAAATTCATAGAAAAAATATCAAGCATAATATGCAAAGGTCAAGGTCATATACCAATTATTATTATTTTTATCGGCATAAAATAGCTCCAAATCTAAAAATATTTTATAGAAAGTATATGAACAAAAGTTTTAGTCTGTGAAGAGGTCTTACCATTAATATTTAGTTTTTGAGGATTGGACTTCATTTGATCAAATGACCACAGTCCAAAGTTTGATCCTCTTATCAAACAATTGTATATCCATGTGTTTCCTCTTTTTCGCTGCTCCTGACTTTATTTTTTGTTCAATCTTCATCATTATTTCACTGTTTATGCAATTTCATAAAACAAATAAATTCGTAGAAAAAAATCAAGCATAATATGCAAAGGTCAAGGTCATATACCAATTATTATTATTTTTATCGGCATAAAATAGCTCCAAATCTAAAAATATTTTATAGAGAGTATATGAACAAAAGTTTTAGTCGTTGAAGAGATCTTTCCATTAATGTTTAGTTTTTGAAGATCGGACTTCAATTGATCAAATGACCACAGTCCAAAGTTTGATCCTCTTATCAAACAATTTTATATCCATATGTTTCCTCATTTTTGCTGCTCCTGACTTTATTTTTTGTTCAATCTTCATCATTATTTCACTGTTTATGCATTTTTATAAAACAAATAAAATCATAGAAAAAAGCAAGCATAATATGTCTAGGTCATATACCAATTATTGTCATTTTTATTTGCACAAAAAAGCCCCAAATCTAAAACGATCTAATATGATACGTTTCAATTTCTGTTGCTTAAAAAAGTGATTGAATTGCGAAAACCGATGATATCGCAATTCTGATTGCGATTCTAGTTATTATTTTTCTAACCCTTTTTTGTGAACGGCATATCACCATGATAGAAAAAAGCTACAATTATGAAATTTTTACCAGTTCCTTATATTTATCTGAACTTGATCCTAACGTTGAGAAAATTTTCATTTTTGTCTTATTTTTGCCGCTAGGGGGCGCTTTGAAAAAAATCTACAAATGTAATAACTCTGTTATTTGAGGTCCGATTCAGATGTGTTTTTTTTGCATTCTGTTCCTTGTCAAAAGCCTAATCAAATAATATAGGTTTAAAAAATCTGCGTATATAAAACTTTTTGACTACGGAAGGTTGAAAGTTCGAACCTCGCAAAAAACAGTGAAAATGAGGTAGGTCTACGAAAAAAGTGCCCATTTTTATTGGAATTGAGATAAAAGAATTTTGTTTGTTGCATATGATTCGTAAGACATATACGCACAAAATATATGGGGTGGCGAATTCGGGAAATGCATGGTTTTTCCACAGTACGCGGTCAAACTTAACCAATATTTTCGAAAAATCAACATTTTCAAAGCATGACTGTTAAGATTTTTTGCAGCTCCTGACTTTATTTTAGTTCAATTTCTATGAAATTTTCACATTTTATGTAAAACTATGTTCTTAAGTGTCACATAATATAAAAAGTAAAAATGTATTGTAAAGGTCAAGGTCATATTAGGATAATTGTATATCAATTCGGCTTGAAATAGCTCAAAATCAAAAAACAATTCATAAACAATTTATGAACAAAAGATTTAGTTTTAGAAAAGTTCTTTCTAATGATGTTTAGATTTTGAAGATCGGACTTGATTTGGTCATTTTACGGCAGTCCAAATTTGATCCTTTTTTTCGAATAATTGTAAATCAGGTTTTATGTTTCAAATTTTGATACATAAGAATAAAAAGTTTAATTTGTGCGACTAGTATACTTGATTGAACTATTTACTGCTTTGCTAGGTACCTAATGGTAAAATTTTAATCTATTTTCTTTCTCAGTTTGCCGCTAGGGGCGCTTTTCTTGAAATCATTCTTTTGCTTATAACTCAAAAAGTTGAAGTTCGGTTCGAATGCGGTTTTTTGCATTCTGTTCCCTGTGGATAGCCTAATAACATTTGATAGGAATCGAGAGTCCGTGTGGCTGAAAGCTTTTGAGCTACGGAAGGTTGAATGTTCGAACCTCGCAAAAAAAAAAAAAACAATAAAAAAAACCTGTGCAAATGAGGGTAGGTCTACGAAAAACCTATCCGTTTTTTTTTTAGAAATCAGATTGAAGAATTCCGTCTCCTGCATACCATTCGAAAGACGTATACACACAAAATATATGGGGTGGCGAATTTAAGAAATGCGTGGTTTGTCCACTAGAAACGGTCAAACTTCACTTAAATTTAGGAAAAATTATAATTCCAAAAGCATGGTTTTTTTTGTCGCTCCTGGTTTTATGTTTTGTTTATTCGTCATGAAATTTTTACACTTTATGGTTTGTTAAGCTTGAAAGGGCCTCACAATTAAAAAGTTAAAAAAAACATTGAAAATGTCAAGGTCATATTACGATAAGTGTGTTTTTATACGGCCCCAAAGTGCTCCAAATCTAAAAAATATTTCATTGCGAGTATTGAACAAAAGTTTTAGTTCTAAATAGTTCTTTCGTATAATGTTTAGTTTTTGAAGATCGGCCTTGATCTGTTCATTTTACGGCAGTCCAAAGTTTGATCCTTTTTTGGAATAATTGTTTATCAGTTTTTATGCTTGAAATTGTGATATATAAGAAAAAGAATGTTCGACTAGTGCGACTTATATACTTGTTTGAACTATTTGCTGTTTTTGCAATTTTGTTTCTCATTTTGCCGCTAGAGGGCGTTTTGCTTAAAATCACTCTTTTGCTTATAACTCAAAACGTTAAAGTCTGATTGAAATGCGGTTTTCAGCATTTTGTTCCTTGTTGACAGTACCAAAAATGTGATGGATTTCAAAGGATAGGGTATGGGAAAATATTTGCGCTAGAAGAGTTTTTGAAGTTGAACTACCCTTATATATTGAGCGCAAATTAATATATCTATACCAGTACAATTGAAAGAATTTAGTATGATGCGGCAAGGGTAAAAACATCATGCAACTCGTGAACTGAATGGAATTGCTTTTGCGAAAACCGATGATATCGCGATTGCGATTCTAGTTATTATTATTTTTCTAACCCTTTTTTGTGAACGGCATATCACCATGATAGAAAAAAGCCACAATTATGAAATTTTTACCAGTTCCTTATATTTATCTGTACTTGATCCTAACGTTGAGAAAATTTTCTTTTTTGTCTTATTTTTGCCGCTAGGGGGCGCTTTGGAAAAAATCAACAAATGCTAATAACTCTGTTATCTGAGGTCCGATTCAGATGTGGTTTTTTGCATTGTGTTCCTTGTCAAAAGCCTAATCGAAAATGATAGGTTTCAAAAATCTGCGTATATAAAACTTTTTGACAACGGAAGGTTGAAAGTTCGAACCTCGCAAAAAACAGTGAAAATGAGGATAGGTCTACGAAAAAAGTGCCCATTTTTATTGGAATTGAGATAAAAGAATTTTGTTTGTTGCATATGATTTGCAAGACATATACGCACAAAAATATATAGGGTGGCGAATTCGGGAAATGCATGGTTTGTCCACAGTACGCGGTCAAACTTAACCAATATTTTCGAAAAATCAACATTTTCAAAGCATGACTGTTAAGATTTTTTGCAGCTCCTGACTTTATTTTTAGTTCAATTTCTATGAAATTTTCACATTTAATGTAAAACTATGTTCTTAAGTGTCACATAATATCAAAAGTAAAAATGTATTGTAAAGGTCAAGGCCATATAAGAATAATTGTATATCAATTCGGCTTGAAATAGCTCAAAATAAAAAAACAATTCATAAACAATATATGAACAAAAGATTTAGTTTTAGGAAAGTTCTTTCTAATGATGTTTAGATTTTGAAGATCAAACTTGATTTGGTCATTTTACGGCAGTCCAAAGTTTGATCCTTTTTTTTCGAATAATTGTAAATCAGGTTTTATGTTTCAAATTCTGATACATAAGAATAAAAAGTTTGATTTGTGCGACTAGTATACTTGATTGAACTATTTGCTGCTTTGCTAGGTACCTGATGGTAAAATTTTAATCTATTTTCTTTCTCATTTTGCCGCTAGGGGGGCGCTTTTCTTGAAATCATTCTTTTGCTTATGACTCAAAAAGTTGAAGTTCGGTTCGAATGCGGTTTTTTGCATTCTGTTCCCTGTTGATAGCCTAATAACATATAATAGGAATCGAGAGTCCGTGTGGCTGAAAGCTTTGGAGCTACGGAAGGTTGAATGTTCGAACCTCGCCAAAAAAAAAAAAAAAAAAAAAAAAAAAAACCTGTGCAAATGAGGGTAGGTCTACGAAAAACATATCCGTTTTTTTTTTTTAGAAATCAGATTGAAGAATTTGCATTCTGTTCCCTGTTGATAGCCTAATAACATATAATAGGAATCGAGAGTCCGTGTGGCTGAAAGCTTTGGAGCTACGGAAGGTTGAATGTTCGAACCTCGCCAAAAAAAAAAAAAAAAAAAAAAAAAAAAAACCTGTGCAAATGAGGGTAGGTCTACGAAAAACCTATCCGTTTTTTTTTTTTAGAAATCAGATTGAAGAATTCATTCTCCTGCATACCATTTGAAAGACGTATATACACAAAATATATGGGGTGGCGAATTTAAGAAATGCGTGGTTTGTCCACTAGAAACGGTCAAACTTCACTTAAATTTAGGAAAAATTATAATTCCAAAAACATGTTTTTTTGTCGCTCCTGACTTTATGTTTTGTTTATTCGTCATGAAATTTTTACACGTTATGGTTTGTTAAGTTTGAAAGGGCCTCACAATTAAAAAGTTAACAAAACATTGAAAAGGTCAAGGTCATATTACGATAAGTGTGTTTTTATTCGGTCCCAAAGTGCTCCAAATCTAAAAAATATTTCATTGAGAGTATTGAACAAAAGTTTTAGTTCTAAATAGTTCTTTCGTATAATGTTTAGTTTTTGAAGATCGGACTTGATCTGTCCATTTTACGGCAGTCCAAAGTTTGATCCTTTTTTGGAATAATTGTTAATCAGTTTTTATGCTTGAAATTGTGATATATAAGAAAAAGAATGTTCGACTAGTGCGACTTATATACTTGTTTGAACTATTTGCTGTTTTTGCAATTTTGTTTCTCATTTTGCCGCTAGAGGGCGTTTTGCTTAAATCACTCTTTTGCTTATAACTCAAAACGTTAAAGTCTGATTGAAATGCGGCTTTCAGCATTTTGTTCCTTGTTGACAGCACCAAAAATGTGATGGATTTCAAAGGATAGGGTATGGGAAAATATTTGCGCTAGAAGAGTTTGAATGTTCTAACATTGCAAAAAAAAAAATGAAAAAAAATGTGCTAATGAGAGTAGGTCTTCAAAAAATCTTTTCGTTCTGTTTCATATTGAAAATTGTGGCTGAGTTGAAATAAAGTGTTCAAGTTGATTAGGTTAAAAGCGAAAACCGAGATACCGCTTGCGGTTCTAGTTTTTTATTATTATTTTTTTCCGTCTCTTTTTTGTGAACGGCATATCAACAAGATAGGAAACAGTCACAGTTCTGATTTTTTTACCAGTTTTGTCCTAGGATCTGAATTTGATCCTAACGTCGAGAAAATTTTCATTTTTGTCTTAATTTTGCCGCTAGGGGGCGTTTTGTAAAAGTGACTAAGGCTAATAACTCTGTTATTTGAAGTCCGATTGAAATGCGGTTTTTTGCATTGCGTTCCTTGTCAGTTACTTAATAAGATATGATAGTTTTCAAAAAGTTGCGTATATATAACTTTCGTGCTACAGGAGGTTGAATGTTCGAATCTCGAAAAAACTGTGAAATGAGGGTAGGTCTGCGAAAAATTTATCCACGTCTTTCAGGAATGAGATAGGAGAATTTTGTTTGTTGCATATGATTCGCAAGACATATACGCACAAAATATATAGTTTGGCGATTTTGAGGAATGCATGGTTTGTCCACAGTACGTGGTCAAACATAACCAATATTTTCGAAAAATCATCATTTTAAAAGCATGACTTTAAAATCATTTGAAGCTCCCGACTTTATTTTTTTGTTCAATCTTCATGAAATTTTCATATGTAATGTATAACTATGTCTTTAAGTTTTATATTATAAAAAATTTAAAATTGTATTGTAAAGGTCAAGGTCATATTAGGTTTATTGTATATCTATTCGGCTTGAAATAGCTCAAAACCTAAAAACAATTCATAAACAATATATGAACAAAATATTTATTTTTAAAAGAGTTCTTTCCAATGATGTTTAGATTTTGAAGATTTAACTTGATTTGGTTATTTTATGGCATTCTGAAGTTTGATCCTTTCAAAAATCATTGTATTAAAGCATTACTTAAATCATTTGCAGCTCCTGACTTTATTTTTTGTTCAATCTTCATGAAATTTTCACATGTTATGTATGACTATGTCATTATATTTCATATAATAAAAAAGTTTAAAATGTATTGTAAAGGTCAAGGTCATATTAGGATTATTGTATATCTATTTGGCTTGAAATAGCTCAAAACCTAAAAACAATTCATAAACAATATATGAACAAAATATTTAGTTTTAAAAGAGTTCTTTTAATGATGTTTAGATTTTGAAGATCGGCCTTGATTTGGTCATTTTATGGCAGTCTGAAGTTTGATTCTTTCAGGAACAAGGTCATATTAGGATTATTTTTTATTTATTT
>CM037779.1:7485366-7535366 GCA_021229015.1 Solen grandis
TATGCCGAGCATCAAGCAGGAGGCAATCAGTAAAAATTTTAATCAGACTAGCGTAATGTATGTGAGTTTTAAAAATATGATTTAATAATAACACATGCATTAATAAACGACCAAAATGTTCAGGTAAACAACACCCACAGCTGATTTCGACATCAAGAAACATTGAATGGTTGTGGTACCTGTCAACTGAGCAACAAGTTCGAGGAGAATGCGAACTAGTGGCATTATGTTTTGAAGCAAGTCTGATATTGTGGCGATCACACGGCTGAACAACTGAGCAAGTGAACCATTCAGAGAGAACAGTCGTTCCGATATTCACAAATTGGAAGAGACATTCACAATAATTGGAAACATTGATCTCATAGTGGTACGAAAAAGGAACCTTTCACAGACGCTTTCCGGTCATTGCAGTTTCTCAAATCATGCAAGAAAATCCCAAATATTTAAACAGCCCTGGCGATGCCTAGAAAAAAAGATGTTGATAGCTAATTCGACAAATGCCCTTCTTGCAAGAAAAGGTTGGCATTGCTGACAAGGCTTCCTGGTTTATAAGGACCATGGCTTCTGTGCAGTGGTGTATAGTTAGCGTGTACTTTTTGTCACGAAGCTTCGACAGAAGTAGTCAATTGTGTCCCCTTAGGACCAATAAATCGTAAATAGTTGACTCGATCTAACAATTAGAATGTATGGAGATCAGAATCATTTAAAGTCTTAACTTAAAGGTAAATATTTTAAGGACTGGCGAAGAAAATGTAATGTTCGGTTCTTAAAAAACAGATATGGATAGAAATGAAACATTGTAAACGTATGAAATAAATAAATTCTTTACTATAAATAAGTTATTTAATCTATATACGTGTCTGTGTTTTGACATTAACGGTGGTTTAAAAAAAAGAAAAAAAAAGCAACAACAAACAAGCAAAAGAAAAAAAAACAACGTTAAAAGCATTTACGGTTTTGTTTCATGTGGGTATTACTTTAATTGCATAATTAATCAAACCAGTTGCATATACAGCATTTCTGTTAATTCTAAATAAGATGTTTAAAGTTTACCGTCTAAAATTCGATATAAAGTGCAGTCAAACTTAATGACATAGGCTATGTATCCCTTTTTTGGTAGACAGCATTTTCCTTCATGAGTGGAGTTTGTCAAATCAAGCAAGAAAATCATCCATGACTATACCTTTTACGATTATATACTCAAAGGAAAAAAGAAACGCAGGGTAACTAGAATCTGTAGTAGCCAGACTCAAGTTTTTACCTCCTAACCTTGCAATAAACCTCATATGATAGACCTCATCTCATTCTAAAGCATTTATTTTGTTTGGAAAAAACAACAAACCTTTATCAAAATAATTTAAAATGTAATACCGGCGAATACTTCCTACTTAAAACTGACACCAAAGGTTTACCCTGCGTTTCTTTTTCCTATGAGTATATGACCACAAGTGCAAGAAAATAAATATTACAATAAAATCAACAACTGGCCTATTTTATTTTATGTTTTTCTTGCGTGTTTTATTTCTTATATTCGTTTCATTTCTTTTTCTCGCAAGCAGACATTTCATCTTCCATGGTGAAATATATGACTGTCATTCCTAAATATGCCTCAGTCTTGTCTTCGAAAACATTGAATAAAACAATGTAGACTTTATATTTAATTAACGTATCCAGAGGGATATTTTTGGCAAATAAATACCATGTTGTGTGATTTCATAGTATGGACCTTAACATACAACGCCGCAGAATAGATCAAACCGGTTTTAAATCTTTCATCCTAAATTATGTAAATTGAAATAGCCTTTACAACAGCAATGTTATTATACCAAATGATAAAAACAAAAACACTTCAATAAAAAAAGACTGTATTCTGCTCTAATCAGTTTTAACTTTTAATCAAAATACCATTAAATTACGTTGTAATTTATGTATTTACTTTATGAGATAACATTGAAGATAACATTCGAACTTAGAGGTATCCTCGCTACAACTGAGCAAAATATAATTTAAACACTAACACATGTTCTTATATCACTGTGGCATGATTCAAAATATCTGTTTTTAAGCAATTATTTCGGCTTGATTGGGATCTTCATTACAATGTTTGAATACTTAAATAGAGAGAGAACAGCGATATCCGTGATAGAGACGAGTTTATACAACGCCTCAATTATCATACACAAAAGTTTTAAAATGTTTATGTGTGATCAGTGTTCATGTGACTGATGACATTTGATGCATTACATGTTTGAAAGTATCAGATGTTCAAAGCGGTTTTTGTGTTTCGATGAATATGTTTGCAATTTAAGGTAATCCGTCCATTTATTAAATTGCGATCATTGTCCATCAATTGATCATGTGTAATTCATAGTGAAGACTTACAACAAAATGGCCTGTACCTCAAGTCAATTGATGCTTGCATCTGCACTGAATTCTTAAGCACTTGAAGGACCATGAATATAATTAAGTGACGGATGGATCACCTAATCGAGACTTGTCATTTTATTTACAAAGATTTCATAGGCATAACTGCTCAACGTATAAATGATGGTTGACACTCCTTTATTTTTATAAAAGCTTATATGCAATAGACTATACTATTAGGAAATCCTTATCGGCCTAGTATATGTGCAAGCGATCCTGTAGCTTGGTTGGCTGATGTTACACAAAGTAAGCAAGGGGTCCCGGGTCCAAGTTTCGATCTGTCTACGCGTTTCCCCCTTGTTACACTTAGTTTCAAGACTTGTGTCAAAGCAAAACATAAGAAAGTTAAATTAATTGGTACCAGTTTACCATCTGCTTGATTGATCTGATGTTAATTAAGAAAAAGAAAATGTGTTCTTGTATTTCGTTTTTTGATTCTTTGAAGATTCGATCGAGTCAGTTCCCTTCTTAATTATATCTTATTGTAGGATCCTTGATAACTCAATACTGCATATTTATGAAAATCAAAATCACGATTGTAAACGGTTCATGTAAAAATACATTTAAAATAAAATTAATTTTTCAAATTGTATTGCAGACAAGAATAATTAACTCAGTTAAACAAAATAGAGTTTGGCATCAGTCTCTGTGTTGAAGTGTCAATATAACATCAAAGAAGCTAAATTTGAATTCGTCTAGAATTATTTGTAGCCCATACCATAATTGACAATATAATTATCTCACAGACGAGTGTCCTGCTCTTTAAAACAAACGCCTTAAGATCTGATTTGTGCGTGTTAATCTCGCCTCTGTTACTTGCATTTTGACCCGAACCAAGCAATTTCAAACAATATTATTTCACGGTGATTAAATTAAATAGAGAGGCAGAACAACACTACGGACTTCACAATAGATACTGGCAGATCAGGCAGCTGTGAAAGTTTGCTCGAATGACGAAATAAAATACTATTAACTTTCATATTCAAGACATTGGACATTACATGATTTTGAATATGCCAATCCGAACAAATTGGACATTCAGATTTAAATGTCGCGAACGAATGCACTGACATTTGATTTAGATTTAAATTACTTTCGCTAACTATTTTCGACACGTGTTTGACATTCAATTTGAATGTCGCACGTGTACATTCACGAACATTACATTCTATTTGAATTCTGGTCACGACTCAGACATTGTGACATTCAGATTTTGAATGTCCACTCGAAATATACTGACATAGGATATTCATTTTTGCAATGTCGCAACTAGACAATACAATTGGACATTCAGATTTGAATGTTCGCGGTCATACATTTCTCGAATTGGACATTCACATTTTGAATGCAGCATTGCATAAATTGACTCAAGATATTTGAAATTGCGAATCATTCAAGATTTCGACATTCAGATTTTGTTCGGCACGACATTCGCGACTTGTTTTCAGATTTTTGAATGATCGCTTAAAATTACGACTTGACTACCTTCAGATTGTGAATGTCCGGTTAACGACATTTGGACATTAAGATTTTGAATGTCGCGGCAGACATTACGACATTGGACAGTTAAATCTATGAAGTGCCACGCGATTCACGTCATTGGACTTCAGTTTTGAATGTCTGCGTAGCAACATTCAACAATGGATATTATATTTGAATGTCGCAGCACGAATTCACAATTGCATATTAGATTGAATGTCGCGGCATAATGTTCACATATTAGGAATTAGTTTTGAATGCGCGGCACGAAAATTCAACGACATATGACATTCAGATTTTGATGTCATGCACTGACAAAATTACGATATGGAGCATTCCAATTTAAGTGCAAAGCACATATTCACGAATTGACATTCAATTTTTATGAACACCACGTCATTCAGGAAATGGACATTCAATTTTGAATGTCGCAACGTACATTCACGACATTGGACATTAGTTTTGAATGTCGACAACAACATTGAAGTATTGAATGTTTGAATGTCGCGGCAGACATTCGAACATTGGACATTCAGATTTGAATGCGATCGACATTCACATTGGACTTTTTGCGCGGCAACATTCAAAATCTAATTCCCGTAAGTATCTCGCGTGCGACATTCAAATCCAATGAAGCATGTATCGAAGTCTGCCGCACATTCAAAAACTGGGAAAGTCAATTGTGAAAAGTGATGCGACATCTCAAATCTTCGAAGTCCGCATGTGCTGTTGCCGCAAATCCTGAATGTCCAATGTCGCTATATCCTCCCGACATTCAAAATCTGAATGTCCAATGTCGTGAATGTCGCGTGCGACATTCAAAATCTGAATGTCCAATGTCGTATGTCGTGAATAGTGAGAGTTGAATGTCGTATGTTGTATGTCGTATGTCGAGCCAACTTCACACAGCCGGCAGGGCAATAACTTAAAACAACACTACATAAAATTAAGGACGCGCTTAAAGAAATTATTTATTTAATGTTCAATTGAGTTCAAGTCAATTTAAGAATATACCATGCATCAAGTTGATCATATTACCAATTCCTGTAAAAATTTAAACGCATTCTCCTGAAATCCCTATTGAAACTAATGGGCATATTTTGAGTTTTAGTATGAAAATCATATTAATTTTTTTTGGGGACATTATACATGTTCTATATTGTCATGTGTTTAATATACAATGAAAATCAAATAAATGTTCTATTATGTTCTATCTTTTATTATGAGTGCATTTTATTTATAGATTTTTATGATATATCACATTTATAAAGATAGAAATACTGGAAAAGCATGTTCATTTTAGTCCCATTCTTGCATATCTATGAGAAAGCAATTACAATTGCTCATTCGCGTTTCAGAATCAATTTCTTTCGAAGGTATTACATTTCTGTGATAGATTTGTATACATATATGCATTGTTAATGACAGATTTGCATAAATTGCTCCTGAAAGTAATCTTAACAACTCAATTATTATCTTAATATTTTCCCCATGTCTGCAAATATTACATTTTAGTATTTTCCCTTTCTCACTCTACTTGTTTTTCAGATATATTATTTGAAAAATATGTTTTAATAAACACCGATTGTTTACTACCTTATTATGCTGAACGCCATTTATTTAGTCCTGTTTGAGACTTACTTAACATTCCGTCGAGATAGGAAAAATGATCTGAATCTGTATCAGTGATACATCCTACAGGAGTAGCAGTCTGATCAGGGTCTCCTCTGTTTGCTCAGGTTCTACATAGTCTGCGTAGCAAAGAAAAGTCCAAGAAGTTCAATCTACTATTCAAAGTTTAGTAAATTAATATTATCAAGTCATAAATTTGACATGAATATTCATGCGGTAAATGGTTACTTTTGTTTCAAGTGATAATATTGTAAGAACATGGCAAATAATTAAAAATAATTACATTTCCTCATAGGGTCAAAAATATGAGAATTTGTATTACATCACTTTGTTATCAAAAATAGATTAAGTAAGTACTCCTAACATACACGAATGCAATAAAACATTATATCACAAAGGATAATAATCTATACAGGTGTGTTTCTTATGAACACCTAAACGTAATTCAGGAGGAAATGCGAGTTATATTTCATTATATTATCATAAGAATACGTTAATATCTCTGCCCTATTATTCACTTATACATTTAAAACAACATTTAAAGTACTAATGCTTCTGCTGTTGAGAACGAGGCAAACAATACAGGGCATTGCCTGTATGAATTGATGGCGTATTTTCTATTATACAACGTTTCATTGTTAACCTGGCAAGCTTCACGTTAAATACAATACCCCGTAATATCTCCCGGGCAGACTCTGCAACTCGAAGCCCTCTGAAGACTGTGAATTTGAAAGTCTATCCCCCATTCGCTCCGCGGAGATAACAAATGAACAAAAAAGGTTGTGGACTCGGTCAAATTCTTGCTGAGCCGCATTGTTGCTGTAACAATAGGCCGCATCCCCGAGTGAACATTTACAGCTGTACTCCCCATCCCCAAATGCTATCAGGGCATAATAGCAACAAAAGAAATTTACATTTAATGTTTTAACGAATAATGCACGTATAGAGTTGCCAATACAAACTGTGACAGATTCATTGTGTGAAGTTTAGTCAAGTTGACTCGATTCCTTTTTCCCCATTGTTGACTCCATAATTGATATTATGCCTATAAGATATTGGATCCAGGAATTGATTTATTTTTTTGTGATATCAACATAAAATGCTATTTTTTCGCCATTCAGCACGGTAACCTGAGCTTCAAATAAATGTGGTCCGTGTCACATTAAAGCATCATTGTTCGAAAAATTTATGAGGGTCGGTTTCGTCGAAGGGCGAAAGGATACGCGTGTTTTCTTGCTATTATGAGCAGATAGACTTCGAAAACATAAAGGTAGGGGAGGCTGAAAACTTGCAACAGTTAGGCCCTTAGGTGCAGCACATCCAATTTGCATTGCAAGGTTTATTTTCCAGAAACTAAAATAAAAGATGAATATCATTTTTACACTGGAATAAAGTATATTGGTATATGCGCAGTAAAACCATAATGGTATATGACAGAAAGCTGTGGCATGGACGGTAAACACCATCACAACAACAACATGAAAAATGTCTTCACTATCTCCACAGCTATCGTTACCATACTCGTCGTTGGTTGGAGTTTTTGCCTCATATCATGGATTCAATTCCCGGTTCAAATAATTATCATTATTATTTGGATCTATCATCAAGCGAGGATATTGTTTGGGGTGTAAGGTATTGTCTTGTCTTCAAATCTGATTTTAATTTGTAAAACAGAGACTAAAAGGCCGGGTCAAGTGTTGCGTCCCCCAAACACGAGGGAAAGTACACTTATCTTTATACGTATATGCCAAGAATAGGCCAAATATATTAAAAATACAATTGTTATTACTTCTCGGTCGCTGTTTACAAGTTTAGCGACGTTGCTCGGTGTTGAACATATATACATTAGTCTTTGGACTGGTTGACTCGGGGTAAGTCCATCATGGAATGAAATAGAACTGGGAACCATTAAATTCAAGCAAGCAAACAAATATTGGCCGTCAGAATCAACATTAGGGCCATCTACATTCAATACACCCTTCCCATGCATTGCAAAGGAACGAAACACTTTTTTGGAGAGGAGGCAAAACATAGGTCATCAAAATCATCTTACTCTTAGATTCCTTTGCTAACTACTTCATTTGTATATTGTAAAATATTTACTACATGTATATCAAATTTTAAGTACCAAGTAAGGGATGGTCCAATCCAGGAATTGTTTATAAGGTTTCCGAAGAAGTTAAAAAAATAACAGCTAGTTCCCAACTGACTGATTCTAAAAGATATACATGTACATTGAAATCCAGACGCCGGTTGCTGGACATGAGAGCCTTTTAAAAGAAACATATGAGAATAGTTTTGTCCCATATGATGGATGGTAAAGACAAGCTAACCTGTATGAAATCCCACCTTTATCCATTTAATGTTTCGAAATATGTTAGTGCCCCATCAATTTCAGTAAAATTGCTTAAAGATTTTGCATTTTGTTTCATTTATACATACACAAACACATACAGAGTTTCCCTTTTGAAATCGCAAAATGTTTAATACTACTTTTATTCATTCTATGAAGATGGAAAAGGGTGTTGTATCACCTGTTTGACCTCGACATAATCAACAAATGCTTAGTCATTTCTATAAATGCATTTTGGAAGAAGTACTTCTTTTATGACCAAATTATGCCAATGTGACCCAGTAGTAGTGATATTTATTTACGGATCTGAGATTTGGGGTTTTGATCATCTCCGCTGGAGTGATACTTTTTCGAGATCCCTCCAGGCGTACTTAAAGTACTAGTCAAGCCAAGAAAAAAATAAAGCTTGTAAAACGTGTGCACTAATCGACGGTAAAAGAGATACGTTTAGAGCTTAATCTCTCAAATGGAAAAAATAAGCTGAAGCTCAGTGTAATTCCTGGTCAGATAAATACCTTATTTTCTTTAAAATTACAAGTACCTTGTCACTATGACATCTTTAAGTGCGCTCGCGTGTTCTCTTAATTGCATTTGACGGTTTTTCTTCGACATTTTAATATCTAAACCCGTGAAATTTAACGAATTTGAACCTCAATCATTTTTTTAATAAACACACATTTGTTTCTTGCGAAATCAAAAAAGCAAAACATCATAAAAACGGCGCTATATGCACACTCTGTTGGGATTAAAGGAGCTATAGAACAGTTGTAAACACTCAAAGCAGCTGTTCGAAAGGAAATAAAACCTCTGTGAAGAAAAAAAATGATTAGTTTCTGCCCATTCAAGCATTCAAAAGTAAGTTCATTGTTTCAAATCCACAGCCTGTGTTTTAAGTGACAAAGTTTAAGCTCTGCTTCGGGCAGCTGCTTAGTAACATGAGTTGGACTCATAACGGGTAGTGTTTTGTCATAAAACCACTTTTCAGATTTTCAAAATGATACTATAAAAGTAGTTATCAATATGGCGTTTTATGCTTGTTCGTAGCTAGAAATCACCCTAGCCGCCTTTACTTGGTGTACCTTAAGGATGTGTTTCATGAGCATTTCTATTTCACCCTTAAATACTAAATCTAGTAGAGTCAGTCATCCTGTGAAGAAACACTTGATTTTTATTTCGATATTTCAGTGACAATCTCTTTTAATCATCTCCATATAATCTAATAAAATCTCTTATAAATTCACATAAATTTCACCTGTACCATTGGGAGTTGACGTCAACAACAAAAGATATCCAAATGTTTTCAAATGAAAAGAAAGTAGCATTCAGACAAGTCAGGTAAGGTAAAAGATGTGGAAACGTTTGCGAATGCTATAATTTTTTATACGATTACAATTATGTACGGGATCTTTATCAAACCGAAAATAAATCAAATCTTTTGAAGAAAAATTAACACTTATTGTTGTTCAAATGATACACAGTACGCGTCAAGCCTTTCTTCGCTTTTCTTCTATCGTGTTTTACGGAGGGTGAAGTACATCTGATTGCCTGCCCAAGTTTAAATCGTTGAACGTACATCTTAATTTTCTGGTACAAAATCGTATTTCAAACACACACAATTAAATATTATAATCAACAAGGAGGGAAGGTATTAAATGATATCGGGTTTATATGGGTGAAGGCACAATCGAACTCGGGTTTATATTGAAGTGGTGATTAACGGCCCGTTAACATATCTCAGGTAATAAAATCTCTCCGTAGATCGAACAATGATTTTGGGTAGACAGTCGGTTAGATTTAACGTACACGTCTACAAAGATAATAACTTAAGTATATTGTTTTGAAACAGGAGTGCACGCCTATCCTTTCCCTATGAGTTTTCGTCATTTTATATTTTGGTGGATTTGATGATATTTTAATCCACCTACGGAAAAAAAATGCATTTTATGGAAGGCAAATACAGCTTCTTTTGTAATATATTTAAAGATGGCCATGAATTGAGAGGCGCTGCATATAATATACTGCAGTATTTTTTATGAAAAGTAACTAGTCTTGATAAGAAGGTTTTCAATACTTTTATGGTGATCATTTATCATTTTAGAATACTGACAGTTCCTGAAGACTCGGCTAGCCCAAATATTACGCTGTATTTCAACAAATATTTTTCATTCGTTTTTTGTCATATTGCAAAGACCTACAAGCTGTGTTTAATAAGTCTTTATATATCAGTGCGGACCGTTCCAGGTGGCCAAATGGTCAGAGAGTCCGCCTCGGGAGCGGGAGGTCGTGGGTTTGATACCTGGCCGCGACATACCAAAGTCGTAAAAATGGTACTGTTATAGCTCCCTTGCTTGGCGCTCAGCACAGAAGGGTAGTTGCAGGACTGTTTAGCCCGACTTGGTTTTAGATTGTTCTACTTTTAGTTTAGTGTAAGTGCAAGTAATTATAGTCAAACTGCATGTTGCAAACATGATAAATATATATCCTATATTTCATAGTATGCACATCCATACCAAAAATAACATAAGTATCTCTTACTTCCACTCTGTCAATAAAGCAACAAATTAGAAAAGAAAAGAAATAAAAAAATAAAAGGTATAAAGCATGTCTAATACAGATGTTCCTGTCTCTGTTAATTAAGTCGTCCAAACAGATGCCTCATTCCATCGTATCGTTCACATCCAATATTCTTCACAAATTAAAAAAAATCAATTCAATTAAATTTATGAAAGGAGTTGGTTTTATCTCAGGAATATTGTGTGACTTTACATCTTCGTGCTGTAACTTCGTGCTCTCTCACCTTTTCAATCGATTGTCTACCCGTCCAATGTTATTTTAACCCCATCCGTACGGATCATGTGCCCCAGCCTCCATTATTGTTCAATTATCATGATATACCTCTTCTCCATTGTAGAAAGAGTACGCTCAACACTAAAGCATCTTTTATCTGATCAAAAATTTGAGGAACGGTAGATGATTTCGATCTTCATTTCACACGTAGAGCTTTTCCATAATAGAAACTTTGTTAATTTAAAAAGGGAACAGAATAATAAAGATGGGGCCAAATGTATAATGCTTTTAACGTTTCATAAAAGGCAAAGAAAAAGATATTATCAACGTTAATTTGGAGCTATCATCGGTGAGGATTCGGTTCAAGCAAGGTTGTCCTGTCGATCGAGAGCAGTATCACTGGTTTAATACCATAATGAGGTAATAAATCTCGAGAAAAACGCGAAAGGAATTATAAAAGGCTGATGTGGACCCATAAACTAGTTTATGGTGATAATGATATATTCAGTGAATTGGAAACAACCACGAATATGATTGCTTAATGATCCGGAATTGCCACCAACTTCATCATTATCTTCATTGCTAATTTTCTCCCTGCTCTCGAAAGAAAAAAAGTGTGTGTACGCCATGCAATGATTTGTAAATAATTAGTGGCACTGCAACAGAACATATAAACTAAGATTTTTGGTGATATTTTTTTCTGACAACGCAATAAAATAACTAATGTGTCTTTTTACAGCATTGAGTAAAATACTGGGATTACACAGCACCACAACAGCTGCCTCTGGAAAATGCATTGTTTCTTTATTATCTCATCATATGTGTCGTATTTACATATTTATCATAATTATATTTTTTTCCTTTATCACTTTTACTCAAATACCCTTTTCTACTTTTGAAATGTTAATCAAATTGATACAAAAAGGAAAAACTATTATGTTGAAATGATGAAGCGATGCAGCACATGTTTTTAGATGTCTGAAATTATTAAAGAGGTTTCATCACAAAAATAGGTGTTTTATGATTTAAAGATTAAAGGAGATATGAATCAAAATAATATTAAATTTTGATCCAAACTCAAATAAGGTTTAGTCTTACAAAGTGTCCATGGAGATCACGTGAGGCATATTTACACGTGTATCTTAAAATGTGGCTATTTATATTCATGTGAACATTTTCTGCCCATGATATGTGACCTAAAAAATTTAAATTGAAAGATGGCGCTTTAATGAAATTATCCTAGATCGCGATTAGATTTGTATGCACCTATAAAGCACATCAAACACGGAATTATAAATCAATTTCGATTCTGCAGGAATGAGACGAAAAGTGATACCACGTCAAGATGACACGTTATCATTTATTAATCATTTATTGCAATTACAAATTAGGAAATTCGATTAAAGTCAACATATTTTGAAGATTCATATAAGAAGTTAAAATGTGAATTATCCAACCACACCTGGAACCGAAAGCCCGCTGAAAAAAAAATGTAACAAAGTGTATTATTATTATTATTATTATTTCACCCCTTGATCGTATTCACAAATAAGCTTTGTTCATTTTAAAGATTTTACATGTGTAAAAAATCAGTAGAGTCTTCTATTAAAAACTTCAATATGTTCATATTGTTGAGGCAAGATGGTTTTTCAGGGGAGTTCATCAATCTCGGTAATACGTCTAGTTATCATCATCATCATCATCATCATCATCATCAATACCCGTCCGTATAATCCCTTTCTTGAAATAACATGGTTAGCGGATTATTGACGATATGCGTTCAGATAATTAAGTGGTTGTAGTCATTAACTTTCTATCACTTAGAGCCTTGCCGCTATGGGTTCGAGTCCAAGTCCGGTCATTTTGATCAGCCGTCCTACCGCAAGGCAGCTAGAAGGTGTTCTCTCATATAATCTTCAGGTGACCAACTGGCTGGCATGAAACCTGACTGCTTAAAAGATGAAGTCTGGTCAGTGCAGGCGGCAGCTCGCACAACATGGGCTGTATATGACGGAAAAGCATTGTTAAAATGCTTACCTCCTCTCACAGATAGGGGTGAAATGGTGTTCCAAGCAGTCATAATCGTTCCATTTGAACTGAAATTGCGTTGCTAAAACGACACAATCTTCTTTGTCTGCTCCATTTGGTTGTCCTGGATACCAATCTGTTTAAATATCACACGTTTCCCCATAAGTTTATTTTCTAGAGCGTTTCGATTTATCAATATTCGTTTTATACTTATGACCGATTACCTCGTTATAATCGAAAAAAAAATGCATTTCCTGATTACCGACCTAACATACTTTATAATTACGAAAATTCGTTAGCACTTAGTTATACGAAAAGATATGACGAACTTTAAGATTTGTAACATTTTGCCGCTTTGCTAAATACTTAGTACTGAAGATAAAATAAATAATCAGCATCACATAATATAATGTTAGTGTGCAATGTCAATACTGGCGTTCTGTAGTTTTCATGAAAAATAAAGAACAGTGTTTAATTAGCCAGATGGGATTTGCTGCTCATCAAGTATTTTATATATATATATATATTTATTTTTGTATGTCCGGATACATAAGGCATTCATTAAATGAGTTGAAGAACTTTGATCTGAGATCAGAGGCCGCAATGGCCGTCAAAACTCATTTATTTTGATAGAGAATGTTTCTGCTTTATTATTCCTAGCTTTCGATTCTAATGGGCATTTTCCAGACCTTAATAAGCTATTTATATTCTGATGTTTCACAAATACAGATATGAAATTTTAAGAAAATTTACCGTCATAGAAAGCAGATACTGATATTTGCATTACCCTACCAACATTTCGGCTCTTATGATAAAAATTCAAAACACCTAAGCAACAGAAAGATTGTTTTAATTCAACATATTCTCAGTATTTTGTACTGATTGGTACCAAAGTAACCATGATTATATGTGTGTTTAGAAATAATATATCTAAATCATATATCAAGCCATGATTATATGTGTGTTTAGAAATAATATATCTAAATCATATATCAAGCCATGATTATATGTGTGTTTAGAAATAATATATCTAAATCATATATGCAGCCATGATTATATGTGTGTTTAAAAATAATATATCTAAATCATATATCAAGCCATGATTATATGTGTGTTTAAAAATAATATATCTAAATCTATATGCAGCCATGATTATATGTGTGTTTAAAAATAATATATCTAAATCATATATCAAGCCATGATTATATGTGTGTTTAAAAATAATATATCTAAATCATATATGCAGCCATGATTATATGTGTGTTTAAAAATAATATATCTAAATCATATATCAAACCATGATTATATGTGTGTTTAAAAATAATATATCTAAATCATATATGCAGCCATGATTATATGTGTGTTTAAAAATAATATATCTAAATCATATATCAAACCATGATTCTATGTGTGTTTAGAAATAATATATCTAAATCATATATGCAGCCATGATTATATGTGTGTTTAAAAATAATATATCTAAATCATATATCAAGCCATGTTTTTACTTTTCAGATATAAAGTGTTTCGAATATGAAATGGCATACTACGAGTAGCAAATATCACTCTGGACTAGAATTAGCAAAAGATTATAATTTGCCACTTTTTATGTTACAAACATGTTTTTGGATGACAATATTATTTTTTTCTAACCAGAACAGGTATACACCACAAGAAATAGTCGAGCAGTAAAATCTGCAGTTTTTCTGTTTCTGACTTTATAATTAGACGTCGTGTCAAATGTTGACATATTAGGCCGGAGCTGAATTTTATTGATATTTCCTTTTATTTATTTTTTCTAATTTGTCTATCATTTACGGGTATAACAGATATGCTAAGATTTACTTTTACGTGGAAATTGAATAAAGAAAATATGCAAAAATATACTCTGATTTGAAATGAACGCTTAGATGTCGGTGTTGATCATAGTACGGAAAACACCGACAGCGGACGATTTGTATAAGGGTTGTTTAACCTTCAGGTAATCCATCCATCATTAAATTGGAATTTTTAAGTCAATTTTGAGCAAAAGAGCCTATAACTCCAAGTCAATGGATGCTTGCATATACACCGAAGTCTTTTAGAGCATTTGAAAGACCATAACTATAATTAAATGATGTGAAGATTTCCATGAGTGGTAGATATCTTTTCAATTTATCTGATTTGATGCCATTTATTATTATAATTATTATTATTATTATTACTACTACTATTATTTGATCCCAGCGTTATCAACGTGTCGTTATCGAAACATAATCTCATTTGTAGGCATATAGGTTTATGATTGATTTTTGAAAGGTAAGTTTTATATTGTGTGCCTCACCACAGAACATCAGTTGCAGGTATGACGTATCCAAGTGTTTAATTAAGATAGACTCTAAAATATAAATACATGTATATCAAAGGCATCTCGTTTAAAGGGATATGAATTGTAAACAAAACTTTACTGATATGAATATAAGGTTGTCAATAACCAATCTTGTGAATGTCCAAATGTCAGGTTCTAAATTGTTCACTGAAGGCCTACATATCGCCGTTTCGCGTGACTTGATGTCGAGGCGAAAAGTAAAATATTTCTTTTGACGTTATGATATCGACACGGAATTTTCGTCTGCCTTCCCTGCAATGCCAAACAAGAAATATTACTTCACCATGCTTCGACATACGCGCCACGCGAAATGACAGAATTCAGCCATAGTTAAGACATTACTTCTTGAGTCTCCGTCTGAGACATATTCATTAAATATTCAGGCCAAAAAAAAATGTTTTGTTTCTGGTCTCCCGACCGACCCTCTTTTTTAAGACCGACCCTCAAGTTTTTTTTTACCTTTCCGCCTTTAAAAAATATTTCCTTTTGTTAAATTTGGTTTCATGTAAAAAAAAAAAAAAATGAAATCCCGACCTACCGACCCTCTTTTTATTTGCTGGAGAGCAGAAACTTTTTTTGTTAGGCCTTACATTCACAAGTTCGGGTACAGACAATATCCATGTGGTCTAACCTGTGTACACTGGGGCGGTACCCGTCCCAAACCATTCCCAGATGCCCTCAATGGTTTCGTCAGTCAGTCCAATCCACCAACGACCATCTTGATAAATGGAAAAATGGAGAAATGGTCAGATAAGGCTCGAAACGTTGCTTGCTTCATATCTGTTTTATATCATACTCCATTCCTGTAAATTTGTACTCAACGTTAAAGGCCCATCATATTTCATAATGATACAATTTTCATGAAAAAGAAAATATACAGTAACATAGACATATTGTAGACAAATGACCTTTAAATAAAGATTGGCAACTATAGTCTAAATCTCACAAAAGCCATTGTCCGATTCTCGCATGTCTCCTATTCTAGTGAAGATATATAAAAGTAAATTATATATTTTTATAGAATATAACATTACCATCAAAATGATATCTAAGAATAACTCAATGAATGAAAATGTTTCATGTAAAATAGAAAAGTACATGCATGTTGATAGCTATGTAAAATGTGTTGTTTTTCTGCTACACTGGTTGATTCAAAACATAATTTAAAAGAATTTAAAATACATGTAAATCAAATTGAAAGTAATTCATTGCAGCAGAGAAATGGTTATTTTATAATATGGTCACATTTTTTTCTGTGATTTGTCAATGATCTGTTGTGTGCTTAAACAACATTTTTCATTGGCTTATACAAGAGTTTCTAGTCTCTATTTGATATGTCTTTGTGTAGACTAACACAAATGGTACAAAATGTATAAATATTTGCTGCAACAATGTAACGCATTGAAAATGTTGATCAAACTATGCCAACATGATCTCACACTACATTGAACTTGGCGAGTAATCCCGGAGATCGAAGTTCGAAATCGGAAATAACCATTATCTGCTACGTCATCAATTTATGTATTCGTGATTCGTTGCCGGAAACATAAATATAAGTAACAAACAATTGTATTAAGCATTTTCCTGTATTAGCGACCTCTTGTATTAAGAAGCCAACCGCTTGTTTCAAAAATCTACCTGATTAAGCAGCAAGTTTAAGTATAAACAAACAATTAACAGCTTTGGTTGCATAGCGTTTATCTTTACGTTTATCATATGTTTATCATACATTTAACTCCAACCTGGACTAAGCGGCTACGTTTCTGTGTTCATTTGTCTGGTCGCTAAAGCCTAATTTAACCGTATTACCAATTGTATCTGGAATCCACGCACCTGGCAAGTACGACAGTCTGTCTACAATGAAGGCGTTTTCTGCTGGACTGGTGATTTCAACCAAATGCGAGTGGTGTTGCTGACAATAACGCTGTAACAGAAAATTTGATTAGTGCTCTTTTTTTTTCTTTTTACGTAATTTGAAGTTCTGATAATTCAGATTTATCCTATTTGATGGTTACTTGGTTGGAACAGTACCTGGCACACGGGTCGGTCTTGAAAGGACCATAATGGAATTCGAATCCACAACCTTTGGACCCGCAGTCTTGTACACGACAGCTGGACCACGGCGTATTTGTTTAAGCTGTATCATTTTTTATCATGATGTTTGAAAACAAACCTTTTAGATTTTATATGATTTTCAATTTCGACAAACGCTTTATAAAACCAGCACATGACGTTGGTTGTGGACTGGTTATGAAATATTGGTTTGTTATGAACGGGATTATAACGTGTAACACTGAATGTATATATTCTAAAATTCCGATTCCGACAAGTTGGTATGTATGTATGTATGTATGTATTGTTAAGACCATATGGAAGAATGGCAATGCCAAATATGTTATCCTCTAGAAATAAAGATATTATCATTATTATTATTACTACTATCGGTATTATTATTATTATTATTATTATTATTATCATCAAGGGCATTACCATTAATCAAGTTCCTCAGATATCAAGTTCCTAAGATTGGTCATCATATTAGTAATGCATAGTATTAGTATGTCGTTACGGAAACGTAGAAGGGCCTTCATTTGACGACATATCTTTCGCTAAGTCGACTCTTTTTTATTCAGTTTGATAAGATATTTTAACAAAAGTCAAATTATTTGATTCACAAACATGAGTACTTTATAGACATTGCTTCAATACTTTTCTTAATATACTTTATATATTTACATCTTCCCGCCTAATGAAATCATGCAGTCTTTTTGAAAATGTTTTTCAAAGGGATTGATGCATTTACAAAAAAGTTTGGATTATATACGTAAATCAGCATAAAACCAAGCTGAAAATATAGTTTTATTTAATCTATAAGGAACCAGAAATGTTCTATTCGAAGCAGATTAAACGTCAGCCTGCGGTAATCGAGGTCGATCAGGTTTATGCTGTTCGCTGCTCCTCAGTGGTCTGGAAAGGAGGATTTTGTAATTAAATTTGGTAAGGTTTAACTGTGGTTTTCTGCAGATCAGGCTTTATGTGATACCTATTGAGGGCGTCAAAATGAGTATATATGAGGGAAAGGGTTAATAATATAAGTGAAACCTAGAAATCGTTTCTTTTAGAAGCCGAGTGAGTAGAGCGTCCGCCTCTGGAGCGGGAGATCATGGGTTCGATCCCCGGCCGCGACATATCAAAGTCGTAAAAAATGGTACTGTTATAGCTCCCATGTTTGGCGCTCAGCATATAAGGGTAGTTCCAGGACTGGTTGACCCGGTGCCAGGATAATGTGACTGGGTGTGGTATCATGCCACATGTCTACGTCGTGATATTGCAGTGTGGCGGCACTATATCTGTCTCAAGTAGACATCGTCTCCAAATGAATAGAATACTGTTTGTGGGACGTTAAACCCGACAAACAAACATCGTTTTTTAAAAAAGTGTTTATGTTACTGTCCACCATAAAGTGAAACGATAAACCATGTAACGCCTAAGACCAAAAATGGCTTACAATTGAAATAAAATTGAACTTATATTTGTTATCACCTGTTTAAAGCGGTCAGCTTTGGGTTTAACGTCTTACCGACAGTATTTCAGTCATACTTGAGACAGATATAATGTATGAATATTTATTGAAAAGTTTGTTGGACAATAACTTAATACTACGTATGTATTTTATGTATATTTTGCTGTACTTGTTGTTGGTGAACGAATGTATGATCTCAGGATCAAACTAAACTTTTTTTTTTCTTTTATCAATTTTGAAAATCATGCTCATTGTAGTTTCGAGATAACTAAAACAAACCTCAGCGCTGAAGAAGTCAACATTGATGTGGGCAAAGAAGTAGCAAGAACCTCGAAAACTGTCCCAGCCGTCAGGGCACGTGGTTGAAGCAGCGTCTAAAGAATGGATAAAAAAATAGAAGTTGAAGATAGAACTCATCCTTGTCTAATATAAAGATTCTTATTGAAAATGCTGTTGCGACATTAATTATGTTTTTCAATTGTATTACTGGTAAACATACAAACTTAAAGTTTGCATGAACTCGAGAAATAAAAACTGTATTTATAAAATAAAAAAATAAGGTCGTTTCATTCATTTAAAGTTCAGAAAAGTTTTGAGTTAACTACACTGTTCATATATTGTGGATCTAAATGAGTTGGTTGATTCCTTATAGTAACAATATCGGTAAGTACAACAAAAATTACAAGTATTTTAAGATTAAAGACAAATCGGTCGTGAACATCCATAGCATTCGGGAGTGTTGCTTAATGCTAAAATAATAATACAATCAATACGATATGAACTGACCTGATAATCTGAAGGACGTCAGGAGAAGCAAGGAAACTAACAGCGACATTTTCACTGCCAAGTGACGTTACGACACTTGATGATCCGGTCAGAGGCATAGAATATGTTATCTATGTCTCTTATGGAAAACCGAGACTGTCTTATATGTAGATAATGTATATCGTTGATTCATAAACATTAAATTAAGTGACAACGTGCTTATATACAGTCTTTACAGTTATATTTTTTTTATTCATTTTGGCGAGATATTAGGTCCACCTGACTTATATGAAACGACATTAAACATTATCTTTATATAAGACAGGCATGGCTTTCCATAGCCTTTGACAGGTTCGTTGATAAGATAATGCAAGTTTGTAACTGGTAGAATAGAGAATATACATCTTATTTCCTTATTCCCAAACCAGACATAGATAATGCCAGGATGTCAAGCATTTTGTACATGTTATGCAATGTACTAGTGACAAGAAATGTTTCTAATTTTATAGAAACATTCTCGAGAAAAATATCATTCCATCTGACAAAGAAAAATCAATAAATATGGTCTATATCATGCAGTGATGTGTGGAAATATAGGGACAGTTTTAGTTTGCTTGCTTTTTTAAGGTCTCACCGACAAAATTCCAGCTATTTTGAAATTTTGCCTACATAGGACATTGCGTCTCACTTCGGTACAATACCCTATACAAACGACACGACACCACATCCGGTCACATTATCCTGACAATGGGCCAGCCAGTCCTGGAACTACTCTTATATATCCTAAGCACTCAGAGGCACCCGGTTTAACGTGTTGAAGCTCCCCCAGTTTCATGGCCTACTCTCGGTAACTTAAGGTAAAGTCCCTATAATGGTTCCGCTACATTTCGGACCTCATGGCCTTTTACGGAGATAACCCAGGTTTCTTAATTTTTCATTAGGGTACCTTGATTATCTTGGTAGAGGTTAAGTGGTCCAAGACGTAGCGGAACCATTACAGGGACTTTACCTTAAAAAAATCAAATTGTCCTCCCCGAGAACATAAAACGTGTTCAAATACTCAAACACGATTCAAATTTCCTCCCCCCGAACGCAAAATGCTTGCAAATGACACCCCTTTTTATTCTGTCTCGTTCGGAATATGTTTATATACCTAGTCAAGACATATTATATGTATTATTGATATTTTTATATCTATTTATATTTTATTTTCCTAAATTGAATTCATATGTTGTAATATGTAAAAGATTTATAATCCTTGGGTAGGACATATGAAAATGGCGGGGTTGGAGATCTCAAAATTGTTTAAATTTCAAATTCCGGACTATTCATGTTCCTGTGGAACGGTGGGGGCTTGAATTTGAGGTGAGTCCTTGGTGTAAACTGTTTAGTCTTCCCCACCCCCGCCCCACCATTTCCAGTAATAAAAACGTTTCCATATTCCTGTGTGGGGCTTAAACTTGGTGTTCACTTGAAATCGTTACATCGGGTTCAACCACCGACCTTCCACAAACAAGTCGGAAGGCTGCTCCGAATAAAATATCTAAGTAACTAGAACTCGAACCAACATCTAGTGGGGGCCAAGTGATAGAACAATTCAGCGACTATAAGAAGCCATGTTGTACAAAATGTACTCGTGATCCTACGCTTTGTTTAATATGCCCATTCGAAGTCAAAGACGCCGCCATTCAGCTTGTATGGATGTCAAATGTCAAAAATTCTTAATTAACATCGCAGTGGATTCCATTTGTTGCAGAAAAAAAGCAAAGTGTGGCTATTATGACTACACGATGACTTTACATTAAAATCTTAACTCTTTATAAATTGAATAATTAAAACGTCATTTACTAATCCAATATATTATTTGTAATATTTGTATATAAATATGAAATTATTTGCTGTATAAATACGTTCCCTTATTTTTCTGCTTAATGGGTCACGAAACGCACAAAAAAATGCATTTAAATGTTATTACATCTAATAGCCAAAATATCAGTTTATAGAAATCCTATCAAAAGCCATGTTTCCTCTTAGAAATTAGATATTCAACTATTGAAAAATGTTTTTTGACTACATTACCTCTGTTTGAATGGCGACCACAATTCAGAACGAGTTGGAATAAAGCAACAATATGACTTGTTTGATGTTTAAAGTGTGTTTGTTGTACGCCTTTGTTTGACAGAGATGACTTAGGTTTCCAGTGGAGAGAACTTACCTCGTGTTGTACCATGCCTTACATTAAGTCTTTAGTCAAGAGATAATTGAGCCATTTGAGGCACAACAATGCAGACTAAATTAAAACTCCCCCGTGTAAAATACGACATTATATCTGCGCAGAGTGAAGCCAACCCTGATAGCTTGCCGTGCTTCAACCAGTTTTGTTCTCCAAACACTTAAATGTATTCTAGCGATGAACCCATTATGAAGTCTGAAAATGCAATGTGAGACGGCCTGTTGCACTCTGAAGCTATCATAGACGCAGCAGACGAAATTCATAGCACGTGACCATCCTCTTTCACTTTTCAAATAATGTTCAATATCCACTCATGCGCGTTATTGTGTTTAAACAAAGCGTACTGTATGGCACTCTCCTCGATTATTTGATAATTAGGCACTTAATGAAATCTCAAGAGTCTATTATATTGAAGCGATAATGTTTTCTCAAAACATGAATACCAGTTACGTTTCTGAGTTTATCTCTCGTACAGGTGTCTTTTCATGTAACTGCAGCTCTCTGACAAAAAAATATCCGAAACAAAAATTAAATATTATGCTGTCAATAGTTAAAAATGATAAGTCACACAGAATAAAGAAACTCAACTCTCGAATGATGACTTAATAGCTTTATGACAAATTTTTGATACTTTTGTTTCTTTTTATTCAATTGGTTTCAAGGATATTTTTCAGGATCTCAACCTCTTATTGAAACTGTTTACCGATTCCGGAAGAATAGATATGAATTCTTTATTGTCAAATTAATGGATGAACCCAGTATTGATGATCAATATACAAGGCGACAAACCAAAAAGTCTCAAGGAAAGCATAACTTGAAATACCAGCAGGTTTTATAACAATGCTGTTGTAAGATGTTAAGAAATTTTATGATTGAGACTTTCAGAATTGAAAGAATTCAAAGCATAAATATGTTTTCAGTTTTTAAAGGTGTAAGTGATAACACAGATATTAGTATGGATACTATAAATGAAAATGAATACACAAATGTTTCACAAGACATTTTTTAAATCAATTATTCAATATCTTCTCAGCTGAGAGATCTTTAGTATAAATATTTTGTTATTATTTTCTTAATAAGCAAATTATTCATAGCCAATTGAATTCAAAGCGATTAAGGAAACAGATAGAAAGCAAGATGCTCATTAAGATATTCTTCCGTACCATATGAATTGCAAAATACAAATTGTGTGTTTATTTAATGATAAAAGGGATCTCCCATTATTTCACTTTGTCCGCATGTTCCCCTACAATTTAGCGCATTATATTTTGTATTACATATTATATGAAAATGTATAACACACAGAATACCAAATTTGAACATATAATTAATTAGAGATAATTTATTCATGAGTAAAAATCAAATGATTATCCTGATAGAAGACAGAGAGAAATAAGGAAAAAGTGGGGGGGGGGAGAGAAAATTTCGATTTAGGCAACCTTATGTCATTATGTTTGTATCACTTTTATTGATATTACAATAGCAGTTTGATGATGATGATGATGATGATGATGATGACAACTACGGTGATGAAGATATTAAATATAAATTACTAAATTATGCATATTTTAAATATTCAAAAATATATCGTCAAAGAATTGCGACATCAAAATCCTACAAATCGTTCAAATGTATTTAAATACTATACTGGTCACTGAAAATTTGTAACTCTAATTTTCTGAATTATATGGCCAACGATTCTCAACTATTGCTACTGATACTATTATTGGAAAAATATTTAAATTAAAATTTAAATTTGTCTATTTAAATTTATAATAAAGGCCATATAAGATATAACAACCGCGAACATTAAGAGGTGGTTCAAACGTAGGGAATAGATTTCAATCTATATGTAGACAAATGTGCTGTTACTTATATTTCAAAATGATAAATGAAATAAAGGCTATCGCTCTGAAGCCACTGGAATCATTTAACTTAATAAGTATGTGAAATACTTCTTTAATTAAAAATGAAAATTGATTCAAAGATTTAATGGCACATATTTTTTTCTAGCATTTTCTAATAGACGAGAAGACTTAAGTAAAATACTGCTGACTTAGTCAAATGTTGATATGATCTAATTACGTTACTAATGTTATCATGGTAACTTTTAGGCTCGTTGGGCTGGGTGTTTCTTTTTATGTGAAATATGCTATATGGCACATGTCACCATGAAAAAGACTCTCTTATGCTATAATAATAAAATTGTAATAACCTTGAAAGATTGAATTTCGTGAATCCCACACATCTTAAATTTCTTGGTTCTACTTAGTTGCTTTTTTAAAACATGCTGATAATTATCTTTCCATCACATACTATCGTCAGAGAGGGTTTATTGAAAAATCGAAGTGAAATAATTTTATGTGTTCGAACTTTCGTTTTCAAAAAAAAGGTTTATCTCATTTAGCTATGGTTGAGATGAGGAGGTTACATATTTGTAAAGGTTTTGTGCTTCAGTATTTGGTGTCTTACTGAAAAACCATACTGTATGATAGTTGAGCAGTAAGTAGTCATAAAACCAAATGTGGTTGTTGTGTGGTTTGAACGTTCGATAGGGGACGGGTGGCTCTTGGTTCTGCAACTGGTCCCTTAATTGGTCCCTAAAAAGTCACTGGTATATATATATATATATATATATACGTATACACTCCTGCTTGGGATGAAGGGTATGAAGGTATTTTCATGACTACGCTCGTAGTTAACATTTGACTGGTTGTGGCAACGTAGCACTTGTTTCTTGCGCAGTGGATTGGCTGCGACACTGAGTCACCATGTGACCATGGTGTGAGCGACACATGTCATGATAGTGTTATTTCTGCAAAGTAATTAAATTTGTAATTTGTAATAAAACATTTCATTCATAACTATAAAAATACCAAAACACTTGATGATATTCTGCTATGGCTGAAATTGAGCTATTCAACTGACTGTGTCAGAGCAGGGTCTCTACGTATATATAGTATTAAAGAGACCATGGTCAGAAATTACTGCATGGTGAGGCAATAATATATACATTATATCGGCAAAGTAAATTAACGTTAGTAGGATTGATAGATCACAACACAGATGATGTAATTGGCATAAAATGATATATTAGGCATATTAATGGTCAAAACAAAGCAAACGTAAATACAAGTTTGTAATAGGCTAATTCGAATAAGTCTGCCTTTTAGAATTAAAAAAACATACAATCTTGCAGTATCTCGTAGAGAATAAGAATTGGTCTAGATCTGATGACATAAATAACGCTATACTGTTATAGTTATATTATTTGATGATTTGCAGACGGTGTGAATCCGCACACTTTAATTATCGCGATTATTTTTTCCGATTGTACTCGGCTTGTAAATTTTTGATATTCATTTGTCAACTCTTCTGTGTGCCCGCGAAATTTAATTTCATCACAGTATTCCAATAGTCAGATTAATAGGGCCATTGATGGGATTTAAAGTTGACATTTCCTTTTATTTATGGATTTTTAACAGAGATCTATTAAATGTATTTTTCATATATTTCCAAAACAGGACATGTATAATAAATTCGATTAAATAATAAAATAATGTATCGGGGTTAGGCTTATTGTGCATTGATCTGGATTTGTGTCTCATGCAACACAAATATCCTTCAATTTTTGCCATTAATATTTAATAAATACAATATACGTTAATAGGAGAAGAAGTTTACTTCGTACTTCAATAGGCCTTAGTCCCAAGTGACAATAAAAACCATATATGAACAATTCAGGACGTAACATAGCACACTAACAATGTATATATGTATTTATGCTGCTTTGAATTTGACAATGTAAACATAAATATATAAACTGATTGACCAGTTATAAAAGATAGAGATAATGTTAACGCCCGTGTTTATGTAATATTATGAGTAATAAATCGGAATCTAAAATTTTGTGTTATTATATAGCCAAAAATATCAATTTAATTCCAAAATGTCAATTTGATGTACATTTCAGCGAAACGCTGAACTTGATTAGCATGTACTATTATCATAAACTAAGAATATGGAAGAAAAAAAAGACACATACATTTATTCCCTATAATATTTTTTGAAAAAAAAAAAAGTTATGTATTACAAAATAAATAGCCCAGTAAAGATCCCATTAATATTATGACCGTTGTGTTCTTGTTTTCGGCATTTCACCATTTTTCCTTAGTTATTTCTAAAATAATTCTAATATTTTTTTATCTGTTCCGCAATCCTATATTGTTTATTCAGGTTCAAAAATTTATTTAACTCTCTCGCTGTGTTTGTCTAAAAAGGTCTGTATTCTTATTTAACCTCTGTTTCGCGGACTTTATATAAATTATGTAATCATTCAAGACATGCTTTTAGTTTATTTTCCCACCATCGTTATGATTTCATGTCAATACCCAGAATCATTGGAATCCCAGCTAACAAAGCTGGAACGCGGCATAACTTGTAAAAATGTGTGAAATCATTTTAAACGACTGTTGCAAAATGCAACAAACATAAACATGTTTCCGTGTCAGAATGACACAACCGCAAGAAAACCCCGGTCCAGCGAGTGTGTTGTCTCTCCTCAGCATTCCAGTAGACTATTTCTCTCGAGAAAAACTACCAGATGAAATTTCACAGTTCTACATTGACATTTTCTCCTCGTAATTCCTACAAATGAGACAAGAAATTCGTTAAAAGGATTTCTTACACGAGAGCAGCGAGATTCATCTCGTAGTGGGCGGAGACAGATTACCACGTGGTTTTCTTTCGACCACTCAGAGTGCGCAAAAGCAGATATCGCTAAGCCAATCGGGTATATGTTAGGTATCGAATAACACAAACCGTGCTACTGTTGGTTTATTGGGATTTTGAATGGCATTAAGATAGCGTGGAAGTGTCAAATGAATACAAACTATATCACATATAATAGCAAGCCTGTCGTTAAAGTGAAGAATGTTTTTATTTGTAACCCACGTGGTTTAATGTGGGTATCAGAGAAAACACGCGATCATTTGGTGTGGAGAGACGAGTTGAATAGGGTCAATTTAAAGAAGACTCACATTTTAATATCAAGACACGAGAAATCTGTGTGGAGTGAGAATCTTTAACTACCAATAGACATCCATTGACGGACTTATGAAACATCTTTTGGAATAAAAACTTAAATAGATGATTGATTAGATATACGAACAGTGATACGAGCAGATAAACAGATTTAGTTATACTTTGACACGGGTGTAAAATGCTGTTGGATTAATCCGTACACGAGAACGTTTTACCAGCACATGAAGCCATAATGACTGTATAGTTTGGATGTTAAAATTCAAGAAAATACACAGACTCTCAAAACAAATACTGGACGTCAACGACTTTATCACATCCGATAAGAATGCCACACTAATCTACAATCGTTGCGAAAACAAGGAATAGATTAAAATCACATTTTTTTTCTGTGGGGAAAAAGTGAGTAAAGTATTAGACTTATTAAACACATTTGTAAAGTTTTGCTGTTAAACACAAGGGAATGAGTTCAATGGAAATGCAGGAGGAGCTATCCCCAGGGGGTGGGGGTCTCTCTGACAGTGAGCACGGCTCTCTTAAACACTGCGGTGAGCACGTGAAAAGGCCAATGAATGCATTCATGGTCTGGTCGAGGGGACAGAGGAGGAAGATGGCACAGGAAAACCCTAAAATGCACAATTCCGAAATTAGCAAACGCCTTGGTGCTGACTGGAAACTACTGACCGAGGAAGAGAAGAGACCTTTCATTGATGAAGCTAAACGATTAAGGTGAGTGTATAAAACTATCACAATTGTTATTATCATCATTATACTTTATTTTTAGTATTTATTTTTATCATAAAATATTAAGTTTATCTATTTAAACGTTTTAATTTTGTATGTTTTTTTTTTCTTGTAGACGATTTCATTAATTTTTAATGGCTGTTAATCTTATATATCATTTTAATACATACAAAGACCATGTTTGGTCATTTTGACTCATAGAAGAGTTTACACAGTATATATCAAATTAATTGAGATTATCTCATATTCTCTCTTTCTATGATCTTTCTGTTTTCATCTATCCACCGATCTATAAATCCACGCATTCTTGTCAAATAATTAATACTATACTTATATTATCTGGAGTGTTTTAAGATTTGAAATAAACATCTCTTAATTTGTATACTCATATTTAGCTAACAGTTACTTGACATTCTCAAAATTGGTTTGGATAAAGCGCACGCCAATCAAAACACCAAAATTATTACTGATTTTAAAAGATACACTATGATATAACAAACACTTTTATAACAATGTTTAAAATCGTTATACAAATAAAACAAACAGTTTTCAAAAAATTATAACCCACTGTAATTTGATAATAAAACGGAGAGAGAGAACGAAAAACAATGACAGGCGGGCAAGTGAGGTCGTCTTGCCTGCATGAACCAATACTTGTTCTACCAACTTTCATCAAAAGAGTTAACAATATTTATAGAGTATTAAACGGAATCGAATTAAACTGTCATATTACCCGGTCTCCCCTCTTACAATTATATCAACACACTCACAATGGCGCGCATAACAGGCCCCTAATGGAAAATCGATCATCATATTTAGCACCTTTTGTTACCTCGTTTCATACTTACACAGGACGTATTTTATAATTCATAAACGTTTGCTGACATTTGTATTTCAGTAATGTTGTTAAGAATAACCGGGTAGCAAAATTTATAGATCACTCTTGCATCGACCTGCAGCCTCAAAACAAGGTGTGTTGATTACGGGTGTTTGTTATGAAGGGTGCGTAGCTGGTTTGGGGAAGTAAATGTTTAATATGGCTACATATTACATGATGATGGCGTGAAATGCGAGTCAGCAACAGTGTGCGGAAATGAGACTCATTTGAATACTGAATATACGACATCGTGTGTATTTAATGGTTAATGAATAGGTTCCGTCTAAAGTTAAATAGGGGTGGGGGAGTAGGGAATCTGTATGAACGTGCAGGTGTGTCATTCAGGGTTGGAGAAACGACATAAGGGAAGGGTGAAGGGAACAAGAAAAGGAACATTTAGTAGAAGTACTTGCTGTTGCTTCGGTTGTTGTAGGAATAGGAATCGTAGTATTGATAGTAATAGATCTAGTAGCAGCAGTAGTAATAGTAGTGGTGGTGTTTGTGGTAGTAATATTAACTGTCGTATTAGTAGCAACAACTAAATAGGTAGTAGCGGCAGAAGAGAAATCTGACGGTGATGATGATGATGGTGGTGCTGTGATGATGTGAAAAAAATATAAGTAAAAGTGTAGTAGGACTAGGAGCAATTGTAGATAGGAGGTAGTAACCATCTTAAAGTAAAGATCATATCACTAGTTGAACACGTAAAAAAACAACAACATAAGTATAGCAAAGAGAGACAGACAAACACACAGAGAGAGAGAGAGAGAGGGAGAGAGAGATGCTTATTCCCTTTTTTTTCATTTTAGACTGGCATTACTGCCTATATCATGTTTTTCTTATTTAGAAAATTGTCCCACCGGAAGTGATATCAGAAAGGATATATGAAATACAGGAAAAGAACATAATAAATTATCGAAACAGATATCTATCTTATTTGAAACGACTAATGAACACTCCCGTTATTTTTATCAGATGCAAATGAGAGTCATATTTACCATACGGATTCAATAACATTACACTGCATTAAACGGGTGTGATACATACACCCTGGGCTCAATGCTCAACTACAGTTAGTTTTTTATATATTTCATTTTGCCATCTAAATAGGGTTTTCTTACCTTTTTATCCCCAAGTACCTTTCTGCATTTAATGTTAATTACCATATGCGGTAGAAAGATTAATAATATTATGCAAATTAGTGTGAAGAAATTCTAGAAAGAATCATCTAATGTTCTTTTAATTGTTTAGTTTTATACTTTATGTGTTACTCGATACCGACTTGAGATAAACTTTACTTTTATGTCAGCCTCTGCAAACAAACGATTATTTCCATATGAAGTAGAGCCTACGTTATCGTTTGCAAATCTTCACACGTGCTTCAAAAAAGTCATTTAATGCACGTGCTTTTAAACGTGCTAAAAGGAGTGTTCCTCTTTTACTGAATGATTTTATAATTGCGATATTTTAACTTTTTTTTCAAAAATGTTTCGTATAAAATGATGTCCTTAGCCTTAAAATGATGCTTTTGATCATGTATATTTGCTCATATTTATTTCTGTAACGATTTGACACTTTCTTATTAACATTTTGAATTTAACTTCTCACTTTATACATATTTCATATTCTTAAAAAAAAAAAAAAAAAAAAAAAAAAAGAAGATTTGTTTTAAAATTGATGGGTTTCGTGTCAGCAGATATCCTTATGCATTATTTATCATGTCAATTTATTAATTTGATAGACAAATAGCTTTTTCATGAAGCCCTTTCTCGGAGGCTAACTCTTTTAAGACGACGCATTGATGATCGAGACCCTAAAGACTTTCTATCATATCCGGTATTCAGTTTGGTGAGCCGGGAAACAAATGGACAGACCCGAGCAATTCAGGGTCCCGGAGAACAGCTGTTCGATTCATTTCACACCACGTGTGTATGAAGTAATCATAAAACTTAATAATATGCTAATACTATTACACTATACAAAAATGATTTCTATTCAAAGCGTCAAAGTGCGGTGGGATGGAGCCCAAGTTGAATAAATATATGATCAAACGTTCTACCTATGACATATCCGCCTGTGTATCTATCTATCTATCTAGTATATCTATCCATCCATCCGTCCGTTCATCCACCAATATATCCCTTCTTAGATAAATAATACCAAATACCGTTACAGTCTTTTTTAAAACATTAATCTTTCAGCTAATTTAATTCACTGATATGAAATGGAAATTTTGACACTATTTTTATTCCATACATCAGTTAATTTATGATTCCCATTGTAATGGTCTAGTTGTTGTCTGGAATTATCATTATCCTTTATCCATGGGTGGGTCCTTAGCTTTCTTCAAGTATCGAATGAACAGAAGTCTACATCGTTGTGCATACGCCACACATAGACTATGTAAACAGCCTACCGTCTTGTTCATCATCAACACATGAGTAAATCAAATATATTAACACGCTTTGACACAATTTTGCGAAGCTTAATTGACGACGCAAATGTGTAAAATAATTTAAAACATTTTTATTACAATTATGATTTGAAATTGTAATTGAATAGCCGCTATAGTAAATTGCAATTTTATTTGATTTTCTATTTATATAGAAGTTTGAAGGCTCAATAAATAAATGAAAAGATAAATGAAATAAATAGACTAAATAAATAAGAAAGAGAAAGAGAGTATAAAAACAGAGAATGTATATATGGCAATTAAATAAGATAACGAATCCCATTCTCAGAAATATCTATTTTACATATTATTTGGCTTTTTAAAGGTGTTTCAGATAAATGATTAGTCAAACTTAAAATACGGATTTCTTGATTAATGTTTAAAATCAACCAATTTTTCTTCTTCTTCGTCTTCACCTCCTTCTTCTCAACATAAAAACTGATAATAGTCTCATAAAGATCATCTATATTATACCATAAATAAATAAAACTAATGTGTAATTAGTTAATTAGTTAATTGTTTTTTTATCAACAAAACCCACACAATTTCAGCGTTCGTTATTTTATTTTTATAATCTATTTTTCAGGGCACTTCACATGAAGGAACACCCAGATTACAAATACAGACCAAGACGGAAACCAAAGTCTCTACTGAAGAAGGATAAATACGCTTTCCCACTTCCATTGGTACCCGGCTTGAACCCATTCAGTGGACTCCCTCACAACTACTCCGCTTTGGCGGCCAGTCAGGCAGAGAGTGCTGCTTATAGCCAGGCTATATTCAGTGAAAAAATGCGGGCATTTCAGCCTCCTTCTAGTATACCATCCAGTCTGACGTCACATCCGCTTCTGTCGCATTTAGAAAACGGAAATAAACTTGATAATTCTAGTTTACCACTACGGACATCTTTACCCGATCATATGACGTCACAGATGACGTCATCATTATACTCTCAGTACCTCCAAGCTCAGAGTGCAGCAATGGGACAGCTCCCCACGCCTGCGCACACCGGACATCCGGGTCAGTATCTCGTACCCTGTTGCCCCCCATCGTACCTGCCTTCATCCCAGGATGTACACAGACCGGTGGCTTATGTGTTAGTCAAACCGGAAGATCACTACCGACATCCTGCTGTAATATAATGCTCATTTTGCACATTTAGTTCACCTTTTTATTATCCTATAATTCAACGATTTAGAGCCAATACGTCACTTCCGTTTAAAAAATTCAAATATTATATCTTGTAAATATTGTTTTCCTTTCAAATAAACTACCGGTTCATCAGTCTTGGCTCTATATTGGGGATTATAATGCGATATATGTAGAGTTTTTAAAAGCCGATATTGGCTTATTGTGTTTTAAGTCATATATACATTCAGAATGTTCAGTTTTAAACGAGAAATATATGTTAGATCTCTGTTTTACATCACAGTCGGTCAACGGTGATTCAGACAAAGTTGATATAAAAACCGCGTGTACATAACAAAGAGTGTCATAATTGACAATCCAATTTTATTTGGATTCACTAAATTGTTCTTAGGACAAGTGTAAACATTTGTGTTTTCATGTTTGAGTTTTTACCCGAAGTTCATCTGTTTTGTTTCTGGTATGCTTGACCTATTTTTCAAAACTATCAAATATACACAGTTCGTGGTCAAAATGATTTCGATCGTCAACTTTTGGGTCAAAACCTAGATTTATTTTATTTTCATGTATTTACAACAAAATTATCCAAACAAAAAGTAAATAACATCACTGTTACAACATATACATATTTTAAAAGTGCTTCTCTAATAGGACTATTTACGTCTTAAAATCATTATAGTTGTATTGCGAAGATATATAAAAACTTTGAACATGTCTTTGTAAATGACAAGTATATCAATACATCTAAGGTTGATTTTTTTTTCATTTTATTCTGTTGAGATCTTATTCATCATTTAAAGTGCTAAAAGTAACATTATATGTGCTGCATTTTTTACGATTTGCGTACAATGTATGCTGTTTGTTTTAGTTCATTTTCTATTCTGTTAACAAACAAACACATTCTTTGTTTTATCTCTTTTATTTACGCACAATCAACATTGTTTTCATGTATTATATTTTATTAATTTCATTCCGTAATAGAACAGATTCGTCCATAGGGTCTTTCTTTTAATAGACGTTAAATCAATATAAGATAGTGAAACTATTAATCAATATTGTTCGCATTCTTTGAGTGAATATGAAATATTTAAATCAAGTCTCAATCAACCTTTTTTTTTCAAAGTACCAAACGTGTTTATAGTCGTATTTCTTTCATTTCTTTCATTTTTTTTTCTATAAAAGAAACATATAGACAAAAAAGATGTAGAAACTATTACTATTTTTTTTTCTAAATCGAGTCTATTATGAATTAAGCAAGTACATAGTTTCAAATGATTTCAGATAAAAGCTTATTGTTGGTGAAACCCATTAAATGTTTAAGTTGTTTAAATGTCTCAAATTTCTATTAAATATTATGTTTTAGTTTCAGGAGAGTGAGAAATAGGGAAGTGCGGTGAGGTCTGTTTAATGTAGTATTTGGTATTTCCTTAAATAAATAGTGACATTATTGAAAATGAATACCAAATGACATGACGAAATTTTTAAACCTCTATTTGTTATTAATATGACACGGTCATTACGATTCTGATATCTTACTAAGACTCCTAGTTAAGTTGGCTGAATAAAATTTACCCTGACCTCATGAATATTCATGCACAAATGTATGACTTGATATTAAATTCCTTAACTTAAACAGTTACATGAAACAACGCGATTGTCTTTACCGTGCAGACTGCGTCGAATCTGAGCCATAGTTTTATATGAGCAAACAGGGGAGACCCTGATCAGACAGCTTCTCGAAGGAGCTGTCTGATCTGGGTCTGCTCTGTTTGCCAATGCTTCAAATGAGTCTACTGGTTTATGAGAGAACGGGTTGAGCTTTAACTTTTTAAATTTCGATGTTAAGCATTTACATTTTCAACTCTCTTCATCAGAGTATTCAGTATACAAGCGCAAGTGTATACTGGCATTTTAATCACTGTTTTTCTTACCTTTTATGCTCATCTTTAGAGTGCCACTTTGATTTTTATCTATCTCCTTTATTCTGTATCTACTCAACTTAGGTTTCATAAATTGTATATTTTTCCCTACCCTTCAAAGCTGTAATAAAAACGATTCAAACTTTTTCTTCGGCAAAGATTTGATGATTTCATTTAGATTTGTTTAATTTTGACAGATTTATATGTATCTTGCACAATGACTACTCATAATTCATTCTTAAACAGAGCCTAGTCTATATAGGGATTTAAGATGACAGTTTGTTTATGGGTAGATATGTATCTCTTCTTAAATGTTATATGGAATTTCAATTTAAACATCTAGAGAAACACCTATAATAATGTTAATCTTGCTAGGACATTGAAATTCAAATATAGACTAAATGAAATATATTTATGAAAATATCAAAGTTTATATGTACTTGTATTTCTAGATTAAATGTGTTAATGCTATTTAAATGTTCTTTTAAGTGCTAAAAAGCAAAACAAAAAGAACAGAATGTGCGCTTTGCACATGTTCATTGAACAAATCTAAAATGCAAATTTTGCGGTTAAATTGTTGTCGTATTAGGAGAAGAGAGAGAGAGAGAGAGAGAGATTATTGTGGATACGTGTAGTATGTATTTGTACTTAACATATGTGCTATAAAAATGAAATCTTGTTTTATATATTATCTTATTTGTTATTTTATGAATATACTGTTTGTCGAGAAGAAAAAAAAATAAATATGATTTCAAATTTTATGTTGCATTTCTTAGTTTATTTCTTCATTGAGTCCACACGGAAGATATATGTAGAGACAGATCGAGATAGATAGACAGAGAGAGAGAGAGAGAGACAATGCGGTGATCAAAGACTAAACTAAATGGGTTACCTTAATGTAATTTGTGAATCGCGTGCTTATAAAAATACATTAAATTACAATAGAAGGTCTATGCCAACAAATAAATAGATAGTAAATAATAATGAAATATTCATTGAGTTTGAAAAAGGTATATATACATGTATATTAATTCGCACGATGAAGTACGCATAATGATATTAATCTTAAAGTTTGAAATGTAAGATAACGAATTGGGTAGGATTTGAAAAAAATAAACAATTAAATACTTCCTCCATTATATTTTAATTTAGTGAAAATTACAAAGTGAAATATTTATATTTCTTAAATATGTTTTGTACTTTTCTGGGTTGATTAAAGAAATTGTTATTTATTTAAAACAGCGAAATGATAAACTGTAAAACAAGTACATGTATAACTCCATTACACACATCTCATATGGCTAATGACGATGATGAACTATTCAAACACTATGTATAATTATCGATTAATTCAATTTGGTGTGAGATATTGGGAATTTCGGAACACATACAGGATAAACTGTATGGCATTTTTACATTTGCTTGCAATACGATACAACCGTGAAATATATTTTTATCATACACTGGGTAGAAATCGTAAACTTAACTAAACAACAACGTGTGTATATACGAGGAATGATTTTCTGTTTTTGTAAAAATGCACCATAGTTATAGAGGCGGGTAGCTAAAGTAACGTTTTCGGTTGATCGCATTGTCAAATTGTTGTTTTAAACACATCAAATAATAAAATATACTTCTGCCTTGACTTTTTTAATATATCCATATTTGTTACAGCATTACACGTTAACCGAAATGAAAAGAAAAAACACAAGATAAAAGAATCATATAACGCTTTTGGTGATTTCTGTTTTCAGCTACATGTAAATAACAAACGCAAATATACATTTTTAAAACTCAAGTTGATCGACTTTATATCTTTAAAAATTACTTACGTTATGTTACAAATATGTTCATATCTTAAACTTCATTTCAAATGTCTCTGATTTGAGGTTCAATCAATAAATGTTGTAAGGAAAATTATGGTATATGACAATTCAACATTTCAAACTATTTATATTCAGATAAAAGAAATGAGTTACGTTCATGAGATGAAGGCGCATATCTTTTCTAAACTCATCTCCGTAATTTTCCGAAAAACAACACTAACAAAACAGGTTGTATAGGCGACAAAACGAGTTACAGACTTACACGGACATTTCTGAAATAAACAGAAAAGTGTTAGCTCTAAGACTGAATTTATTTCGAACTACACACTATTTCATATTTTGATTCACAATTCTTATTTTAATATATGATAGCTTTAACAATGTAAACAATTACAAAAACCAATCTGCATTTTTTTCATTTTAGAATTTACGTAACTTTAAACAAAGTTTGTTTGCGATTTTGAAGAATACCAGGCCACACACACGTTATTTACGACTCTCTGAGCATGATTTATTCTCACAATGATCCGGATTGTAAACCATGCACAAACACCTAAGCCTTTGCATCGCTTACATTAGCTTTTCTAGTTCGAACTAGAAGTGATTGTGATTATATTGGGACAGGCTTTTACTGCTGAAATAAAAAATGGCGGGAGTTTTATTACAAAATTATCCAATGTCATTCAAACTTTTTTTTTTATTTATGTATTATGTTAAACCAAGATTATGTATTTGAAGCCCATACATATCCGTATGGCCAAATACTCCGCTTCGGGAGAGGTGTATTATGGTTTCTATCCCTGCTTTGCTTACAAGACCACCTCCACTTTAGAACCACCTCGATATTGAGACCATTTTAACTTGACCCCCTTCGCTGGACGACCGCACTTATTAAGACCTTTTTAACTTGATAATCAGACCACCTCCACATTAGTACCACTCACTTTTTAGACCTCTTTACCCTGAAAACAGAGCACCCCCGCCTAAGTACCACCTCACTGTTGAGATCACTTTAACTTGGTAATCAGAACAGACCCACACATAAAACACTTAATTGAAAAAACATCCGTATCAGAACCTTTAAATTGAAAATCGGACTTTATCCGCATTAGAACAACCTCGCTATTAGACCACTTTCTGTTGGTTATGAGACCACCCCGCTTTAGGATCACCTGATTATTAAGACCACTTAAACTTGGTTATGAGACCACCCCCGCTATAAGACCACTTGGTTATTAAGACCACTTAAACTTGGTTATGAGACCACCCCCGCTTTAAGACCACCTGATAATTAAGACCACTTTAATTTGGTTATGAGACCACCCCCGCTTTAAGACCACCTGGTTATTAAGACCACTTTAATTTGGTTATGAGACCACCCCCGCTTTAAGACCACCTGATTATTAAGACCACTTAAACTTGGTTATCAGACCACCCCCGCTTTAGGATCTCCTGATTATTAAGGCCACTTTAATTTAGTTATCAGACCATCCCCGCTTTAGTCCCACGTTGTATTAAGACCACTTTTACTTGGTTATGAGACCACCTCCGCTCTAGGACGATCTCTATATTAAGACCACTTTCGCTTGACAATCAGGCCATGTCCGCCGTAGAACCACCACAATATTTTCTGACCTTCCTCTACTTGGTCTTCTATTTGATTATCCGACCACCTCACCAGACGACGGCGGCCACTGTGATAGTCTGATCATAATGACGTCACATTAATAGTAATTACTCAGCAAAACCTGTCTTCAATAGCCAGACAAAAAAGATAATGTGTTTGAACTCCATTACATACAAGTACCTTTGTTTGCTTGCTTCGCTTTGGCTTAAACATTCTCGTCGATAGTTTTTCTGTTATTTTTTTTTTTTAACTTTTGTCTGCATTAGACACGTACATGTATAAATTTAATGCTTCCTCTTTGCGATATCACGTCATAAACATTTTGAATGATATCGCATTCAGTCACATAATCCTGACACTGGGCCAGCCAGTAAGGTCCTTATACTAAGCTCTAGGCACGGAAGATAGGTTTTTACCATAACAACAACAACAACAAAAGTCGCACTGACAAGTCGTATATCCGGTCAACAATACCCCGTATTGTACAGAACGGTACTGAATAATAAGTTACTAATTCTGGTATTTGTATATACATGTATCTTATCAATCTTGATACAAAATACATGTAAGAACATAAGTATTTCCTTTCTTTTCCTGTAAAAATGCACCACATCTTACCAAATCGCACCTACAGACTAAACGCTAGAGTTACAGTTATATTTTTTTCTGTTTTGTTTTTGAAAAGAATGTTCTCTACATGAGGTTCAATGTTTCAATGTAAATCTCGACTTTTTTTTTTGTTCAAGAACGAAAATAAGCGACATCCAATGTGTGACTGTTTCAAAATTATCCAGTATGAAGATAAATATTGTAGCAAATATGTTTTTATACAATGCAAAACAAATTACTTCGGTATTTTATTATGCAATACTCGCTTGTTAACATAGCGTTACAATATAATAACTTGCATCTTTAATGATGCGCGATGAATTTCGGTACGACAGGAAGCGGGTACGAAAGCGTTAAATATATCTTACTTGGTACATAGAACTACATACAAAGTTCATGCAGTGCAAATACAGTATGTGGTATTTTGTTTTTACCAAAAAATTACAATTATGACTTACCGTAATCGAAAATGATGATAAATGTGATTTTAATTCAAATGACTGTTTGAGCCATTCGATTGATGCCTTTATGGTGAGCTAATTGGTCTTATTATTTTGTTTTTCAAGTTAACCTTATATTGATTTTTTTATGAATGATACATGCTATTAGAAATTTCATTTGTATAAAGCGGAAAGTACCTTAAGTGGAAAATAACAAAGGGTCATAGTAACGTAGCATACACTTAAATATCTCTGAGCTCTATTTGAAGTATTTTAGTAAACCAGTTGACATCAATGAAAGAGATGAAAATCAGTTTAATAGTATTTTAAACTAATAAGCAGTTAAACGAATCTATGTTTAAAATCAATCTGTAAATAAAAATCCATTAATAAATTATACAAATTGATGATAAAAGTACATTTAGTTTATTTCAGAAAATATGAGATGCAATGGAGGGTTCCGCGATCTTTTGAATTTGTATGATTTTAAGACCACAATCTAATAAAAAAACACAAAGATATAGCAATGATTTACATGGCCATGTTTGCTGGCAAGTTCTGCTGTAAGCTGATCACCTATTTCTATGGTAGATTCAGGACCAAAAATAAAAATATATAAAAGTATCAAATAGGTAAAAGTGAAAAAAGCCAACGTTTTTTACGTTTCTTTTTCCCCTCTTTAACAGCTTGATAACAAAAAAGTATCAACAACTTTGCCCATTTGGAATAAAACCTCCAAAACTGGAAAAATGTCACAGCATAAACATAGCTCATGTTCTTTCAAATGAAAACAAATTGAACCCCTTTTGTTGATAAATATCAGGTGTAAAAATTTGATCTAAAGCAAATTGATGCCCTATCAAAACAGTGTTAACTGACATATATTCCACCAACAATACTTAGCGATAAGTAATTCTTCAAATTTTAATCAAGATGGGACCGCATTCCATCTCATTCTTATCCTTCTTGTTTAACCCTTTCCCTCATATAGACTCATTTTGACGCACTCAATAGGTACCACATAAAGCCTGATCTGCAGAAAACCACAGTTAAACCTTACCAAATTAATATAAAATCCTCATTTACAGACACTGAGGAGCAGCGAACAACATAAAACCTGATCAGCCTGCGAGTTACTCGCAGGCTGATCTGGTTTTATGCTGTTCGCATAGGTCTTTTCATGGTGTCCTCTATGAGGGAAAGGGTTAACAAATTATATAAGTAAACGACTTCATTGGCTAAGTAATAATCACACAGATTAACTGCATGTATATCATTTGAGAAATTCAGAGTCTTTGTATTTTAAGACACGAAAATGATGAAAAATAAGTATTATTTAGCTTTATTAAAAGTGTATGGAAACGGGTCCCTCTAGAGGTGCATACAAGCATATTAAGTTGCTGTTGGGCTTAGCTTGATAAAGCGAGTAAATCTCGCACAGAAAAAAAAATGTTCAAACTGCTCGCCCCAAGCAATATACTATGAAATCATTTATGTTCGTGGGACACTAAATTTCGTCGATTTCGTGAATGTTGTATCCATGAATATTAATCCCCATAAAATCATTTCCTTTTTAAGACCTATATAACTCCACACACTTTTCATTGAGTCAACAGGTAAAACATAGAAAAAAAATCACGAAAAAAGACAAAAATCATATAAAGTATTCAGCATACAGACCCTTAAGGTCTGACAAGGATTGCCAAAAGGAAAAAATAGAAAAAAAAAACACTGTTAGGACCATGTGTACAAAGGCGTTTTTCATATTTTTTTTTTTACTTTATTTACTTTCTGAGTTCACATATACTTATAGGACTTTTCCTTACTAATTTCTGACCTTGATTCATCATTATGTTAAGACTATATTTAAGACACATTCTTAAGAAATGAAACCACTCAAGTGAAGTTGTTTAACTGTAACTACATGTACATGTATGTCAAAGACTAGAATTGAATTGATTTTATTGTACTTAAAGCTATTTGTTTCCATATTTTGCACGATTTAGCATCATGAATATGTTTTAAAGTCATAGATTTATTCTTATGATATTGGTGAATTGGGGAACGGTGACGTCTCTCGTAAACTTCTTAAAAAATAAATATGTCTTAACATTAATAAAATGTAATAAAATACTTTATTTCTCAAAAAAAAAAATAATAATAATAATAATTCATCATCTAAAGGGGGCAAATATTAAAATTATATTTCTTTTTATCACAATACGGCATAAGACATGATCTATATACTAGTACTACAAAACTAATTAAGACACATGGATTATATATATACTTAGTGCTTAAGTAAAGTACACATTTACCTCAAGCCATGGATATAACATAGAGCATTTGAAAAAGACTGTAAACTTCTGTTACGCTGAAAGAGAAGTGTCACTTTATCTTGTATTTATGCATTGAGTTGCTGTTCTGCAGATCCGAACATACATCGAGCATCAGTACGTTATTGTATTCCCTACACACCGCGTGCGGTATCTGACCAGCACGATAGGGGAAGCGGCTCGTCTTCCTGCAGCTTTTATTGGATAACAGTACTGTTATTGAATATTCAGGGCGTAAAGTCACGTCTCAGACGTAACGAAATCTCAAATTGCGAATTCGATGATGAAGCATTTCACGTTGCTAGCAGTTACTGTTTTGGAGTTTCAATGTCACAATTATTTTGACTTGCATAGTGACGTCCAGCTCATTACAGGTTGAAGAAATTCCCGAGCCTAAGCCGGAATTTTACCGTCGCTACGGCATTTTTTTCTTGACTTTACAGTTCAGTTTTGAGCGACGTCGAGATAATTACTTGACATTTCAATCATGTAGCGACGTCCAGAAAAAAAAATCCCAAAGTCCACTTCGGAGTTTTACCGTCGCCAAGGATCATTTTCACGTGACATTTCAGTCACGAAGAGACGTCAAAGATGATTACAGGTGAGGAATTCTCTGAGTTTAAGTTGGAGATTTACTGGATGACGCCACGGCTAATAAGACATATCTGTTTATTTCAATTATGCAGCTTTTTTTTATTTTCTTTTTTGGTTTTTTTGTTTGGCTAATTACGAGTGGAAGAATCTCCTGGTACAAGTTAAATTGTTTTACGTCGCCACGGCTCTTATTGACCTTTTTTTTTTCCTTTTTTTTTTTTTATATTACAGTTCCGAGGTAACGTCCAGCTATTACAGGTGAAATAAATCGAATAAGTTATTTAGTTTAAACGTCGCCACAGCACATTTTGATTTGACTTAACATTTTCGTCATGTAGTGACGTCCAATTACAGGTGAAAGAACACCCAAGTTGTTTTTAGAGTTGTTAGGTCCTTGCTTGATATTAAGTCCTGTAGAGACGTCAGGCTATTTACCGAGGAAGGAGAGACAAATATCTATTTGTCATTTTTCCCTTCGTAATGACACCCGTGAGAGCAGCAAGAATTTAGCCAATCATTGCGACATTTGAATACACTTGTATATTGTAATATTTGTGTAAACACGTTTACTTATAAATTTGTTGTTTTTTTAAAAAAACTTTCCTTTTACATCATTGATTCTACTTTATCATATTTTGTTACGTTATAGTACATGTATAATTGTCTTGAATAGGTTTTAAACGTAACTGTATTGTGAGAACATATATAAAATCTTTGTCGATGACAACCCCCTAATGAACACATGATGCATCAATGACTTAGGCAAAGAATTATTATTCATTTGTATTAAATGAATAATAATATATAATAATATTGACATACACGGAATCTGATTATCATTGTATTGGCTATTTACAATTGGCCTAAGCAAGTTTTAATTTAAAAAAAACAACAAAAAAACAAAAAAAAAAAACACCTCCTACCAATAAGATGATGCACATGGATAACAGATCAAAGATGAATTATTTGATACACGAGACTTCAAAAACTAATCACATATATTCGGTACACATTTTAACGGTGTTATTATGTCAAAAAGTCAGCAAAATCAAATCGAATAGCAACGACGACGAATCCGAAACCATGTCCGCTAACCCCAGACCAGGTAGCCGTCTTTTTAATTACCCCCAGAATTCCATGTCACATGACTGTGACAAATGCTGCAGTATTTTAAATATCACAACTAAGAAGACACGAGCTAAATCATTTATTACTTAACGTTACCGACTGTGTACCCGAAGGTTGTGGGTTCGAACCCTGTTGGGGCGAGGATTTTCATAGCTGGCCTTCCTAGGTGCCAAGTACTGGTCCAACCCAGTAACCGCCGAGAGGGAGTAGCTTAAGTTCTAAGAACTTGTTTCCCAATCGATGAAAAATAAACAAGCTTAAACTAAATCATTTATCTACAGGCGAGGTTCGGGTGCAATTTTCGTTGATTTGCTGATGTTTTAATTAATCTTATGTTAATTGTTAAGTAGACTCCTCGGTTATACGAATATAAGTCCCTTTAAATATAACCTTTAGTGGAGATTTAACGAACTTTAATGTCATTGAAAAGTAATGCTTATACAGTAAATGTCTGTTATTTAATTTTGGTAAAAAAATATCCCTGCATGACTATCAAATTAAAAATTAACTTCCATAAAATCAATCTCATGTGTTCTTCCCATAAAATCAATCTCATGTATGACAATCCTCAATATTGAAGATCATAATTTTCAAATATTATTACGAACGCACAATTATATTACTTAATGAAAAATATCAAAGTCCTTCTGAGAAATAAATCATCAAGACAAGTTATTCTATTCAGCCACTCGTGAAGAGAAGATCTATGCGAATGAGTGCATTATTTTTTAAGCAAGAGGTACATGGTTTTAAACTCCGGATTAACAATTAAATCAATATTTTCATTTCTTCGAATTCAGTGACGCATGTTGTTAAGTACAAATATAATGCACCGGTATATTGATGTTGCACACAAAGATCAAATAAGTATTATTGCGATTGCGTAAGCAATGTGTTTGTACTTTTAAATGTGGCTATAGATTAATATGCAATGTCATTATGTAGTGTTATAAGTGTGAAATCTTCTAAATGCTTTATTTATAATATTGTTTTTATAATCTTAGATGTTCCGTGTCCAAGAAAAGCAGTGTTTGTCACGAAAATAGTAAAAACTGCGCAGTGCGTCTGGTGACATGTACTTAAACTGCCTTTGCTTAAATTCAGGTATATATTACCTGGTATGTATACAATATTTTGATATGTTATATTAAGTGAACAATATTTTTGATTAAGACTGTGCCTTAATTAATACCGCCTTTAAATGAATACGTGTGACATATACTCAGTCTGTTTGGGTTGATAATTCAAGTATTAAATGATACCGACCCCGGTGGCTGAGTGGTTAGAGCGTCAGCCTCGGGTGCAGGAGGTCGTGGTTTCGATCCCCAACTGCGACATACCAAAGTCGTAAAAAATGGTATTGTTATAGCTCCCTTGCTTGGCGCTCAGCATTTAAGGTTAGTTCCAGGACTGGAAGGCCCGATGTCAGGATAATGTGACTGGGTGCGGTATCATGCCACATGTCTACGGTGTGATTCTGCAGTGTTGCAGAACTATATCTGTCTCAAGTAGACATCGTCTCCAAATGACTGAAATACTGTCGGTTGGTCGTTAAACTCAACAAACAAACATAAAATAAATGATTTGTAAGAGAAAAACTTCGGTTAAGAACCGTTCTAAGATGTTTTGTTAACACGGCCTTTGTGCAGTTATATCAATCATGTTTTATTTCTAAAAGTATCAAATCACATATATGCTCAGTCAAAGTTAACATGGGGACATATATTGACAACCATGAAGTTTGAATATCCTTAAATTAATATGCACATACGTATATGCGTGCAACTGAAAGTAATACATAGTGAAAATTTGACAAAAATAGCCTATTGGTCGGAAACTTACTGGATTAATATATTTTTTAAAATGCATTTTTTTTGTTGGTAGACATTGCATAAGCACAATTCATCGGCCAACGTGAGATGTAACAATGAGCATGCAAAATATAAAATCAAAACTGATAAAAAAAAGAAACAAAAACTTGAAGACTTGAGGATGAAACCTTTTATTGCCTTCCAGCTCTTGTGCCTCCCCAGCCTTGCAAATAACCTACGTTTGGGTGTTTGAAAGAAATCGTTAATGAAATATCGTATATCAGTTAAACCAAGGACTTCTTCCTTTGAAATGACAAGTGTATGGAAAAAAACACAGGTAATCAATGATAAACTTTCGCTGCTAAATACCCTCATTTTGACCCCTTTGTCAATACTCGCCGCGTACAAAGTTCCGTCACTAGAAATCGAAATTTAATTCCCTAGTATATCACAAGTTAAAGGATTTTTGTTTTTAATGTTGCAATAATAAACACACGTTCCAATAAAGATTGCATGATCATCCAATAAATCCTATTATTTCAAAGAATGTGAATGATAACAATATAGAAGAGGGATAGCAGTATAATGCAGAATTCAACAATATGAGATAAAAACAATAAATTTTATGTACGCACGCCTTTGCAGTAAAACAGAGATGAACAAATGCACTTACGTGAAGTGTTTCACAGTGCATATAAAGACATTGTGTTAAAGGGACATGTGTCGATAAAGGGGATGTTAAGTTCAAGGCACTTAAAGGTGGGTTAGTTTATCTGATTTTTTTACTCGTTAGTTTGTTACACCGACAGCATTCCGCTCATTTGGAGACTATGTCTGGATATAGTGCTGCCACACTACAGGGTCATTCCATAGAAATATGGCATGCTACCATATCCAGACACATTATCTGACTACAGGGAAGCCATTCCTTGGGTTATTTTATATATTATATATGGAGTGCCAAGCCAAGAACCTTTCTAATAGTGAATGTTTATTTAGATATCATATAACCAGTTTTAAAAAAATAAATAAGTTTATTTTGATAAATACCATTTAATATGACATTTCGGCCCATGATAGAAATTAATGTAACTCATTCCAACATGGAGTGCCTGGATAGTGTTATATTTATGTTACAGAAAACTTTGTTTTTAAAAAGAAATTTAACCAAACATATTTCGTACATGTGTAATATAAGCTGGATTTTTTCGTTGCTCATATTGTAAGATAAAAAATAAAATCATTTAGCAGTGTGATGTAAACATGTGCACGCTTGATAAAATGAAATAGAAATCCGACATTTGTTTTTAGATTCTTATTGGGGATTCCCATTAATTTTCACCGTAGTTGGTACAGTGACCATCCACAGCAGGATAACCCTACAATATAAAATGAATTATATAGAAAAGGAGTTCATATAAAAACGGCTTTGACGTATTATCCAAATCATTACAATGCAAAAAGATTTTATGACATGGATGAAAATGAAAACTAAAAAGACTAGAAGTTTAATACACGGGGCGTCCTGCCTTGTCTTCATGTAATGTGAGTGTAGGACTGGACGAGAGGGGACGAGACTCGACGAGAGTGTGATTCCCACCTTTGTGTCCCACCTAAAAAAAATAAAAATAAAAAAAAACAACATCAGGAGCTATTCTTGAAGGTATGAACGTAGAGTTGATACATATGTTGATACAAAGGGAGTCATACATCGAATCTTGAAATCTCTATTCATGATCATGATGATGGTGATTGAAAAAAAGAAGACCAAATTGACTGAAATATATAAACAATATTAGAAGGTGTTGATTGGTTGAGTGATTGATTAAGTTTACCGTCGCTGCGACAATATTTCAGTCATATAGCGACATCCAGCTAATTACAGGTGGAGGAAGACCCCCAAATGCACTGAGGCATCCGGGTAGAACCACCGACCTACCGCAAGCCAGCTTGAAGGCTTCCTCACATGAAAATCCGAATGACCCTGCCGGGACTCGAACCCACACGGTGAGGGCTGAGTGAGTGTTAAGGTCAGCGACCTTACCCTCTCGGCTACGGAGGCCCCATTAAAAGGTGTTTTTATAAAGATCTTAACTTATTTTATAGAATCTTATTACTAGAGTTAACGATATAAAAATAGCTGTTCATTATCTTTATACATGTTTTATCAAATTTAACAAAACAACATTGATGTTCAATAGCTTTATGCACTTGATTTATCAAATTAAAAAACAACAACAAAAACAAAAAACAAACAAAAACAAACAATATAACTGTTTATTAAATTTATGCGTTTGTTTTAATTAAATTTAGCAGCATAGCATGACTGCCCATAGGCTTAATACATTAATTTTGTTTTATCAAATTTTACAATATAAAATAGCTGTTCATGAGCTATATACATTTGATAACTAACGTGTTACTTTCAAGACGATTTCTTGAATTGTAATGAGGTTGAGTGCCTTTCTAAATAGAAAGGTTTTTTTACAACACTGTTAAATCGAACAAGATTGTTCATACAGGTACAGACAATAAACATCAGCACAAAAGCATCAAAAAAATCCTGCAGTGATATTCGATCACTCAAACAAATAGTCATTCGATCATTCCTCCAAACAGTTTCAAATTGATTTCCAAGAGTGAAATACCAATAATGTCTTACCCTATGAACCGCTGTTCATAAATGCAGTGCACTAATTTGCCGGTATGTATGATAGAATTACTCTTGGCACCGGCAATCTTAGAGAGTTTGTCTGAGACACTGACTATAAAAATAAAATTTTTCGTGATGACCGAATGTTAGAATGCCCGCTCACCTGTTGAGACTTATCAAACACGTACACATTGTGCTGGCAGTTCCAAGTTTGGTGCTCAGTAGAAGAGTAGGCAGTTCTTAGACTGATTTGTTAGGACAAAGTAATTTAGGTGGTACCATTTCATAGATCTACAGTATGATGCTGTTGTGAAGCAGCACTATCTGTCCCAAGAAGGCACATTCTGTTGATGGGGCTTAAAATCAAAGAACCAATATAGATATATTTTTATATTTGTAATGTCTTCACGACTTGACTACATGCAATAACGACGTACCGCTAACAGTCATACTGTCAAACCACAAGACTGTATGACCAAAATAGATGTAATCAATCCAGATATACAGGGCATTGTTTAATTTAAAAAGAATTGTTTTAATTCATATACAAATAGTTCAAAATAATAATTATATTGAAAAAAAAATTCGAAAAATGTAAAAAGATATAAATAAGATGAAAATTCCAACCAAAGCGCAAATATTAAGTCTTGTATTATATAAAGTGACACTTCTTAACTTAGATACTTGGCCAGGAATGAGAGATTAGACAAAAAGCAACGTTCACTCAGAACAAGTTTGTGTATAATATGTCCTTTCTCCAATACACCAGTAAGTGGCTAAGAGTATCAGACATAAGTAGTCTAACAGTGACGGGTTCTCGCAGTATTACTAAGTGTACAGTGTGGTGGGTAGAATTCAAGCCTGGGTCTGTAAGGAAGCACTCCGCACTAAAAAACAAATTCCTGACGACAACGTTCCACAAGCAATATATCCAATATTCCTGATCCATAACTTCATAATCTGGAAAAAAAGGACACATCGGTCATCACATTGCAAATCTGCAATGTAATTGTCCAATTTACAGTAGTCAGGCAGTACAAGAAGCCGTGATTCATCCCGTATAAGCCCAAAATCTACTGTGGGCCGAGACCACAAACACCACATTTTGTCACTCTGACAAAACTTATCTGCAAATTGAAACAATTCAGCAACTCTCTATACTTGAAAGAAATCCATCCCCCAAAAAGTGGTTCTTCCGCATGGATTTTTTTTGCAATTGTTAAATGTTTGCCCCCTTTAGTAATATGGCTTGATTTGTACAAGTAGGCGAGACGCACTGTTTACAGAAAATGGCGTCCTTGACGAATTTGCAAGAGCTCATATTAGAAGTCACAAGAACAAGTCTTTTGCTAAAAGTGCATTAAAAATACAAACAGTCATTTAAATCCAGAATGTTTAGACTATCCAAGAAATCCTCCCTGGCAATCGAAGCTGTGGCTACATTTAGTGTGGTGTGCTACCTTAAGTCGGATCATACTGCATATGACTATAAGCAAAATATCGCTGTATAACTTTGCCATTTGCCAAATCGGTAAGATGATTTAAGATATAAACCGCTTGTTTGATTGGTCTAACGTCTTGCCGACAGTACTTTAGTCATTTGGATATCTTCTTGAGACAGACATAGTGCTGCCACACTGCAGTATCACACCTTAGACATGTGGCATGATAGCACACCCAGTCACATTATCCTTACACCGGGCCAACCAGTCCTGCAACTTACCTTATATGCTGAGCGCCAAGCAAGGAAGTTATACCAATACCATTTCACGACTTAGGATGAAGTAAGAGAAATGCAACAAAATAACATAAATTTTACGAGGAAGTTCATTTTTTCAAGATTCAATGATATAAGTTTCTAGTTGTATGGTGCCTAATGATATATACTAGAATTAAACTTTGTGAACTTGTTTGGTGAAACATGCATTATATAGTGATAAATACGTGGGATGATAAGACTGATCAATTTGTAGCAAACCTGCATTACTCTACAAAGCATACTCTATCAACGATGGAATGTTTTGGAAATATTTTGATCAGCAATGGTACTGGTATTGGTAAAGTCATAAGGTCTTTAATGTGAATGATCCAAGAGAGCTTCGTCAACTTCAACATTCAAAGTCATTTCTTGTCCAGTATCTGTCTCATGCCAAACAGGAAGTGCTTGGGGAGACTGATCGCCTTTAACTAATTGATAATGACTTAAACATCATCTTAAATAAATTGCATTTTTCTCTTTGGTCTGTCTGATCATGATGGATCATGATGCAAACAATTAAATTTGAAACTATATTTGGATCAAACCAGTTTTTTTTTTTTTTTTTTTTTTTTTTGAAGTGACGAATATGGAAAAGGGATGCATTTGACGAATATGTCATTGAAGAGATAGTTATATACGTAAAATGATTAACCAAGATCTCATTAAAACCAGCCATGTCTGCTTAAGTGGCATTCGAATCGACGTTAATCATCATCATCGAACAGTTACTGTTCTTTTTTATGTGGAAGACAGATCGAATGCATTTTAAACGAGTTCCTTTATAGTTGTGAGCGATGGTCTGACAATTACATTTTTTTCCAGTATTCGTTACTGAAACAGAAACAAAATATCAAATCGTGAAGAGGTCAGAAATCTATATCTGAATCTGTGCTTTGAACATAAATCCGTCTTGTTTTGTTTACGGGTATTTTAGAAACAAAACATGGGCTCCAGTTACGGGTAGTTGTGATGTTGACTGTTCTACTACAGACTCTCACAAAGCAACAATTGGTCCTTTATTGCCCCCAACAATGCTTCCACATTGTGACTCAATGTTTGATGTCAAAACCTTAAAATGTGTCATAAAAACTAACCGATAGATTATCTTTGTGATGATTTTCGAAGCCATCTTATCACGTCGTGTAATCGGTTTTTGAAACTTCGGGGATTTGAATGGCATTGTTTTGATTCTTGCTTCACATCTGTTACAAAACCTCTGAGCATATCAATAGCTGCCTATATAATGATTCTATCGTTAATCGCTTAAAGGAGTAAGATTTCGAAATAACATCAAGATTCTATTGTACTCCATTTATTGAACAAACAATTTATTTATTTAAGAACAATGGCGGCTCGTTTAACACATTATACGCGATTATGTGCCTTTGTGGTGCGGAGAATAGGCCTTTTAGAGAATTGTTTGTATTTTTATGAGTTTTATGATTTA
>CM037779.1:7535466-7583952 GCA_021229015.1 Solen grandis
GGAAGAGGAATCACGGGGCAGTAAGCGCATTCTAACTCGCTAGTAGGTGCAAAACCAAACGATTACATAGGCTCCGGAGGTATTGTCGCACTTGCTAACGGAAACTACATAATTAACGATCCTAACTCATATACCGATGACTCGGAAACCGATATCGAATCGGTTTGGGGCGACGGTATTAGAGGTACTAAAGGAGTCGCAAAAAAAATTACTTACTAGTATTTGCACCGCTATATTTACTCGAAAAAGCTGCTTGACGGACTTTTTCGAAGATGACGTCGACCGTACGTCTACCGTCGTAGTCGTTCGTTAAATTAAGAAAAATGAACTCTTTGGCGACATGCCGTTTATACGCGGCTGCTTTCGTCCTAATCTTTTAATAATCGGTCATCTTTCGCATCGTTGTTAGGTAATACGTAACTCTCTAACCGTAACAATTAAGAAAAACTTTAATACATACATAACCATTAAACCCCTTAAAACATACAAATTAATCCATACAAAGGCTCTTGCCATGAAATTTAAGTTCGATTACGGTTCACGCTTTAGAATACTAAAAGGGGGTAAAATCTCTTTGGTGTCAGTGCTCTTTTAAGTAGTGCGTTAATAGGCCACGCAGCTCCTATAGAGGGTAAGGTAAATAGCGGTAGCGCTACTATATCCCGTAGCGGCTTGACTACTAATATAACCAATCTACCCAAAAGCCTCCCTTATACTGGCGTAGCTTCTCTATTGCTACAAACGAAATAGTCAACTTTAACCAACCCTCGAAAAACTCTATTACCCTCAATAGGGTTATAGGTAACGAAAGAGTATTATAAACGGAGCCCTTAATGCAAACGGTCAAGTATGGTTGCTTAACTCCAACGGAGTACTCTTTAACAAAGATGCCTCATTAACGTCCTCCGGATTGGTCGCTACTACCAAAAATATAACAGATGAAGATTTTAATGCCGGTAGATATAACTTTAAAGGAGACGGCACTAAAGAGATAATCAACTTTGCAGACGTAGTTCTAGATAATAAAGGCTATGCTACGCTTTAGGCAACAAAGTAAACGAACGAAGGAACTATCAAAGCTATCAAAGGGGTAGTACGTCTAGTAAGTGCCGATGAAGTAAGTATTAACCTAAACGGAAACTCTTTAATTAATCTAACTATTGCCAAAGGCTCTTTTAATGCCGAGTAAAGAACAAAGGGCTATCTATGCAAAAACGGAGATATCTACCTAACGGCAAAAGGGCTTAATCAAGTAGTAGCCGGCGTAGTAAACAACGAAGGTATTATAGAGGCTACCGGTATAGAAGAGGTAGGAGGTACTATCTTCTTAAAAGGAGATATTATAACCAATAGCGGTACCTTAAACGTAAACGGTAATAAAGCCGGGAGGTAAACATAGAGGCTAAGCCTTATTATAGACTCGGTACTACTACCGCAAAAGGAGAGACGAAACAAGGAGGCCGTATAGTCCAAACGCCGGTGAGATTATGCAAAGCAAAGTGCAACTCTAGACGTTGTAGCCTTAAAGACAAGCAGGGAAGATAGAGCTAAAACGCAAAGGATTTTAGCCAAAACTCCCAAGCTTATCTCTCCGGTACTATAAAAGCAAAAGGAGAGATAGGAGGAGAGGTACGTATAAGTAGCCAAACGCTAAATCTTAGAGGTGCCTCTATCGATACTTCCGGAGTATCTAAAGCCGGAACTATCAATATAGGCGGAGGGCAACAAGGAGACGATCTTGCCATAAGTAATGCAAAAACTACCTCCGTGCTTAATACCGTGATCGTCAATGACGGATCAAACGGAGAGATTACCGTATGGTCAAACGAAAAGAGTATATTCAACTCTACTATTAAAGCAAAAGGCTCTAAGGTAGAGATATCAAGCAAAGGTGCTCTTAGTTATAAAGGAGAGGTAGAGGCTAAAAGCTTACTACTCGATCCTGAAGATACTTTCATTGAAGAGAAGTATAGTTTGGTAAACTATATTAAGATAGACGACCCGGCAGGTACCGGGGAAGATGAGTTCGGTCAACACGTTACCGAACTTAGCAACGGTAATATAGTAGTACGCGACCATCTTAGCGATATTAAAAATGCCGTTCAAGATATTCCCGACGTAGGACGGGTCTATCTATTTAACGCTCAAGGAGCCTTACTATCTACGCTTAGCGGAACAAGAGTAGACGATTGCGTAGGAAGCGGAGGCGTTACTACTCTTTCTAACGGAAACTACGTAGTTAGCTCTCCGTTGTGGAATCGTAAAAAGCTAGTCCGGGCCGGAGCAGTTACGTGGGTAGACGGTGTTAGCGGGTTAAATGCCGAAGTTAGCATTGCTAACTCGCTGGTAGGCTCAGCGACATATGATCAGATAGGAAGCGACGGCGTTACCGCTCTTAGTAACGGAAACTACGTCGTCAACTCTTCTGATTGGCATAACGGTACGGTAGAGAATGTCGGAGCAGTTACGTGGGCAAACGGTGCTAAAGGAGTTAAAGGAACTATTGACGCGACTAACTCGTTGGTAGGCGAACAACTCTATGACGATGTCGGAGGCGGAGGCGTTACCGCGCTAACTAACGGAAACTACGTGGTTAGCTCTTATAATTGGGACAACGGATCTACAGACGGTGTCGGAGCGGTTACTTGGGGTAACGGTTTTAGGGGAACTACCGGAGCGGTAAGCACGGCTAACTCGCTAGTAGGCTCAAGAGCACACGATAGCGTCGGATCCAAGGGTATTATCGCATTAACCAACGGCAATTACGTAGTTAACTCTCCTTTATGGAATAGCGCAACGGCACTCAGAGTAGGAGCAGTCACTTGGGGCAACGGTGCAGGCGGAATTATAGGAGTGATAAGTGCGGCTAACTCTTTAGTAGGCTCGAGCGCAGACGACCGAGTCGGATACAATGGTATTATCGTATTAACCGACGGCAATTACGTAGTTGCTTCTCCTAGGTGGAACAACGGAACGGTAACCGATGCCGGAGCAGTTACGTGGGGTAACGGTGCAGGCGGAATTATAGGAGAGGTAAGCGCGGCTAACTCTTTAGTAGGATCAAACAAAAACGATCGCGTAGGATTCCACAATGTTGCGCTTTCTAACGGAAACTACGTAGTTGCCTCTCCTTTTTGGAATAACGGCACGATAAGAGATGTCGGAGCGGTCACTTGGGGTAACGGAACCGGAGGAACGGTCGGAACCGTAAGTGCTACTAACTCTTTGGTAGGCTCAACCGGCGACGACGTAATCGGACTCGGAGGCGTTACCGCACTTTCTAACGGCAATTACGTAATTGCCTCTCCTTTTTGGAACAACGGTACTATAGCCTACGCCGGAGCAGTTACTTGGGGTGACGGAACCGGAGGAACGGTCGGAGCCGTAAGTGCTACCAACTCTTTAATAGGCTCAAGCGCAAACGATAGTGTCGGAAACGGCGGAGTTACCGCGCTTAGTAACGGCAACTACGTTGTTGTCTCTACCTTATGGGACGGTAAAAGTGGAATAATAAATGATTCCGGAGCAGTCACGTGGGGTGACGGCACAACCGGAAGATACGGACCAAACAGAGCCTACGGAACCGTAGATGTTACTAACTCGTTAGTAGGTTCAGGCGCATTCGATAGTGTCGGAAACGGCGGAGTTACCGCTCTTACTAACGGCAACTACGTGATTATCTCTTCTGTATGGGGCAACGGATCTATAGTCAATGCCGGAGCAATCACGTGGGGTGACGGCACGCGAGGAATTAGGGGAGTCGTGAGTAAAGCTAACTCGCTAGTAGGTTCAAGCGCATTCGATAGAGTCGGATCTAGCGGTATCGTCGCATTAAATAACGGATATTACGCAGTTAGATCTTCTAATTGGGACAACGGATCGGTAGCCGATACCGGAGCCGTTACGTTAATTAAAGGAGATAGACCTTTTAGCGGTACCGTCAATGCAACCAACTCATTGGTAGGAACGCAACAAAATGAGAAGCTCGGACATTTTGCAACCCTCTTAGCCGACAAAAAAAAGATTGCTATAAGTCACGTACGCGGCAATAGCCTCTATATTTTAGACGGCACTGTGCGTAAAGAACGCGAAACTTTGGACTATAACTACATTAGGGTAAATAATCCTGCCGGTGCCAAAAGCAAAGATGGGTTTGGACAACACGTTACCGAACTTCCTAACGGCAATATAATAGTAAACGATCCTTTAAGCGATCTTGACATACCCGGTTATTACAATGAGAACGTAGGACGGGTCTACCTTTTTAATGCACAAGGCACACTCCTCTCTACTCTAAGCGGAAGAGGTTCACGTGATCAGATCGGATCCGGCGGTATTACAGTGCTAGCCAACGGCAACTATCTAGTTCGTTCTCCTAATTGGGATGGACACGCGTTATGGAGGGCAGGAGCAGTCACTTTCGCAGACGGTGTCAGCGGAGTTGAAGGGGTAGTAAGTGCGACTAACTCGCTGGTAGGTTCGAGCATACACGATAGCATAGGAAGCGGCGGTATTACTACACTTTCTAACGGCAACTACGTGTTCTCTCCTATTGGATACGCGGGTAAGGATCCGGGCAGTTACTTTCGGTGACGGCACGAGAGGAGTTAAAGGAACGATAAGCGCGGCTAACTCATTGTTAGGATTGAACGATTACGAGTCCATCGGATCCGGCGGTGTTACCGTATTAACTAACGGTAACTACGTAGTTGCTTCTCCTTGATGGCATAACGGCACGATAACACGGGCCGGAGCAGTCACTTGGGGCGACGGTAAAAAAGGAGTTACAGGAACCGTAGACTCAACTAACTCGCTGGTAGGATCAAAAAAAAGTAGTAACGTAGGATCCGGCGGTATTACCGCTCTTGCCAACGGCAATTACGTAGTTAGCTCTCCTTCATGGAATAACGGTGAGCTCGGCGTCGGAGCAGTTACGTGGGGTAACGGCACAACCGGAAGATACGGACCGAACGGAGTTTTACGGAGCCGTAGACGTGACTAATTCGCTGGTAGGATCAACTAAATACGATCACATCGGAGATGCCGGCATCATTGCACTTACTACCGGACACTACGTAGTTCACTCCTCTTCTTGGGATAACGGCGATATGGCAGTTAACGCCGGAGCAGTTACTTGGGGTAACGGTTTTAGGGGAACTACCGGAACGGTAAGCGCGGCTAACTCGTTGGTAGGATCGCAAGCGTACGAATCCATCGGATCCGGCGGCATTATCGCATTAACCAACGGTAATTACGTAGTTAACTCTCCTTCTTGGAGCAACGGTACGGCAGATAGCGTAGGGGCAGTTACATGGGTCTACGGTGGCGAAAAAGCTACCGGAACCGTAGACGCAATTAACTCGTTGGTAGGCTCAAACAAAAACGACAACGTTGGTTCCGGCGGTATTATTGCTTTAGCCAACGGCAGCTACCTAGTTGTTTCTCCGGATTGGGATAACGGTACTATAACCGACGCAGGAGCGGTCACTTTCGGCTACGGTGCTAGGGGAATCAAAGGAGCAGCAAGCGCGGCTAACTCGTTAGTAGGTTCAAGCGCAAACGATTACGTCGGATACGACTACAACAACCGAAAAGCGACTATTGTAGAGCTTAGTAACGGCAATTACGTAGTTAACTCTCCTGCTTGGGATAACGGCACTATAGCCGACGCCGGAGCAGTCACTTTGGGTATCGGTTACATCGGAATTAAAGGAAGCATAAATGTATTTAATTCGCTAGTAGGCTCAAGCGCAAACGACAACATCGGATACGATCACTATAAACGTAAGACGGTTATTACCGAACTAACCAACGGTAACTATGTAGTTAACTCGCCCTCTTGGAATAACGGCACGACAGCTAGGGTCGGAGCAGTTACTTGGGGTAACGGAACCGGAGGAACCGTCGGAACCGTAAGTGCGACTAACTCTTTAGTAGGCTCAAGCGTAGACGATCGAGTCGGAAACGGCGGCATTACCGTGCTTAGCAACGGTAACTAACGTAGTTAGATCTCACTGGTGGGATAACGGCACGGCAGAAAATGCCGGAGCAGTTACGGGGGGAAGCGGAACTAGCGGGGGTTAGCGGAGAAATAAGCGCGACTAATTCGCTGATAGGATCACAAACGTACGATAGCGTAGGATCCGGCGGTATTAACGTACTAACCAACGGAAACTACCTTGTGCGATCTCCTCATTGGGACGATGAGACGGTATCGGATGCAGGAGCCGTTACGCTAATTAAAGGAGACAAACCCTTTAGCGGCATTGTCGATACGGCTAACTCACTGGTAGGAACGCAATCAAACGAAAGATTCGGAGAATATGCTACGACACTTTTAATTAGCGGCAAAGTTGCAGTAGGCCATTTGTTTAACGATAGCTTTTACTTGTTAGATAATACGTTTCCCGTACATTATAACGGCATTAACGTAGACAATCCCACCGGCATAGACGAAGATAGGCTTAAGCATGACACCGTAAAACTAAACAACGGTCACATAGTAGTAAAAGATTCTCTCAGAGATATCGGAGGCATTGAAGACGTAGGGCGTATTTATCTATTTGACGCACAAGGAGGCCTACTCTCTACTTTAAGCGGAGCAACAAGAAAGGACTCTATCGGATCCGGCGGCGTTACTGCGCTTAATAACTCAAACTTCGTAGTTAGCTCTCCTTATTGGAATAACAACAATACGCCAAACAATTTTACTAAAGGCAGAGCCGGAGCAGTCACTTGGGGTGACGGAGTAAACGGAACAGGCGGAATATTGAGTTCTAGCAACTCTCTGGTAGGATCGCAGACGGACGATCTTGTAGGATTAGGCGGAGTTACCGCACTAACTAACTCAAACTACGTGGTTAACTCTTATGCATGGCATAACGGCACGATAACACGGGCCGGAGCAGTCACTTGGGGTGACGGTAAAAAAGGAATAAGAGGAACCATAAATGTATCCAATTCGTTGGTAGGTTCACAAAAATGGGATCTTATAGGTTTAGGCGGAGTTACTGCACTAACCAACGGACACTACGTAGTTAGCTCTATTTTTTGGGATAACGGTACGATAGTAAATGCCGGAGCAGTCACTTGGGGCGAGGGTTTCATTGGGTTTACTAAAGGAACCATAAACGCATCCAATTCGTTGGTAGGATCAAAAAAGTACGAATATATCGGAATTAGAGGCGTTACTGCACTAACCAACGGAAACTACGTAGTTAGCTCTCCTTACTGGAATAACGGCACTATAGTCTACGCCGGAGCAGTCACTTTCGGTGACGGCAGCACGACGAGAGGAAGAGGAGGAATTAGGGGAACCATAAACGCATCCAATTCGTTGGTAGGATCGCAAATACGCGATAGAGTCGGAAACGGCGGTGTTACCGCTCTTACCAACGGCAACTACGTAGTTAGATCTTATTCGTGGAATAGAGGTACGGTAAGAAATGTCGGAGCAGTCACGTGGGGCCATGGCGATATAGGAATTAGGGGAACGGTAAGTGCTAGTAACTCTTTAGTAGGTTCACAAAGAAACGATCGCGTAGGATACGGAGGAATTACCGCACTAACTAACGGAAACTACGTAGTTAATTCTCATTTGTGGAGAAATAAACGCGGAGCAGTTACTTGGGGAGGCAGAAGAGGAATCACGGGGGTAGTAAGCGCATCTAACTCGCTAGTAGGTGCAAAACCAAACGATTACATAGGCTCCGGAGGTATTGTCGCACTTGCTAACGGAAACTACATAATTAACGATCCTAACTCATATACCGATGACTCGGAAACCGATATCGAATCGGTTTGGGGCGACGGTATTAGAGGTACTAAAGGAGTCGCAAAAAAAATTACTTACTAGTATTTGCACCGCTATATTTACTCGAAAAAGCTGCTTGACGGACTTTTTCGAAGATGACGTCGACCGTACGTCTACCGTCGTAGTCGTTCGTTAAATTAAGAAAAATGAACTCTTTGGCAATGCCGTTTATACGGCTGCTTTAGTCCTAATCTTTTAATAATCGGTCATCTTTCGCATCGTTGTTAGGCAATACGTAAACTCTCTAACCGTAACATTAAGCAAACTTTAAATATGCATATACTACTATACACCTCAAAACATACAAATTAATCCCATACAAAGGCTTTTGCATGAAATTTAGTTCGATTACGGTTCTCGCTTTAGAATACTAAAAGGGGGTAAAATCTCTTTGGTAGTCAGTGCTCTTTTAAGTAGTGCGTTAATAGGCCACGCAGCTCCTATAGAGGGTAAGGTAAGTAGCGGTAGCGCTACTATATCCCGTAGCGGCTTGACTACTAATATAGATCAATCTACCCAAAAAAGCCTCCCTTATGGCGTTTCTTCTCTATTGCTACAAACGAAATAGTCAACTTTAACCAACCTTCGAAAAACTCTATTACCCTCAATAGGGTTATAGGTAACGAAAAGAGTATTATAGACGGAGCCCTTAATGCAAACGGTCAAGTATGGTTGCTTAACTCCAACGGAGTACTCTTAACAAGATGCCTCTATTAACGTCTCCGGATGGTTCGCTACTACCAAAAATATAACAGATGAAGATTTTAATGCCGGTAGATATAACTTTAAAGGAGACGGCACTAAAGAGATAATCAACTTTGCAGACGTAGTTATAGATAATAAAGGCTATGCTACGCTTATAGGCAACAAAGTAACGAACGAAGGAACTATCAAAGCTATCAAAGGGGTAGTACGTCTAGTAAGTGCCGATGAAGTAAGTATTAACCTAAACGGAAACTCTTTAATTAATCTAACTATTGCCAAAGGCTCTTTAAATGCCGTAGTAAAGAACAAAGGGGCTATCTATGCAAAAAACGGAGATATCTACCTAACGGCAAAAGGGCTTAATCAAGTAGTAGCCGGCGTAGTAAACAACGAAGGTATTATAGAGGCTACCGGTATAGAAGAGGTAGGAGGTACTATCTTCTTAAAAGGAGATATTATAACCAATAGCGGTACTTTAAACGTAAACGGTAATAAAGCCGGAGAGGTAAACATAGAGGCTAGCCTTATTATAGACTCCGGGATTATGCAAAGCAAAAGTGCAACCTAGACGTTAGTAGCCTTAAAGACAAAGCAGGGAAGATAGAGCTAAACGCCAAAGGGTTTAGCCAAGACTCCCAAGCTTATCTCTCCGGTACTATAAAAGCAAAAGGAGAGATAGGAGGAGAGGTACGTATAAGTAGCCAAACGCTAAACCTTAGAGGTGCCTCTATCGATACTTCCGGAGTATCTAAAGCCGGAACTATCAATATAGGCGGAGGGTGGCAAGGCAATAGCAGTACTATAGACAATGCAGAGAGATTACCGTATGGTCAAACGAAAAGAGTATATTTAACTCTACTATTAAAGCAAAAGGCTCTAAGGTAGAGATATCAAGCAAAGGTGCTCTTAGCTATAAAGGAGAGGTAGAGGCTAAAAGCTTACTGCTTGATCCTAAAAATATTATTATTGAAGAAGAACAGGGTCCTCTAAACTATATTCGCATAGACGACCCGGCAGGAACTTCGGACGACGAGTTCGGTCAACACGTTACCGAACTTAGCAACGGCAATATAGTAGTACGCGACCATCTTAGCGACGCAGGAGCTACTACCGACGTAGGACGGGTCTATCTATTTAACGATCAAGGAGAGTTACTATCTACGCTTAGCGGAACAAGCACAAACGATCTATTAGGAAGCGGAGGCGTTACTACTCTTTCTAACGGAAACTACGTAGTTGTCTCTCCTAGATGGGATAACGGCACGCTAACCGACGCCGGAGCAGTTACGTGGGCAAGCGCAACTAGCGGAGTTAACGCAGCTATAAGCGCTACCAACTCTTTAGTAGGCTCAAGCGCAAACGATAGTAGGAAGCGGAGGCGTTACTACTCTTACCAACGGCAACTACGTAGTTGCCTCTCCTTTATGGAATGACGGCGCGATAGGTGATGCCGGAGCAGTTACGTGGGTCAACGGAGCAGACGGGAAGCTCCGATCGATAGCAGCCGACGGAACGACGACGGACGGCTACGGAACCCTAGATTCTACTAAAATCGTTAGTAGGCTCTAGCGAAAGTGATCAAGTAGGAACGGAGGAGTTACCGCACTTAGTAACGGACATTACGTAGTTGCTTCTCCTAATTGGGATAACGGCACGGTAGGCAATGCCGGAGCAGTTACGTGGGGTAACGGTACGACCGGAGTTAGCGGAACCATAGATGATACAACTCTTTGGTAGGCTCGCAAAACGACGGTAACAGCAGTATCGGATACAGTTCTTCCAGCGTTGCAAACGTTATCGCTCTTAGCAACGGAAATTACGTAGTAAGCTCTCCTTTTTGGAATAACGGCACCGTAACATATGTCGGAGCGGTAACTTGGGGTAACGGTATGACCGGAACGGTTGGAACCGTAAGTACTAGCAACTCTTTAGTAGGCTCACGTGCAAACGATTACGTCGGAAACGGAGGAGTTATTGCGCTTAGCGACGGAAACTACGTAGTGAGATCTTTTTTATGGGGTAACGGCACGCTAATAGAAGCCGGAGCAGTTACGTGGAGTAACGGAACCGTAGGAACGGTCGGAACCATAGATTCTAGTAACTCTTTAGTAGGCTCAAGCGCAAACGATAGCATAGGAAACGGAGGCGTTACTACGCTTTCTAACGGAAACTACGTAGTGCTCTCCTAATTGGGATAACGGCACGTACAGTCGGAGCGGTTACGTGGGGTAACGGAGCAGACGGAACATATCGATCAATAGCAGACGACGGAACGACAACGGACGGTTACGGAACCCTAGATGCTACTAATTCGCTGGTAGGTTCAAGCGAAAGCGATAGCGTAGGAAGCGGAGGTATTACCGCACTTGCCGATAACGGAAACTACGTAGTTGCTTCTCCTAATTGGGATAACGGCGCGATAGAGGACGCCGGAGCAGTTACTTGGGGTAACGCAGAGGGAACAACGGTCGGAGCGGTAAGCGATCAAAACTCGCTAATAGGCTCAAGCGAAAACGATCTTGTCGGAAGTAGAGGCGTTACCGCGCTAACTAACGGAAACTACGTAGTTAGATCTTCTTTGTGGAATAACGGCTTTATAATCGGTGTCGGAGCAGTTACGTGGGGCAACGGCACAACCGGAACCGTCGGAACCGTAAGCTCTAGCAACTCGCTAATAGGATCACGGAGAAATGACTACGTAGGATCCGGCGGCGTTACTACTTTTTCTAACGGCAACTACGCAGTGAGCTCTCCTAATTGGGATAACGGCACTCTAAGCGACGCCGGAGCAGTTACGCTAATTGAGGGAAGCAGCTCTTTTAGCGGTACTATAGATACGACTAACTCTCTTATAGGAACTACGGCAAACGAAAGATTAGGAGAGTATACTACAAGACTTCCTCTTAACGACAAAGTTGCAATAGGACATACTCTAGGTAGTAGCCTTTACGTACTAAACGGTGCTTTACGCGAAGAGACCCGAAACTCTCTAAGTTATATTAGAGTAGACGACCCTTCCGGTACCGGGGAAGATGAGTTTGGGCGCTACGTTACCGAACTTAGCAACGGCAATATAGTAGTACGCGATCATGGACGGTCTATCTATTTAACGATCAAGGAGCCTTACTGTCTACTCTTAGCGGAACAAGAGCAGACGATTGCGTAGGAAGCGGAGGCATTACTACTCTTTCTAACGGAAATTACGTAGTTGCTTCTCCTTTATGGAATAACGGCGGAGCGTCAAGAAATGCCTACGGAGCAGTTACGTGGGCAAGTGCAACTAGCGGAGTTAACGCAGTCGTAAGTGAAAGTAACTCGCTGGTAGGACAAACAGGCGATAACATAGGATTCGGCGGTATTACCGCACTTACTAACGGAAACTACGTAGTGAATTCTCCTAAATGGAATGACGGCATAACGGTAGCCTTTGTCGGAGCGGTCACTTGGGGAACGGAGCAACCGGAGTAACCGGAACCGTAGATGTTACCAATTCGTTAGTAGGTTCACGTGCGAGCGATAGCGTCGGAGGCGGAGGTGTTACCGCGCTTACTAACGGACACTACGTAATTAGCTCTACCGACTGGGATAACGACACGGTAACCAATGCCGGAGCAGTTACGTGGGGTGACGGAACCGGAGGAACGGTCGGAGCGGTAAGCGATCAAAACTCGCTAGTAGGATCAACAATAAACGATCGAGTCGGAAACGGAGGCGTTACTGCGCTTACTAACGGACACTACGTAGTTAGCTCTACCGACTGGGATAACGACACGGTAAGAATGCCGGAGCAGTCACGTGGGGCGACGGTACAACCGGAGGATATCGAGCAATAGCAGCCGACGGAACGACAACGGACGGCTACGGAACCCTAAATTCTACTAACTCGCTAGTAGGTTCAATCGAATTCGACCAAGTCGGATTAGGGGGTGTTACCGTGCTTACTAACGGCAACTACGTAGTTGCCTCTCCTAGATGGAATAACGGTACGGTAAGCGGTCTATATGGAGCAGTCACGTGGGGTAACGGAGCAAGCGGAGTTAGAGGAGAAATAAGTACAACTAACTCGTTAGTAGGTTCAACTAGAGCGGATAGCGTAGGAAACGGAGGTATTACCGCGCTTTCACGTGGGGCAACGGCACAAGCGGAACAAACGGAGCAGTAAGCACTACTAATTCGCTAGTAGGTTTGCGAATACAAGATAGCGTAGGAAACGGAGGTATTACCGCGCTTACTAACGGAAACTACGTAGTTAGCTCTTCTATGTGGGATAACGGCGCTATAAGCGATGCCGGAGCAGTTACGTGGGGTAACGGTGAAACCGGCATTAGCGGAGCACTAAGCGCTACTAACTCTTTAGTAGGCTCAACGGTATACGATACCGTAGGAGTCGGCGGTATTACTGCGCTTTCTAACGGAAACTACGTAGTTAGATCTTCTTCATGGGGTAACGGCACTATAACTAATGCCGGAGCGGTCACTTGGGGAAGCGCAACCGGAGGAACCGTAGGAACTATAAGTGCTGCTAACTCTTTGGTAGGCTTAAGCGCAAACGATCGAGTCGGAAGCGGAGGCATTACTACGTTTAGTAACGGCAACTACGCAGTGAGCTCTCCTAATTTTAGTAACGGCACTCTAAGCAACGCCGGAGCAGTTACGCTAATTGAGGGAAGCAGCTCTTTTAGCGGTACTATCGATAGAACTAACTCATTAGTCGGAGCGACGGCAGACGAAAGGGTCGGAGAGTATACTACGCTACTCTCTACTAGCAATAAAGTTGCAGTAAGTATTGCTTGGTAATAGTAAACTATTTGTTAGACGGTACTTTTCTTACTATCAACCCACTTTGCAATAACCTTTAGCGATGAACCGGATCAAGACTCTACTATTACCCCCTCTTCAATCACTGCACTGGGTTAACGCAGGTACTGCTTTAACCTTGCAAGCCAATAACGAATTACGGTTAATGCGACATTATCGTTAATAACCCTAACGGTGAAGGAGGAGACCTTACTTTACAAGCCGGAAGAAGTATTACTCTTAACGCTAATATTAATACCGAACGGAGGAGACTTAAACTTATTGGCAGGAGTAGACGAAGCTATGCGGCTAATACCGACGTGGAACTCCTACTATTCGTTAGCCAACGGCGTTACTATTAATACGGAACGACCGGGAAAATATTAGTATCTATGCTAAAGACGGACTGTTTGTCAATAAAAGCAGGAGCTACTCCTTTTACCTCTCTAGCAACCTATATCTATCTACCTACGGTACAAAACAAAGAGACGTATATAACCCTTAACGTTTAACTATAGACTCTAAACGTTACAACGCTACCTACGAAGGAGGTTGTTTAACTACCGGATGTACTCTACCTACAAGCGGAGTCAATCTACTATATGCAGCACAAGCAGTACTTACCGTAACGCCCTCAACCGCACAAAGTGCTACTTACGCAGATAGTTATACCCCTTTAGGATATACCCTAAGCGGATTGGTCGACGGCGATAGCGAATCCGATGCAGATATTAGCGGTACGGCTACCTATACCGTCGTAGGCACTACCTCTTCATCGGGTAACTACGTAGCAGGCTCCCACGATATACTCTATAACGAAGGACTATCCTCTACGCTTGGTTATACCTTTGTAGATAATAATACCCAAACGGACGAATTGACTATTAATCCTAGAGCCTTAAGCGTAGAGAACATAGCAGTAGCAGATAAAACATACGACGGTACCGTAGATGCAACCCTAAGTAATACCGGAGAACTGCAAGACACTATAACGGGCGACGATATTAGCTTTACTACCGTAGCTACCTTTGAGATAAAAATGCAGCTCCGGATAAAACCGTAAATCTAGCTTATAGCTTAAGCGGAGCAGATGCTAGCAACTACGAACTAGCTAACTCTACTGCTACTGCAGATATTACCCCTAAAACCTTAAGCGTAGATACTATAACCGTAGAAGATAAAGAGTACGACGGTACTACGGTCGCAACGGTTAGTTTAGGAGGAGTTACCGGAGTAGTTCAAGAAGACGAAGTCGACCTAAGAGCTACGGTTGAGTTTGCAACCTCAAGCGTAGGAGAGAATAAGCAAGTTACTATAAGCAATCCGACCTTAACCGGAGCAGATGCAAACAACTACAGTATAGATGCTACCGCTCTTCCTAGCACAAGCACTGCAACTATTACCCCTAAAGTACTCAGCATCGTCGGAATAACCGTAGCGAGCAGAGAGTACGACGGTACTACGGATGCAACTATAACTGCGAACACGACTCCTACGCTTGACGGAATAGTACAAAAACCGGACGGAACGGATGAAGACGTTACCCTTACGCCTAATAGCGATACCGCAACTGCAACCTTTGTAGATAAAAACGTAGGAGAGAATAAACGAGTTACCCTAACCGGCTTTAGCTTAAGCGGAGCAGATGCAAGCAACTATAGAGTAGATACTACCGGTAATCTTATTGTTGCAAGCACTGCAACCGTTACTGCCAAAACACTAAGCGTTACCGGCGTAACGGTAGCAAATAAAGCATACGACGGTACTACAAGCGCAGAGGCTAGCTTAGGAGGACTTGTCGGAGTAATTCAAGGAGAAGAGGTCGATTTAAGCGTTTACGGTTACTTTAGTACTCCAGCGTAGAAGAGAATAAACGGTGACTATAAGCAATCCGATCCTAACCGGAGCAGATGCCGGCAACTACAGTATAGATACTACCGCTCTTCCACTGCAACTATTACCGCTAAAGAGCTAACCGTTACCGGCATAACCGTAGAAGATAAAACATACGACGGTACTATAAGTGCAACCCTAAGTAATACCGGATCTCTAGAAGGGGTAGTACAAGACGAAGAGGTTAGCTTTAGTACTATAGCAACGTTTGATACTTCCCAAGTAGGAGAAGATAAGCAAGTTACTTTAGATTATACTTTAAGCGGAACGGATGCATCTAACTATCTACTCGAAGATGCTACTGCTTTAGCTAGTATCGTTGATCAAGTCTCCGAAGATATTGAACAGTTAATACGCATTCTTACGGATATACCGACGTTAACCGCAGACGTAAAAGAGATCTTTAATAAAGAGACGGAGAGATCTATAAAGGATATATTGATTAAAGTTCTAGACGGAGGCATTAACCTTCCTAAAGATCTTTTAGATAGCCTAAGAGAACAAGCCCTAAAAGCAGGAGACAAATAGATGAAAAAAGTTATTGCACTAAGCATAGTTACTGCAGCTTTACTGCTAGCACGACAACCTACCGGCAGCGACGTAGTAAAAGATCTACAACCGCCTAAGCTTCTTAAAAAAGAGAGTAAACCGGTACAAATACAAGGAGCTAAAAGATATGCTCCTGCCTTACAAGACGATAGAAGCGGTAGACGTATATCGGTTAAAAGGTTTATTATAACCCATGCCAAAGCTATTAGCGCCCAAACATTGTTACCCCTATTAAAAGGGTACGTAGACAAAGAGCTCACCTTTGGACAACTACAAGAAGCAGCAGGCGTTATTACCCAAGCTTACCGTGACGCAGGTTACTTTTTTGGCACGTGCTTATATTCCGGCCCAAAACCCTACGTAACGGTCAAGTACGTATAGCCGTTATAGAAGGGATCTACGATCGTATAAAGATAAAGAACGACTCCCGCGTTAAAGAGTATTATCTTAAACGTATACTAAACCAAGCTACCAAACGCGACATAGTAGAGCTAAGTAGTCTCGATAGAAGTTTACTGTTGCTTAACGATACCCCCGGTGCCGTCGTAAGCAACGTAAATATTCAACCCGGAGAAGAACAAGGAAGTAGCGATCTAATAGTAAAGATTCAACCCCAAAACCTTATAGAAGGTTACGTAGTAGCCGATAACTACGGAAGTAGATATACCGGAAAAAACAGACTGATTGCCGGAGCTAACCTAAACTCTATAGCAGGTATAGGAGATAAATTAAGCCTAAGTACCCTAATAAGCAATACGACGGACTTAACCAACGGGCGTATATCCTACGGTATACCGTTACTACCCAATAGCTTACGCCTAGAAGCCGGCTATAGCCGAACCGACTATGAACTAGGCGACCGGTTTGATTCGCTCGATGCCAAGGGTGACTCAAACACCGTAAGCGTAGCTCTTACCTATAAGCCTATCCGTTCACGATCGCACAATCTTCTATTAGGGCTTACGTATGCCAAGAGTAGCTATAAAGATTACCAAAGCGGCAATACCACCATGGATAAAGAGATCGACTCTATTGCTTTAAGCGCAGAGTATACGAATGAGTATAACACGGGAATATACCCGGTTAAAACCGGCATCTCCCTTATCTTAACTACCGGAGATCTATCGTTTGGAACTGCCGAGCTAAAAGCACAAGATGCAAGAGGCGTAGATACGCAAGGAGACTATAATAAAGTAGAAGGCTCTATCTCTTCTACCGTAGGAGTTCAAAAAGGATTATCGCTTAATGCCTCTTTACGCTTTCAACGCTCCTTGGGAGGTAAAAACCTAGACGGTAGCGAAGACTTTAGTATAGGAGGAAGCCAAGGAGTTAGATTCTACCCAAGCTCGGAGCTAAGTGCAGAGAACGGCTACTTAGCTACCTTAGAGCTACTCTACGCCCTACCTACGTTTCGTAACGTACGCCATAGTACGACTATCTTTTACGATATAGGAAAGGCAACTATGGCAGATAGCTCTAGAACATCTAATTTTCAAAGCCAAACCTTACAAGACGTAGGCATAAGTTACCAAGCCTACTATAAAAGCTTTTTTGCAAAAGCTGCCTTGGCAACCAAAGTAGGTTCGCAAAAGGTAAAAGCGAACCGCCTATAGCACTAGATTGCTCTTTCAAGGAGGGCTTATCTTTAAGCTCTTATCTTGAGACCTCTTTAGATCTTCTATTAAACAAAAGACGTTACTAAGACTACGATAACGTCGACTTGAGACCTTTTGATAACTTAACTACATATCTAACCGTAACATTAAGCAAGTTTTAAATGCGTATACACTACCATATCCCTTAAAATATACAAATTAATCCCATACAAAGGCTCTTGCATGAAATTTAAATTCGATTACGGTTCACGCTTAGAATACTAAAAGGGGGTAAAATCTCTTTGGTAGTCAGTGCTCTTTTAAGTAGTGCGTTAATAGGCCACGCAGCTCCTATAGAGGGTAAGGTAAGTAGTAAACAAACGATTGTTTAAATAAAAATGTCGGGAGAAGTTATCGTCCGTTAAGAAAAATCCTCGATTTACGATGATGGGATCGCAACACTCTTTTTTCTCTTCCTTTTCAAAAAAAATTTCTATTTTCTTTTTCATGGACATACGGCTATATGTGCTAGAGAAATAATTTATCAGGTTTTTGACCCGGTCTTCTTAAAGTAGATTTTTTGGTTTGAAAGATGCCGGTTGATAGATGGCTAACAGGCAAATACAAAAATTGGGCAGAACATGATCATGGCTCTCCTTTTTTATCGAAACGTAACGCTATAGAGGAGAGGGGAGTGTAATAAAACAGCCGTTTTTGATCTCTATTAAATTAAATAGTATAGAGTCTGCTAAAATAGCGGATTTTTTTTAATACTCTTGAAAAATCTTATCGATCCGATGACGTAAAATTAGCTCTTTTTAAAAATAATCGTGCATCAGTCGTACCGGCGGTAGAATATATCCTGAATTTCCGATAGAAAATACCCTATCGACTGTTTTTAAAAGCGATTGTATTCTTAAAAAACAGAGCATCTCTTAAAGCCGGATATTACGGTCAAAATAGCTTGTTAGATAGTTTTAAAAAAGAACAAGCTTTACAAACAGAAGATAAATAACGATAAGGGTTATTGCGTTAAACTTGAAATAGGCTCCCTGTTTTGCTATAATGCGCCGCTAAAATTATACGAGGTTTTGCGCACGAAAACGCAAGCTATTTGTCAAGGAATACAAGATGAGAAAAGGGATTCATCCGCAATATTTAGAGTGCAAGGTTGTTTGTGTATGTGGAAATACGTTTACCACGACAAGTAACAAGACCGAGATGAGGATCGATATTTGTAACCGATGCCACCCGTTTTATACCGGTTCGGAAAAAGTAGTTGATGTTGCCGGGCGTATCGATAAGTTTAATAAACGTTACGGTATAAATAAAGAGTAGACACTAACGTGTTAACTTTAGTCCCGACTCCGATTGGGAATCTTGAAGATATTTCCGTTCGTGCCATCAAAGCACTTGAAGAGGCAGACATCCTTCTGTGTGAGGATACCCGCGTTACAAAAAAACTTCTACGTCTTTTAGAAAAGCGCCATCTTTTTAAACACAAAAAACAGCAGTTTATTGCGCTACACTCTCATAATGAAGCAACGTTTTTAAATAATTCGGCACCCGATTTTTTTGAGCAAAATATTGCATATGTCAGTGATGCAGGAATGCCTACCGTTAGTGACCCGGGAGCACTACTTGTAGCCTACTGCCAAGATCACGGATTGGCATACGACGTATTGCCCGGAGCCAATGCACTACTAACGGCCGTAACTGCTAGCGGATTTAACCAAACGTCTTTTACCTTTAGAGGGTTTTTACCGCATAAAATAGAAGCTAGACTTCAAGCTCTACGACAAGCACTTAACGTAGTCGAGCTTACCGTACTTTACGAATCTTCCCGCCGTTTGCTTAAACTTCTTGAAGCAATTATAAAAGTTTCACCTCATAGAGAGCTTTTTCTTGCTAAAGAGTTAACTAAAATGTATCAGCGCTACTATAGAGGAGATGCAAAAGAGCTATATGAACTACTTAAACAAGAAAACATAAAGGGCGAATGGGTCGTTGTTATAGAAGGGATCAAAAAAGAGGGCGGTACTATTACGATAGATGACGTGGTAGCGCTTGAGATTTCTAAAAAAGAGAAGGCAAAGCTGCTTTCAAAATTAAGCGGCGAAAAGATAAAAGTGATTTATAATCGATTATTAGAGAAGAAGAGTTAATCTTTGCTTATTTTTAAACGACTAAGGATTGTAAAAATTAACTTTTTTGATAGATAAATTTAGATAGCATCCTAATCATGATCGTTTACGGAAAACAACCAGTTCTTTATTTACTAGAACACCACGGCGATAAACTTAAAATACTTTATTTAGTTAAAGAGATAGATAAAAAACTTTTTTCAACAGTTCGTGCCGCTAACTTAAAAATAGTTCGCCTAAGTAGTAAAAAAGCACAAGCGATGGCGCGAGGCGGCAACCATCAGGGTTTTTTAGCTGAAATTAGCGATATTCAAACGGTTTTATTATCGGATTTGAGACAAATTGATTTCGTGGTGGTTTTAAACGGTATCACCGACATGGGGAACATCGGTGCAATTATTCGAACGGCTTACGTCCTTGGAGTCGATGCGGCGGTGATTACAGGCGTAAATAGATTGAATTTTGAAGGAATGATACGTACCTCAAGCGGTGCTTTGTACGATCTTTTGATTGTACATCACCAAAATTTGTATGATATAATCAATGAGTTAAAACAGCGAGGATTTTCAATGTATGCCGCTACAATGGAAGGAGAAGATGTTCGTAACGTTAAATTTGCTACTAAGCGAGCACTGATTTTAGGCAGTGAAGCTACCGGAATTCCCGCGCGGGCACTGCAAAAAGTCGATAAGCAAGTGTGCATAGCGATGCAGCGACCGTTTAATTCTCTCAACGTGAGTGTTGCAGGCGCAATTTTGATTGATAAAATGAGATAATCAAAGGAAAGGGACATGGACGGTTTTAGTACGCTTAAAGCGATGGACGTGAAAAAAATTCATAAAGAGACGTTAATTAACGAACGTATATTGCAACGGATTTTAGATGAAAATTTTGAAGGTATCTATCCGGTGCATATGTATGGTTTTATCTCAATTTTACAGCGCAAGTACGATATTGATCTTTCAAATTTGAAAGAGACGTATAAAGCATACCAAGAAGCGAATTATCCCGCAATCGATGCGGTATTTTTGCATACCCCGTCCAATATTCAAAAGATAAAAAGAGCGTTTTGGATAAAAATTATTATCGTTGCAGGAGTATTAGCGGCAGTTACGGTGTTTTTTTATATCAACGGTGTTTTTACGAAGCGAAATACCGATAATACGACGATGATTATCGAGGATACGACAACCGTTGTAAAAGCCGATTATAATCAAACAGACGAACCGTTTGAGGAAGCTCGAATTGCTCAAGCAGAGCAAACCATAGATAAAGATATCGCAAAGACGGTTGAACAAGAGCCCGAATCTATTGTTGTCGATAGCTTTGTTATTGTCCCGAAAGTTATGATATGGTTGGGAATTACCGACCTTGATACAAAAAAGCGCAAAGAAAAAATGACAACCGAGTCGGTAGTTTTACGCGGGGATAAACGCTGGCTACTTCTGACCGGTCACGGTAGGTTTACTTTAAAAATCGGGCATGTAGAGTATATATACGATGAACGCGATAGGGTTCGTCTTTTGTATGACGAGAACAAAACGGTAACTCGTTTAACGCCTAGAGAGTACGGTAAATTTAAAGTAGGTGAAGATTGGTAAGAGGTTGGCTATTAATGTCTGTTTTGACCGTAACGTTGTGGGCTCAAAACAGCGCAGTGCTCAAAGCAGCAACCTTTTTAAGCGATCAAGATTTTATAATACATCAAAAATTAATTGAACTTTTACTGCAAGACGAAACGGTCTTTTACAAAGACGATCGTCTAGATACGATACGAATTATTCAAACTCTTAACGAAAACGGTTTATTAAAATTGGCTTTTACCAAACCTTTAATGTTAGATATAACATTTCAAACAAGCAGTTCCCCGCTACTTTTTATTAAGCTTGTAAGTGAATCGCTCCACTCATTGGGATACTATCGTTTTTTAACGACCGAAGCGATACAAAATAGCGAAGGATTTATTTGGAAAATTCAGTTACAATCAAAACATGCCGTCGATCCCGTACGATTTAACGAAGTATTAGCAAAACGCGGCGCCGGAATTATCGACATTAGACGCCAAAGTGCAACACGATGGGAATATATTCTTGATACAAGCAACGGTACGGTAGACGCTCACGTGATTGAACCCAAAAAAGAGATACTGTTTAAAAATATGCATGTTGCTTATTGGGTTAATATTAACAATAGCGGAAATAAGTTGCGGATACGAAGTCGGTTTGGGAATAGTTGGTATCCTCATATAAGCGTGTTTGATAAGAATTTGCATATATTAAAAATTTATAAACGCGATAAAAAAACCCGAAGGTTTACACTCAATTTGCCGCAAGGATCGGTCTATGTAAAAATTGACGACCTGTATCGGCTGAATAACATTAAAGAGGGATTAAAAATAATTTTGCGAGGAGGAGAGTAAATTATATGTTCGATGAAATACGGTTTGATCGCATAAAGCGTCTACCGCCCTATATTTTTGCGGAGATAAACGATCTTAAAACGAAAGAGCGTCAAAACGGTTCCGATGTCATTGATTTTAGTATGGGCAATCCGGACGGAGCAACGCCTAAGCACATTCGAGATAAATTAATTGAATCGGCGAGCAAGACTAAAACGCACGGATACTCTACATCTAAAGGTATACCAAAGTTACGTATAGCAATTGCAAATTGGTATAAAAGACGTTACGGCGTAGATCTTGATCCTCAAACCGAAACGGTAGCAACGATGGGATCAAAAGAGGGGTATGCCCACCTTGCTTATGCTATTACCAATCCCGGAGACGTTGTCGTCGTACCCGATCCTACATATCCGATTCATTCGTATGCTTTTGTTTTGGCCGGCGGGAACGTGCAGAAGATGGAGTTGCCTTATAACGAAGATTACGAGGTAGACGAAGATCGATTTTTTGAGAATTTGCATCATGCGTTTATGGATTCGATGCCAAAACCGAAATACGTGGTCGTGAACTTTCCGCATAATCCTACTTCTGCAACCGTTACGCAGAAGTTTTACGTAAGATTAGTAGCACTGGCAATAAAAGAGCGTTTTTATATTATTAGCGATATTGCATACGGCGATATTACGTTTAGAGGTTACACGGCTCCCTCTATTTTTGCCGTTTCGGGTGCAAAAAACGTAGCAGTAGAGAGCTTTACGCTCTCTAAAAGTTACAATATGGCGGGGTGGCGCGTCGGATTTCTTGTCGGTAACAAAAAACTAATCGGCGCACTACAAAAAATTAAGAGTTGGCTTGATTACGGTATGTTTACGCCGATTCAAGTGGCCGCAACGGTGGCACTTAACGGCGATCAAAGTAGTGTTGAAGAGATTACGGCTAAATACGATAAACGTCAAGGGGTGTTGATTGAATCGTTTAGGCGTGCGGGTTGGACGATAAGACGCAACCGAGCATCAATGTTTGTTTGGGCGAAAATTCCTAGTAGTATATCCCATCTCGGAAGTCTTGAGTTTAGCAAAAAACTATTGGTAGAGGCGCATGTTGCCGTGGCGCCCGGCATCGGCTTTGGAGAGTACGGAGAGGGATATGTGCGTATTGCGCTTATTGAGAATGAGAGGCGTATTCGTCAAGCGGCAAAAAATATTAAAAAATTTCTAAAACAATATAACGAGGAAGTATAGTATGGTAAACGTTGGAGTAGTAGGAGTAGGTACCGTCGGTCGTAGCGTTATTAATATTTTAAAAGAGAACCAAAATATCATTGCTGCACGCGCCGGTAAGTCTATCGACGTGAAAATCGCAGCAGTACGCGATTTGTCTAAACGACGTAACGTCGAGTGTAGATTAACCGATAATGTTAACGAGATATTAGACGATCCTCAAATTGATATCGTCGTTGAGCTAATAGGCGGCATTGAAGAGGCCTATGCCGTGGTCAAAAAGGCGTTACAAAACGATAAAGCAGTGGTGACTGCGAATAAAGCACTATTAGCTTACCGTCGGTACGAATTACAAAATATCGCCAAAGAGAGAGCGTTCGAATTTGAGGCAAGCGTTGCCGGGGGTATACCTATCGTTACTGCGCTTCGTGACGGATTATCGGCTAACCATATCGAGTCAATCAAAGGCATAATGAACGGCACGTGTAACTATATATTAACCAAAATGACAGATGAAGGCACGGCATTCGACGTCATCTTAAAAGAGTCCCAAACGTTAGGTTATGCCGAAGCAGATCCCGTGTTTGATATCGGCGGATTCGATGCGGCACACAAGCTATTGATTCTTGCCTCTATTGCGTATGGAATTGATGCAAGACCGGAAGATATTTTAATTGAAGGTATTGAAAGTATCGCGCAAGAAGATATTAGCTTTGCTAAAGAGTTTGGCTACGTTATCAAGCTCTTGGCTATTGCTAAACGTCAAGGCGATGAAGTAGAGTTACGCGTACATCCGACACTAGTACCTAAAAATGATATGATCGCTAAAATCGACGGTATTATGAACGGTGTAAGTATCGTTGGCGATAGAGTGGGCGAGACGCTATATTACGGTCCCGGTGCGGGAGGAGATGCAACTGCTAGTGCAGTAGTTGCCAATATCGTCGATATTGCGCGCGTCGGTAAACGTGCCCCGATGTTAGGTTTTAGCAAACCCATAGAGGGGAACTTAACATTGCGCAATAGAGTCGATATCGTTTCAAAATATTATTTGCGTCTTAAGGTAGAAGATAGACCCGGAGTGCTTGCTAAGATCGCTACTCTTTTTAGCAGAGAGGGGATTAGTATCGAGACAATGTTGCAAAAGCCGTTAGATGCAACGTTCGTAAACTTGTTGTTATCGACCCACGCCGCAGAAGAGAGAGCGATTAACGCGGCCTTAATAGGGCTTGACGCAATGGATTTTATCGACGATAAGCCGGTAATGATTCGAATTGAAGAATAGTAATGGTTATACTAATAACAGGTGCAAGCAGCGGCATAGGAGAAGGATTGGCGCATCGTTATGCTAAAGAGGGGAATACGCTTATTTTGACTGCACGACGCAAAGATCGCCTCGCATCGCTAAAACATCTTCTTGAACGACGGAATGCTAAAGTAGAAATATATCCTTTAGATATGATCGACGAAGATGCAGTACAGGCGTTTGGCAAAAGCTTAGCGACAAAGCATAAACGGCTTGATCTGATTATTTTGAATGCCGGAGTCTCTTTCGAACACAATCTTGCTTTTAGTACTTACGGCGATTTTCGAAAACTTTTTCAAGTCAATTTTCTCTCTTTGCATGCTTTGCTAGAACCGCTAATATCGATGCTAATGAGACAAGGTAGCGGCAAGATCGTGTTTATATCGTCACTGGCATCTTTGCTTAGTATGCCTCCGTTTATTGCCTATAGTAGTTCAAAGCGGGCTATAAATGCATATGCCCAAGGGCTTAGATTTTCTCTTCAACCTTCCGGCATTGACGTATTGACCGTACTTCCCGGATTTATCAATACGGAAATGACTCGAAAACACAGCTTTAATATGCCTTTTTTGATGACATTGGAAAAGGGATTGAATAAGATAGAGTATGCTATTGAAACAAGCAAGCCGTTTTATGCATTTCCGTGGCGTTTTTATCTATTAATACGCTTATTTGGGCTTTTGCCGCGTCATCTACGGGAGCGGTGTATTAGATTAATACATCTTAAAAATATTCGAGGAGAGTAGTATGAGATTTTGGATTATTGCGCTGTTGTTAACAAGCCTATTTGCAAATAGCGAAGAGATAATTAGCGTTCAGAGCGATTTTAGCGTTGAGCGTACGACCGATAGGCTTATGCGTCTTTTAAAATCAAATAATATAACGGCAAAGATTAATACCGACCATCAAAAGGAGATAAAACGAGCAGGACTAGAAATAAGTAACATACAAGTGATTGTATTTGATAGTCCAAAAGTTAAAGCAATGTCCTCAAGATGCTCTCAAAAAGTGCCTACCGATCTTATTCAACAGATGCTTATTTATCAAGATAAAAACGAGGATGTCTATATTAGCTATAACGATCCTAGCCATTTAGCTAAAAATTACGATATTACGGAATGCAAGATAATTATCGACATTATGTTCGATCTTCTCAACCGGCTTGCCTTCGGTGCGACAAAACGGGGGCAATAGAGTGCCCAAAATAGTTTTGCGTGCTTTTAAAATGTTGCTTATTGTGCAAAAATCAAAGATAAACTAGCGTTGTTAAACGATGTTTGGTGCGGTATCGATATAGATACGGCTGCGACCGTCGAGACGTTTCAGCCGATCAAAGTGAATATAATTGAGCCGATCCAAAGGAGATAAAGCCGAAGAGCTTGCCGCTCTTTTTTTGAAACGACAAGGTTTTGAGGTGCTAGAGCGCAACTTCTATAGCCGATTCGGCGAAATTGATATTATTGCACGAAAAAAAAACGTCGTACACTTTATAGAGGTAAAAAGCGGTGAGGGTTTCGAGCCTATTTATAATATTACTCCGTCTAAATTAAATCGTATAATAAAAACGATGAAAGATTATCTCAAAAGCAAAGGAACGAATACTCCGTATTGTATCGATGCACTTATCGTTAACGAGGGGGAGTGCGAACTTATCGAAAATATAACTTTATAAGATAAAAAAAGTCCTATTTAAGGTTCACTAAAGTATACTTCTCCCAAAGTTATTTTGTAAAGGAAAATTTGATGGCTAAACCTGTAAATTTGACTAATGATAATTTCGCAGATACTATTTCTAAAGGTGTTACTCTTGTTGATTTTTGGGCTCCGTGGTGTGGGCCTTGTCGTATGATTGCTCCTGTTGTCGAAGAGCTGGCCGAAGATTACGAAGGTAAAGCAAAAATTTGTAAGGTAAATACCGACGAAGAGCAACAAATTGCCGTTAATTACGGAATTCGTTCAATTCCGACCGTGCTTATTTTCAAAAACGGTCAAATTGTCGATCAAACCATAGGCGCTTCCCCAAAAGAGGTATTTATTCAAAAATTAGATGCCCAACTATAAGTAACCGTCGAAACAAAAAAAGCGAAAATTATCGCTTTTCAAGGCAAGCGCGTTGCTTGTCCCTTTCTTTGGTTTTACGATGATCGCAAGCGCTTTTGCCTGTTTTAATTATAAAGTTTCCGAATATTAGTTTTAACAATTAGACTCTTTGTAACAAAAAAGATATTTGCGTGTCGTAAGCAAAAGCGTACGATACTAGCATTTAATATTTACGAAATTCCGATCGTTTGTATTATAAAACAATTCAAAGAGACTCTTTATAAACAACATAGTATGATCCGTGCAATAAAAACTAGATGATATTAACGGGGTTTATAGATGTTGGATTTAGCAATTATCGGTGGAGGACCCGCGGGTTTAACGGCAGGCTTATACGCGACTCGCGGCGGTTTGAAAAATGTAACGATGTTTGAACAAGGGATGCCGGGCGGTCAAATTATGAATAGCTCCGAAGTTGAGAATTACCCGGGCATTAAAGAGGTAGTTACGGGTATGGACTTGATGCAACCGTGGCCCGAGCAGTGTCAACGTTTTGGATTAAAGCATGAAATGGCAGAGGTAAAAAACGTTGCGATCAACGACAATAAAATATTTGATATTACCGTGGGAAACAACGATAAATATCAAGCAATAAGCGTAATTTTGGCTATGGGAAGCGTACCAAAGCGTGCCGGATTTAAAGGCGAAGATGAATTTTTCGGTCGCGGCGTGAGTACCTGTGCAACCTGTGACGGATTTTTTTATAAAGGCAAGGAGGTAGCCGTTATAGGCGGTGGAGATACTGCGTTAGAAGAAGCGTTATACCTAGCCGGTGTCTGCTCGAAAGTATATCTTATTCATCGTCGTGATACCTTTCGCGCCGCTCCTAGTAGTGTAGAGCGCGTAAAAAATACGGAAAATATTGAACTGATTTTAAATACTACGATTGACGAGGTATACGGCGGCCCCATGGGAGTAGAGGGTTTGAAAGTCGTCTCTAAAGGTAAGCAGATTGATCTTGCGGTACCGGGTGTTTTTACGTTTGTCGGAAACGATGTAAAAAACGATGCTATTAAACAGCCAAGAGGTAACTTCTTGTGCGAAGTGAACGAATCCGGCGAGGTAATTGTAGATTTGGGTATGAGAACGTCGATTCCGGGACTTTTTGCCGCAGGAGATCTTCGCATTGAAGCCCCCAAACAGGTAGTTTGTGCCGCTGCAGACGGCGCAACGGCTGCGCTCCAAGCAATCGGTTACGTCGATGAGTTCAAACATTAATACGGAATATTTAAAAGAGATAGATTATTACGTTAAAGCGTTTAATAACAATGTAGACTCTTTAGCGTATTTATTTTGTTTAAAAAGCATATGCAGTGAATAAAAAGCGGAGGAAAATTTGATGAAGATCGGTGTTTGCGGTGCTACCGGGCGTGTAGGTCGTTTGGTTGTCGATAATATTCGTAACGACGAGAGCTTGCAGCTAGGCTCGGTGCTTTTTAAAGGAGAACTTGATTTTTCGCTTGATCCAAAGGTGCCGGTTGCTATCGAGCCCGTAGACTTTTTAAAGAGTTGTGACGTAGTGATTGATTTTTCGCTACCCGAAGCGACCGAAGCGCTTTTAGAAGCGGCTATCGATCATCCAAAACCGTTGGTTATCGGAACAACCGGGTTCAATGAACATCGCTTTAATCTTCTTCGACAGGTATCTCAAAAGATGCCGGTACTTTATGCGACCAATATGAGTCTTGGCGTGGCACTACTTAATCGGTTGGTAGCTATAGCTTCAAAGGTGCTTGAGGAGTTTGATATCGAAATTGTCGAACAGCACCACCGTTTTAAACAAGATGCACCTAGCGGTACGGCATTAACGCTAGCCAACGTTGCGGCTATGGCGCGCAATCAAAGACTTAACGATGTTATGAACAACGGACGTAGCGGCAATATCGGCAAGCGTACCAAAGATGAGATAGCGGTTATGGCACTTCGCGGCGGTGATATCGTCGGCCGTCATACGGTTGGATTTTATAACGACGGGGAGTTTATTGAACTTCATCATACTGCTACTAGTCGCGAAACTTTCGCAAAGGGTGCCGTTAAAGCTGCTAAATGGTTAAAAGATCAACCTGTCGGTTTATACGATATTAAAGACTCTCTAGGTATTAGTTTTTCATGAGCTTTAAAGAAAATATGAATGAAAAGTGTGCAGTAGTCGGTATTTATAACAATCCGGATGCTTCAAAGTTAGTCTACTTTTCACTTTTTAGTATGCAACATCGCGGGCAAGAGGCTGCGGGCATTGCCGGCAGCGACGGCAAACGCCTTCATATTATTAAAGATCGCGGTCTTGTTACCGATGTGTTTGACGACTCTATGCTTAATACGCTCGCCGGAGATTCGGCTATAGGGCATACTCGCTACTCAACCGCAGGCGATGACTCTATTTTAGATGCGCAACCGATATTTGCCCGTTACGATCTCGGCGAAATAGCTATAGTGCATAACGGAAACTTTACCAATGCCCAATCGGTGCGCAAAGATTATATTAAACAAGGTGCCATTTTTCAAACCTACATGGATACGGAGAATCTTATTCATCTTATAGCAAAAAGCGATAAAAAAAGGCTTGAGGATCGTATTGCCGATGCTTTGTGCAAGGTAGAAGGAGCATACTCTCTTATTTTTCAAAGCCGTACTAAAATGTTTGTTGCGCGTGATCCGCACGGTTTTAGGCCGCTAAGTATGGCAAAAATCGGCAAAGGATATATTGTTGCTAGCGAAACCTGTGCATTTGATCTTGTCGGAGCAGAATATATTCGTGAAATTGAACCGGGTGAGCTCGTGATGTTTGAGCGTGCAAGCGAGCCGCGTTCTATACGGTTAGAATCGACAATTAAACGTCATTGTATTTTTGAATATATCTATTTTGCGCGTCCTGATAGTAACGTTTATGAACAAAACGTTTACCGACTACGAAAAAAGATGGGGCGTGAATTAGCAAGAGAGAGACCCGTTGAAGCCGATATGATCATACCCGTACCCGACGGTGGCGTGGCTACGGCATTAGGATATGCCCAAGCTAGCGGTATCGAGTTTGAGATGGGCATCGTTCGCAACCATTACGTGGGGCGTACTTTTATTGAGCCGATTCAAAAGATCCGCGATCTTAAGGTCAAAATGAAACTATCGCCTATTAAGGAGCTCATTAACGGTAAGCGAATCGTCGTTATTGACGATAGCGTGGTACGCGGTACGACTAGCAAAGAGATTGTTCGTTTACTTAAAGATGTCGGTGCGTCGGAAGTGCATATGCGTATCGGCTCTCCGCCTATTACGAATCCTTGTTTTTACGGTATTGACACGCCGGACAAAAACGAACTTATTGCATCGTATATGGATACCGATGCCGTTTGTGAGTACATCGGCGCTGATTCTCTTGCCTATTTATCGCCGGATGGATTACTTCGTAGCGTTAACGGAACACGCGATAGTTTCTGTATGGCATGTTTTGACGGTAGTTATATTATCGAACAAAAATAGCCCTCTTTTTTCGGTATCTAATTTATGAGAAACCTCTTAACCTACGGACGTTATTTAAAAGAGAAGTTTGGATTACCCGTTTTTAAGATTCCCGTTAGCATTTTTGGGTTTACCTGCCCTAATATCGACGGTAGAGTAGCTCTCGGAGGATGTACGTTTTGTCAAAACGACTCTTTTAGTCCATCGTTAAATAAAGAAGTAGAGCTTAAAAAAATTATGTTAAATCCATCTTCTAAAAATCCTTATTTAGATAGACAACTTGAGCAACTAACGCTACAATTTAATGCGCTATCCTCACGCTATCGCCGTGAGAGAGGCGCTAAAAAATTTCTTGTCTATTTTCAAAGTTTTACCAATACTTACGCTCCTTTAGACACGCTAAAAGTTCTATATGAGAGGGCATTATCGTTTGACGACGTCGTGGGTCTTAGCATCGGAACACGTAGCGATTAGTATTACCAAAGAGATATTAGCGTACCTAGCCGAGCTTAGCAAAACGTACGAGATATGGATTGAATACGGCATTCAATCGATTTACGACGAGACATTAGTACGCATTAATCGCGGGCACGATAGCAAAAACGTAGAAGAGTGGATTAAAAGAAGTAAAGAGTACGGTTTAAAAGTATGCGGTCATCTTATATTCGGTTTGCCGGGCGAAAACCGACATATGATGCTCAATAGTGCGAAGTTAGCATATACATGGGGGATTGATTCAGTCAAGTTCCACCCTCTTTACGTAGTAACGCGCACGGCTTTGGCAAATGAATACCGCAACGGAAAATTTATGCCTATTACCGAAGATTTTTATATTGAGACTCTTATTAAAGCCATTGAGGCGATGCCTCAACGCATATCGATTCAAAGGGTAACTGCCGGCATTGACGATGAGACGTTAGTAGCGCCGCAGTGGTGTCGCCGTAAAGAGCAACAGATGAAACATATTCGAAAAGCATTTAAAAAAGAGGGAATATATTACTAATATTTCTTGGAGTACGTAAATTTTAGCAATTACTACGGATAATTTAATTTAAAGACAAGCAAATCGATAGAAGTGCTTATGCGACACTTTTTTTGTACTCTTTTAACATTTTAGGATTTTGTTCGCGATGTTTTCTCTTTAATACCGCTTATGCCGAAACGGCGGGCAAGCTCTTGTTTAATACGCTCTAAAGGGATATTTTTTTGTCCTAGTGCAACGAGTACGTGAAATACCAAATCGGCCGCTTCGTGGATGATCTCTTCTTCAATGCCGTCTTTGACGGCAAAACTAAACTCACCCGCCTCTTCGACCACTTTTTTAAGGATAGCGTTCTGCCCTTTTTTAAAAAGCGAAGCAGTGTATGAATTTTTAGGATCTGCGTTTTTACGTTTAAGAATGGTGTCGTAGAGCCGATCGACAATATTATACGTAACGGAAGAATCAACTTTTATATTAGAGATCTTTTCGCCGTTTTTAAGTTCGGTATAAAAACAAGTTTTATGACCGGTGTGACAAGCCGAACCGATTTGATCCACTTGAATGATAAGCGTATCTTGATCACAATCAATAAAAAACCGTTTAATGGTTTGGGTATGTCCGCTACTTTCTCCTTTGCGCCAAATACGCTGTTTTGATCGCGAGAAGTAGTGTGCTTGTTTGCTACTTAGCGAGAGCTTAAGAGCCTCTTTGTTCATATAAGCCAACATCAACACTTCGTTGCTATTTTGTTCTTGGACGATTACGGGCAATAAGCCGCCTACTTTCGTCCAATCAACGTTAGCTGCGACATCTTGCATTATCGATCAATGGCGCTTTGACGTTGAGGGCTTTTCGTATCAACCCAAATATTAGGCGTTGAACCGCCGGGCGTTAGGAATATTTTTGCATCTTTGTTCTCACGTAGTGCGTCGTTAAATCTTCCTTGTACCTGAATTTGTTCAAACTGAAGCAGTTTATCGGTAAGCGATCGGCTGATAATCATATTTGCCTTAGCTTGAGCCTCGGCTTCTATGCGGATACGTTCGGCTTTACCCTGTGCGGCAATTTTAACCGCTTCGGCCTCGCCACGCTCTTTTTCCGCTCTTTTGAGTGCTTCTCGTTTGGTACGTTCAACCTCTTGTTGAACACGTTCAACCTCTTGCTTGGCAACTTGCACGCGTTCAATTTGCTCTTTTACTTTTTGCGGCAAAACGATCTCGCGTAGTTGAACGGATTGTAAATTAGTCGGTTGATTTTTAAGCGCATCAATCTGTTGACGAATTCCCAGCTCAATATGTTTGGCTATTTCGTTACGCTTGATCGGTAAAGTTTCTGCTTCGTAGTTACCGACGACGTTGCGTACGATATCACGCACGACGGGGTTGATAATCTTCTCTTCCCATGATGAGCCCCATCGCGAAATGGTTTGGGAAGCATACTCGTCATTTAGACTATATTGCACCGTTAGTTCAATTTGAACCGGAAGTCCACGCTTATCAAGCACCGTGATAGCAGGCATGTTTTGAATACCGCTATCGCGCGCTACACGATCGACGGTTGCTTTATAGTTGATAATACGCACTTTCGTATCGACTACGATAACGCGTTGAATACCCGGAATTAAAAAATGAAGTCCCGGTTGTAACGGAGTACTCTCGTACTTACCGGTAGTCACCTTAATGCCACGCTCGCCTTCGTTAATAATAACGTAAGGCTTAGCTAAAAAGATCAAAGCCAAGATAACTATTGCGGCGTAAAAGAGGCCACTTTTATTTCCAAAATCGATTTGAGGTATTTTGGGCATCTGCGGGTACTGTTTGGGATTTTTCGGCGAGTTGTTTCCCCCTCCGCCGCTTGATCCGCCCTTCTTTCCAAAATAGTCGTTCATATCTGCCGGCATCTATTCTCCTTAATGAATGTAAGTTAGGTAGTGTTCGTATTCAAAGACGCGTCCGAATACAATATCAAAATAGGCACTTTGAAGTTCTCGGGTAAGGGATCCGCGTCTTCCTTCGCCAAGCGTGCGGGCATCAACCTCCTTAACGGGGGTTACTTCAGCGGCAGTTCCGGTTAAAAATGCTTCGTCGGCTATATAGAGCTCTTCGCGGGTAATGCGTCGACGAGTGACTTTATAGCCTCTCTTTTTGGCTATTTCAATAATGGTTTTTTGAGTAATAGAACTTAATGAATTGTCGTTAGGCGGTGAGACAATTTCATCTTTTTTTACCATAAATAGACACGCACCGCTTGCTTCGGCTATATATCCTTGATCATCAAGCAGTAGTGCTTCGTCGTAACCGGCTTCAATCGCTTCAAATTTTGCCATTTGCGAATTAAGATAGTTAGCCGTCGCTTTGGCTTTACCCATGGTCGAGGTATTGGCAGGACGCGTAAACGAAGAGATCTTTAAGCGTATACCGCTTGCAAGTCCGTCTTCGCCCAGGTAAGCTCCCCATTCCCAAGCAGCAAGCACCGTCTCAACCGGTGCTTGTTTATGATAGACTCCCATAACGCCGTAACCAAGAAAGGCAAACGGACGAATATAGATGCTCTTGCTTTTAAAGCCATTTTTTTTAAGTAGCTCAATCTGTGCTTGATTAAGCTCATCGGCACTATAAGGAATGTCTATTAGCGTTATTTTTGCCGACTCGATAAGTCGTTGCGTATGATCGTCAAGTCTAAAAATTGCATACCCTTTATCGGTTTTGTATGCCTTAGCTCCCTCTATGACACCGTTTCCGTAGTGGATAGTATGGGAAAGTACGTGAGTCGTTGCCTCTTTCCAAGGGACAAAATTTCCGTTCTTCCATATATATAAGGCTTCGTTCATTATAGTGCAACACTCCAAAATATTAAGCAACTAAGCACTTTGACATGCTCTTGTAGAGGGCAATGTTACCCGATTTATTCTTTTAAACCACTTTTAGTATTAATCATCCATATCGAAAAGACATTAATGTAGTCCCAAAACGACTGAATGAGAGGTTTAGGGATTGTGTCGACTAGATTTTCTAGTAGAGGCTTATAGAGCATTAGCCATGTCATACGCGCTTGAGAAGTGATGCGAAAAGGTGCATGACGACCGACCATACGCGGCTCTCCGCGATTGACCCTAAAGTAGTTTGGCCCACCGCAAATTTGAATAAAAAAGTCTGCGGCATTTTTTTTTGCTTGCTCAAATTCGTCATCGTCGTTAATCGGGAAAAGTTCGGCAATATCGCTATTTCGTATAAGTTCGTAATGCTCGTCGACTAGTCGTCTAAATCTTTCTTCTCCTACAAAAGCATAAAAATCCGGATGTGGTTTAGTAACGGGCGGACGTTCGCCAAAAGAAGGTGCTTCGCGCGGTTGCAAGTCCATAGCGGTTCCTAAAATAAAATATTGTGCGAAGATTACCATAAATTGAATTAACGGGATGCAAAAAAGAGCATGAATCCGTTATACGTTATTTAGCGACCGTCGTATTTTTGATATAATACTTTTTTAAATATTCGTAAAACAGCAAGGTAGCGCAATGAGAGCCGTAATAAGAATAAAGGGATTTCTTTTTTTTATCGCTATTTTAATGATTAACGCCGCCGTTGATATCGGACATAAAATTACCGTTCAAAATACGTTGTTAAAAAGTTTTGAAGCAGAAAGTCTTATAGCTTTAAGTGCGATAGTCAATGCAATGATCTTGCTTCCTTTTATTTTACTGTTTTCGCCTTCGGCTTACATTAGCGATCGTTTTAAAAAAACGAGAGTTCTCCAAGTAACGGCATTAAGTAGCGTTGTTTTAACGATTTTTATAACGGTTAGTTATTATCAAGGGTGGTTTTATACGGCATTTGCCATGACTTTTTTGCTAGCAGTACAGAGTGCTATTTACTCCCCTGCTAAATACGGACTCATTAAAGAGTTAGTCGGAGCAAAGAACTTAGGCGAGGCTAACGGCATAGTACAAGCAGCAACCATCGTCTCTATACTAGTTAGCTCTATTCTATTTTCCGTTCTATTTGAACACTATTACGACGAAGCGAAAAACGTGGATGCGATACTGCAAGAGATTGCTACGCTTGGTTGGATCTTGGTGTCGTTAAGCATAATCGAGAGCTATTTAACGTTCAAACTTCCGCTCTTTGCAACTCTTAAACAAAAAGCTCCTTTTGTTATGAAACAATATATAAACTTTAGCTATCTTAGAAGTAATATAAAACGTATTAATGTCGATAAAAATATTTGGCTTAGCATTGTCGGACTGAGTATTTTTTGGGGCGTAGGACAGATGGTTATTGCCGTTTTTCCGGCTCACTACAAAACAATAACGGCAAACGAGAATGCTGCGGTTATCCAATCTATTCTAGCAGTTAGTGCCGTGGGAATTAGTATAGGATCGATATTAGCCGGTAGATGGTCAAAAGAGCATATTGAATTAGGTATCGTTCCTTTGGGGGCTATTGGGTTGTTCGGATCTTTGATGCTGTTTGCATTCTCTACGCACGAGGTATTTATGATCGTAGCGAGCATGGTATTCGGATTTTTCGGAGGGTTGTTTATAGTGCCTCTGAATGCCTCTATTCAGTTTTTTGCCAAAAACGAAGAGCTAGGAACGATATTAGCCGGAAACAACTTTGTTCAAAACAGCGTAATGTTAATTTTTTTGTTAGGGACGATAATTTTAGTGCAAATAGGATTTACAAGTACGACTCTCTTTTTATCCGCCGCTTTTATAGTGCTTTTAGGCTCGTTTTATAGCATAAAACGGTTACCGCATCTGTTTATTAGAGCATTGTCGATCTCTATTTTTAAAACACGTTATAGGCTCTACGTAAGCGGATTGGAGAATTTGCCTCCAAGAGGCGGAGCGTTGTTGTTAGGAAACCACGTTAGCTGGATTGATTGGTTAGTGATTCAGCTGGCATCTCCCAGAGCTATTCAATTCGTTATGATACAAAGTATCTATAATCGGTGGTATTTACGTCGATTTTTGAACTTTTTTAATGTTATTCCTATTTCGGAAACTTCCGGAAAAGGTTCGATTGAGAAGATTAAACAACGATTAGATAACGGCGAAACGGTTGTTCTGTTTCCGGAGGGCCGTATTAGCCACGACGGGCAATTAGGAGAGTTTAAAAAAGGGTATGAATTAGCGCTAAAACAGAGCAACCATCCTATTGTTCCTTTTTATATATACGGGCTATGGGGATCAATGTTTTCAAGAGCGGAAAATAGGTTTAAAAAATTAACCGCACAAGGAGCAAGGCGCGAGGTTTCCGTAGTTTTCGCAGAACCGTTGGCGGCTAATACGAAAGCAAAGAGGATTAAACAAAAAATAATAGAACTCTCTTTTAAGAGTTGGGAGTCGGCTATGAATCGATCCCGACCTCTACACTACGGTTGGTTAAAACGTGCAAAATCGCAACCCTTTAAACGATCGATTATCGATGCTACGGGTATTGAGACAAGCAATGCAAAAATGATCACCGCCGTACTGTTGTTTATTAAATATTTAAGAGGCGTTAAAGGAGAAAACGTAGGAGTACTGCTTCCTCCTTCGTCCGTAGGGTCTATTATTAATCTTGCTTTGTTTGCGATGGCAAAACGTCCGGTAAACCTTAATTATACACTTAGTCAAAGTGCTATGAATAGCGCATTAAAGACTGCACGGATTACTACTGTTATTAGTTCTAAGAAGTTTTTGCAAAAATTAGCAAGTAGGGGATTTGATTTTTCCCGAACACTTAACGATAATATGTTAACGGTGGAGCACTTGAGCGAATCGTTTAGTAAATTTGAGAAACTATCTTTTATGTTGCAAGCTTATATAGTTCCTGCGCTACTTCTAGAAAAGGTCTACTTTAAACACGTCGATATAGAGCAGACGGCTACCGTTTTATTTAGTAGCGGCAGCGAAGGAGAGCCCAAAGGAGTCGAATTAACCCATAAAAACCTCGTAGCCAATATTAAACAAGTTTCTACGCTACTTAACTTTAAGGAAAATGACGTTATTTTGGGATCGCTTCCTATTTTCCACTCGTTTGGATTGACGGTGACGACGCTACTTCCCCTAAGCGAGGGAATCGTAACGGTGAGTGTTCCGGACTCTACGGATGCGGCACTTATCGGAAAATTGGCAGTACGTTATAAGATTACTCTTATGTTCGGAACATCAACCTTGTTTCGTCTTTATAGCCAAAACAGAAAACTACATCCTCTTATGTTAAAGAGCGTACGTATGGTTGTTGCAGGTGCAGAGAAACTAAAACCGAAGATTAAAGATGCTTTTAGAGAAAAGTTTTCTCTTGAAATTTACGAAGGTTACGGTACGACCGAGACTTCTCCGGTGGTTTGCGTGAATATGCCCGATACGTTCAATATAGATATTATGCGTCCTATTATAGGAAACAAGGTCGGAACGGTCGGACAAAGTTTGCCGGGAACAATCGTAAAAGCAGTCGATCCCCAAACGCTAGAGGAGTTGCCTATCGGAGAAGACGGGCTTATTATTATCGGCGGTCCCCAGGTTATGAAAGGTTACTTAAACGATCCGCAAAAGAGCGCAGAAGCGATTGTGACAATCAAAGGTATTCGTTATTACAAAACTGCAGATAAGGGGCATATCGACGACGACGGTTTTGTTACCATCGTCGATCGCTATAGTCGATTTGCCAAGATTGGGGGCGAAATGATTAGCTTAGGGAGTGTTGAAGAGCAATTAGACGCTCTATTTAAAGATAGTGTCGAGATGATTGCCGTTAGTGTTAACGATGAGAAAAAAGGGGAGCAGATCGCACTTCTTTATAGTAGTAAATTGCAAGAATCGCAGATCGTATCTTCTATAAAAAAGAGCTCGATAACTCCTCTTATGCAACCGAATATTTTGTTAAAGATAGACGAGCTACCGAAGCTTGCTAGCGGAAAGTCCGATTTTAAAGAGGCTAAAAAGCTTGTTAAAATACTTATGAAGGAGAAAAACGGTGCAAACGGTTGATATACACGTACATCTATTAAGTAGTCAAGTAACGTTTAATCGTTTTTACGACAAATTGGCTATTACCTTTTTTGGTCGTAAACTGGGCATTGAACCAAAAGAACTGCTGGCAAATCCCTACGCCACTTATACAAAAACCCTTGTGAAGATGGTGCGAAACTCAAACTATTTAAGCAAAATAGTACTATTCGGAGTAGATGCAAGAGTCGATAGTAGGGGCAAAGAGATACACAAAGACGTAACGGTTTGTGCAACCAACGACGATCTTTTGGAGCTATATCAAAACAATAACGACGTGATTATTCCCTTTTTCTCTATTAACCCTATGCGACCGGATGCACTTGATTTAATCGACAAATATAGCGAACTTGGTTTTAAGGGGGCAAAATTTTTACAAAATTATTGGGGTGTCGATACGCGTAAAAAACGTTATAGAGCCTATTTTGAGAAATTAAAAAAGAGGAATATGCCGCTAATAGTGCATGTGGGTAGCGAAAGTAGCATTCATTCGTTTAAACGGTATGAAGCACTTGATATGGTACGTCAACCGGTTGAAGTAGGAGTTAACGTTATTGCCGCACATATGGCGCTAAGCTACAATCTATCGACTATATTTAAATCGTTTTTGAAAAACCCTCGATATTTTAACGACGAATATTTTACCTTGCTAGAGTTATTAGAGCAACACGATAATCTATACGCCGATATTTCAGCCTTATTAACTCCGACGCGGGCAAAAGCATTAAGACACTTAAGCAAACAAAAAAATATACATCGCAAACTGCTCTTCGGCACCGATTACCCCGTTCCTTTTAGTACCGTACTTACAACCTATGATCTGCCTCTTAAAAAACGACTTAAGCTCTCTAAGGAGGCAAATCCTTTTGACCGTTATATCAGTGCCGTTTTAGAGTATTTTCCCAAAGAGAGCTCGCTATATACCAATTACAAAAAGATACTTTTTAAGTAAAGTAGCGGTGCATATATAATAAAATATTCGTTTAATGTCTAATAGAGTATTATTTAGGTACCGTTAATTTTGGTGATTAACTTAAAGAGGGCGACTATGGAAGCAAAAATATATTTTGGTTCAACCCGGGTAGAAGCCTCTACGTTGGCAGAGCATCGTAGTCCGTACAACGATCAAGCGGTCTCTTTCTCTCCTGTTTGCAAACAAGAAGATGCCCGCAAGGCGCTAGAGATTGCACAAAGAGCAGCAAGATCGGCAAAATCAAGCACTCTTTCGCGGCGTTGCGGTTGGTTATTAGACGTAGCAAGCAAGCTTCAAGATCGACGCGAGGAGTTTGCAAGAACAATCGTCGATGAGGTGGGAAAGCCGTTGCAGTTTGCGCGTATAGAGGTTGATCGTTGTATCGAGACGGTGCAATTGAGTGCCGAAACTATGCGTACTATGCACGGTGAGACGATTAATACCGACGCAATGTTAAGCGGACGCAAAACAACGGCTTTTTTTCAACGTAACCCCGTAGGCGTCGTCGTGGCAATTACTCCGTTTAATTTTCCGCTCAATCTTGTTGCGCACAAAGTGGCTCCGGCATTGGTAGCGGCAAACGCCGTGGTACTTAAGCCCGCGCCCGAAGCTTCTTTAACGGCTTACAAGTTTGTTCAGCTGTTTATTGAGAGCAAATATGCCCTAGACGATGCTATTAGCATTATATACGGCGATGCCGAAGTAGGACAAGCGCTAGTTAGTAGCGATATTCCGCGAGTTATTAGTTTTACCGGAAGCGTACCGGTAGGAGAGATTATCACTAAGAGTACCGGTATTAAAAAAGTGAGTCTTGAATTAGGCGGAAATGCTGCAACCTATATCGATAAAACGGCTGATATCGACTATGCCGTGCGACGTTGTGCTACCGGAGCATTTATTAATTCCGGTCAGGTCTGTATTTCCCTTCAACGTATCTACGTGCATGCAGATATTTACGAAACATTTGCCGATAAACTAGCCGCAGCTACCAAAGAGTTGATTGTCGGCTCGCCTTACGAAGAAGATACTTTTATGGGTCCGCTTATTAATGAAGAAGCAGTACGGCAATCGGTTCGTTGGGTACGTAGTGCGATCAATGAGGGTGCGCGTCCGCTTACGCCGTTAAAAGTAAACGGACGCATCTTTTTTCCGATGGTTATAGCCGATGTAACCGATAGTATGGCAATCGTGTGCAAAGAGGTGTTTGCCCCTATCGTGAGTCTTTTTAAGATAGATGATGCCGATGCGGCGTTTACAAAAATGAACAGCTCACCGTACGGTCTTCAATTTTCACTCTTTACCAACGATTTAAGCTTAACTAAGCGTGCTATTAAAGATCTAGACGTAGGCGGCATCGTTATTAACGATATGCCCACTTTACGTTTTGATATTCAGCCGTACGGCGGGGTAAAGTTAAGCGGTGTCGGTCGCGAGGGTCCGCGCTTTGCTATCGAAGAGTTTACCGAAATTAAATCGGTAGTAATAGCATAGAATGAAAATAGCCGTTTGCGCGTGTCTATTAAGCGAACGACGTTGTTGCGATCGCACCGATAAAATCGACAAAAGAGTATTAAGGTTTATTCAAGACAACGAGACAGTCTCGTTTTGCCTCGAAGGTAAACTTTACGACTCTTCGAGTGAGAGAGTGAATTTAGTAGATATCGACGGTAAAGTCGAAGTTCAAACGGTACAAGGCCGAAAAATCCCCGTCCAAGCGATTAAGCAAGAGGCAAGATCGTCTCTTATGCATCACTTTGATACCGTGATACTTATTGACACAGGGAGTTTAGAGTTCATTCAAAAAGACGGAGCGGGAATCTTTACCGATACTATTAAAAGATGCAAATTTTACGCTTAACGTATACGAAGAAGGAGATTTATAGATTATGTTAACGATAAACGACAAGGCACCGAAGTTTTGTTTGCCGAATCAGGACGAGACAGAGATCTGTTTGCGCGATTTTCAAAAAAAGTGGGTCGTGCTTTATTTTTATCCAAAAGATAATACTCCGGGATGTACCGTCGAGGCGTGCGACTTTACCGAAGCATTACCGAATTTTGAAAGGTTAGACGCCGTTATATTGGGAGTTAGCCCGGATTCGCCCGTAAAACATCGTAATTTTATTAAGAACAAAGAGTTAAATATTACGCTTCTATCGGATGAAGAGAAACAAATGCTTAAATCTTACGATGTATGGCAACTTAAAAAAAATTACGGTCGTGAATATATGGGTGTAGTTAGAAGCACTTATATTATCGATCCAAAGGGTATTATCGTTGCCGGTTGGGAGAAAGTAAAGGTGAAAGGGCACGTCAAAAAGGTGCAAGAGCGACTAGAGGAGCTACGGCGATCTTATGGCGTAACGTAAAAAATTTACTTTAAACTAAACTAAAATTAAATCTATTTTCAGTACAATTGCGCACTTTTGCTCTTTGAATAAGAGGGTGTTTAGTCGGTTGTCCTGCGTATTAATTTAGATACGCGGGACTACTGCTAAAGTAGTTTTATCGTTAACGCAATCCAAAGATCGTATCTTTTTTATTCGTTATCGGTACAAAAGTAGCATCTGCTAAAGATAGGGTGCGCATGGCCGTAGCGGCTTGCGTTAGGCTGATCTTAAATAACCCGATCTATAATTAATGTTAAGGATACTTTATGGTAACTATGAAAGACCTGCTAGAGTGCGGCGTGCATTTCGGTCATCAAAAACGTCGTTGGAATCCAAAAATGAAAAAGTATATTTTCGGTGTTCGTAAAAACATATACATTATCGATTTGCAACAAACATTGCGTTTTTTTCGTTACACCTACACCGTTGTTCGCGACGCCTCTTCCGAAGGTAAAACCGTTTTATTCGTCGGTACGAAAAAACAGGCTCGCCAGTCGATTAAAGAGTATGCCGATCAAGCAAACATGCCTTACGTTAATAATCGTTGGCTAGGCGGCATGTTGACAAACTTTGGAACTATGCAAAAATCGATTCGTAAAATGCAGATCATTGAAGAGATGGAAGAAAACGGACAAATCGATCTTTTAACTAAAAAAGAGGCGCTCCAACTTAAGCGTAAAAAAGAGAAAATTCAGAGCTATCTCGGCGGTGTTCGTAATATGCAAAAAGTTCCGGATATGCTACTTGTTATAGATGCGGCTAAGGAGCATATTGCCGTTCAAGAGGCTCGCAAACTCGGAATTCCCGTAGTTGCTCCGCTAGATACCAATTGTGATCCGGATCTAATTGATTATCCCATCCCCGGGAACGACGATGCAATTCGTTCTATTCAACTTTTTTGCAAAGAGATGGCCGAAGCAATTAATGAAGGTAAAGTGATGAATGAAGAGCTAGAAGAGACGATCGAAGAAGAAAAGACAATCGAGACCGACATTGAAAAGATTGAAAAAGACGGGGCTTCGGTAGCAGAAGAAGAGACGATCGTAAAAGAGGCGCAAGTGATGGTATCCGCAGCAATGGTTAAAGAGCTTCGTGCACGCACGGACGCTCCGATGATGGATTGTAAAAAGGCATTGGTTCAAAGCGACGGCGAGATGGACAAAGCTATTGAGTGGTTGCACAAACGCGGCGTAAGCAAAGTTGCAAAAAAAGTAGATCGTGTTGCTGCAGAGGGAATTTTAGGTCTTAAAGTGGCCAACGACAATAGCACGGCTACGCTTGTGGAGGTGAATTCCGAAACCGATTTTGTAGCAAAAAACGACGGTTTTAGCCTTGTGTAACACGTTGCGCAATTTTTAGTGCGCGCCCGGCGTTGAGGCTAAAGTGTTTTACGAGGGCGGCACGTTTTTTGAATATTTTACCGATAAGGTTGCAAAAATCGGCGAGAAGATTGAAGTTCGCCGTTTTGTTACCGTTAAAGCAGGAGATAACGGCGTAATCAACGGCTATCTTCACTCAAACAAGCGCGTGGGAACGCTTATTGTCGCACAATGCGATAACGCAAAAACGGCTACGGCTATTGCACCGTTTCTTAAAAAAATTGCAATGCATGTAGCGGCCATGAAGCCTTTACGCTTAGTAGCGTCGATTTTGATCCTACATTTGTTCGAAGCACGTACACAAGGACGTATCGAGGCAATCAAAAAAGAGAACGAAGAGCTTGCGCGACTTAAAAAGCCACTGAAAAACGTTCCTTTATACATTAGCAAAATTCAGCTTACCGATAAGGTAATGTCCAAAGCACAAGCAGATATCAAAGAGCAACTCAAAAAAGAGGGCAAACCGGAGAAAATTTGGGATAAAATCATACCCGGTAAATTAGAGCGTTTTATTGCGGATAATACCACGCTCGATAAAGAGCAAGCACTCCTTGAGCAAGATTTTGTAATGGATGATTCAATGACGGTTGCCCAAGCTATTAAAGCCGAACTAAAATTACTAGTGCAAAATCTACGTTCGTAAAAATAAAGTCGGCGAAGGATAGAGAAAAAAAGTTGTGATTCGCAACGGAAGTTATAGCTCAACTAGGATAATAAAATTTTTAAAACCCGACAAATAAAAAGCTCGTTTTAGATTAATTCGGCGTAATCTTTCGGATAAAACCAAAAAGGCGTACGGATTAAACTTAAGATATGCTACCGGTATCGCTATTTAACTAAAAACTTGCTAAACTCTTTTATGGAAAAACTATTAGATGCCAAAGGGCTTTCCCACACTTTGTCGCACCTTTTTGCCGATTTAATCTTTCGTTTTGAAAGGGCCAAAGGTCTACGTGGGGAAAAAAGCGGTAGCGGAAAGTCGACTCTGATTCATATTCTTTCAAATTTTTAAAAGCCGACTTGGCACTAAGGGATGCATAAAAGGTAAAAAATTGTCGTTTAAAACAGCTTCTTTCTTCTCGCAATAGTCTTGGTTTAATTTTCCAGTCCCACTACCTTTTTAAAGGGTTTAGCGGTTTTGAAAATTTAAAAGTGACTTCGCTCTTAAGCACAAAAGAGGTCAACGACGAACTGCTAAGGCGTCTTGGTATCGATGAGGTTATTCACCGGAAAATAACCGAACTCTCAGGCGGTCAACAACAAAGAGTATCGATTGCGCGCGTTTTAACTAAGCAACCTTCGATTATTTTTGCCGACGAGCCGACCGGCAATCTTGATCAAAAAACGGCTCTTGAAGTGGTTAATGTTTTGTTCGAATATATACAAATTAAGCAAGCAGGTATGATTTTGGTTACGCACGACGAGACGTTAGCGCGTAAATGCGATCATTTATATAGAGTAGGCTAAAGAGAGTTGAAAAGTGTGCGATGAATAGTTTAATCGAACCGGTTAATGAGGCTAACGTCGTTACTTTTTTACTGCTTTTTATTCGTTTTTCCTCTCTTTTTGTTTTTCTTCCTATTTTTCAACATACGGCCGTTTCGGTTTCAATCAAAGCAACGATAGCGCTCTTTTTTACCTTTCTTTTTTACGGTTTTTTTCTTCCTATTTTTCAACATGAATCCTTTGGCTGTTTGGGGGTTATTAAATATTGTTATTCAGATGCTAATGTTTGCCGGTGAATTATTTCTTTTTTGTGGGGCGATGCCCGGAATACGGCAAAACGCATACAACGCCTTGATTAGTTGTTTCGGCTTGATTGCTTAATAGTCTGTTTAAAGTAACGAATAGCTATTAATGATTGTTCATCCATTTTGCTTGTTGCCGTTGGGGGTTGTTATTAGAAAAAAACGTCGTCGATTACGTCATAAAAGCGATGGCGCATTTTTTTTTGATGGGTCTAACGGTTGCTTTCCCGATTATTGCACTTTCGTTACTGATGGATATTATTTTTGGAATGCTTATGAAAACAATGCCGCAATTTAATCTTTTAGTTATCGGCTTTCCTATTAAAATAGGCGTGACGTTTGGGGTTCTCATCGCGTTTGGCTTCATTTGGTCAATTTTAAATATGGTTTTTTTTAAGCGTTAATGCATTGGTTTACTCTTCTAATAGGGTTTGTGTTGTAGAAAGTTGTGAACGCGTTAATCAGCGGTTTTAAAGTCTACCGCTATTGAATTAGCCGTTTGCAGATTTGATAGATTCAGCGCAGAACTAAAAAAATAAGCTGTTTTTTTATCGATAAGAATAACGTTAACTTCAAAGGGTTTATCGTTGTGACCGTTAACGGTGTAAAGTGTTATATTGTTTAGCAGCGATAAAACGGTTGCCGAGGTCTCTTTATTAATCGTTTTTGCGTCGATGAGAAGTTTAATTTTTACTCCTTTGGCAGCAACTTTTTTAAGTGTTTTTAGTAGTCGATTGTGATTAAATCGTCTAGTTGCGATAAAAATGGAGTGTTTAGCGTTGCGTATATCATTGTACATTGCTGCATTAAGAGTCGAGAGACGATCGGGTAAAAAATAGACAGTACAAGGCGTTGCATACAGTGACGATAGGGCAATAAAAATCATAATGTAGGGAAATTTCACGGTTTTTTACTCTTTTTTTAGAAATATCTGTTAGAATTTGGGTTATTTATACAAGGTCGCAGCAAGACTAATATTGCGAGCATTAGAAATTTTGCTCTTTAATCAAAATCCGGTGGTTTCAAAGCTAATTGACTTAAGTTCCGATAAAACGGAAAATGAGTTGATTCGCGCTGAATCACTCGATGATATTTCAAAAGGTTATTATGATTTAGTTTTAGTCGATGACGGCGTTATTGCAAATGGAGTAATCGAAGAGTTAAAGCAAATAGTAACGACCTCTTATTTTTTATGTTGCCAACGCGACAATCCGACGCTGGTTTTAATGAGTGATTAATAAACCGTTCTTTCCGACGGATATGATGGCGCTGTCAATTTTTCAATGAATCGAATGGGGCAATAAGTTGAAAAAAACCGGAGGTAGCGTTCAACCTGCAAAAAGTGTGTGCAACACGACAACATCCATCTTATGCTTTAAACATCGTAAGTTCGTTCCGGCCAATGTGTTTTTTTAGATCAGGGTAACGTCATTTACAATTAGGCAGACACACAGCGTTTCAAGTAGATAACGAATTGAGCGATCAAGTCGATAGTTCGGCACTTAATAATACCTAAAAGGATAGTGTTCGTATCAAATCGCAACGGCTGTCAAAAAAAAAAAAAATTTTATCTAGCAAACAACGATGCATTTTTTAAAGAGAGCAAAATAGATCAAAAGATACCCGTTGATAAAAAAAGTTTAAAATGTCAGATCAAGATAGAAAAAAGTTTATGAATTCATATTAACCAAACAAACGCCGCTTGGAGTTTTAAATCAAGATGATATAGAAGAGGTGCAAAATCTTCTTGAAGATTCAGACGAAGAACCTCTTTATGCGCCTTTGGTAGTGAAGTACTAACAATTGACATACCGAGATCTTGCCGCGAAATTTAAAAATGAAGAGAGATCGGTTAAGGCAAGTCTAAGCAATGACGAAATTTTGCCGGATGAAAAAAAGACGATTGACGTTAGATTAGACGCACTACTCCACACAAGAAGAGTCGAAACGATATCGGATAATAAATTAGATCCGTCAAACGAAGAGTTTAAAAAAATCGATGAGTTTTTAGAAGAGGGGACAGGAAGAGAAATACAAAAGCCATGAATTGTCTGGCTCAAGAAGACGAGTTTGCCCCATTGACTAGCTCTTTGTTCACAGGCTCGTGAGATTGAATATAGAGAACCCCCAAAAGACAAAAAAGAGTGTTAATAAGAACACGGAGATTCCCTCTTTGCCGGAAGAAAGGTCTTGAGAATTAAAAGCTTATCGGCAATCTTGAAAGTCAAGAGATAAAGCAGCTATTCAAAGGAATGGAGATAATCATTAAGATTTCATTTAACAAGAAGATTTAATGAGCGGAGCTATTTTAATAATTTCCGGTCCAAGCGGATCCGGAAAGAGCTCAATTATTGAAGAGCTGGTTAAAGATATCGGTCCTTATTATTTTTCTATTTCTACGACTACGCGTGCTAAACGTGAAGACGAAGAGCACGGCAAAGATTACTATTTTGTTTCACAACAAGAGTTTTTAAAAGAGCTTGAGACCGGCTATTTTCTTGAATTTGCATTGGTTCACGGCAATTTTTACGGTACGTCGCTTCGTTCGGTAAAAGAGGCTTTAGACGAGGGGAAGCTCGTTATTTTCGTTTGACTTCAAGGCATGCTTGTTCGTTATAAGTTTAACAAAATAACGACTGGTTTTTTAACCACCTCGTCGATTAAAGGATTGCGGGATCGTTTGGTAAGACGAAGCAGTGATGCACAAGATGTAATTAACAGACGTTTAGATATGGCAAAAGATGAAATTAAGTACATTAAAGAGTTTGATTACGTTGTCGTAAACGACGATTTTAATACGGCACTCGCCCGGATGAGTGCTATTGCCAAGGTAGCTAAATTAAAACGTACCGATGAAGAGTTGCAACGTATGATTGAAGAGTGGAGTCTAGGTCAAAATCTATAAAATTAAAGATACCGACAGATAAAAGCGTCAATCCTAATATTTTTGAGGAGTAAACAGGGGGCAGGTAGCCGGAGTTATTGTGCTTTTGTTTATTATTATAATACTATTTGGTTCTAAAAAAATTCCCGAGCTTGCAAAAGGCATAGGAAGCGGTATTAAAAATTTCAAAAAAGGGTTAAAGAAGATGAGCCCTCAATTTTCCCCAAAAGAACAAAAAAGATTAGGGCGAGGAACGGGAGGATCTAACCAACCTACCAGAGATCGAACAAGCGTAGGTTTTTTCATTGAAACAACGCGTACTCTCTTTTTTGGAAGAGCAGTTTGATCGTGAAGTTGTTTTAGAAAGACCCAAAGATCGATCTTTTGGGCATTTTGCAACCCCCGTTGCCTTTTCTTTGGCAAAAGAGTTACGCAAACCTCCGACGGTGATCGCCAAAGAGTTGGTAGATACGTTTAGTAATTATGAGATGTTTGGGCGTGAGCTAAAAAAGGGGATTTGAATTTTAGACTTTCCCCTCTTTTTTAAGGATAGCTTCATGGGCACTAATTATCAAGGCGAGTTTGCCAAAGGAAACCGTAGCGGTAAAATTCTTATAGAGTTTGTTAGTGCAAATCCGACCGGACCGCTTCATATCGGCCATGCCCGCGGTGCCGTACGGGGAGATATTTTGCTACGCTTGGGGAGACATTTAGGTTACGATATGACAGCGGAGTATTACGTAAACGATGCCGGAGGTCAAATTGATCTTTTAGGTTTCGCTCCAGTTAGAGGGTCGTGCCAATATTCTAGGGCAAGAGATTAGGTGGCCTAAAGAGTTTTATCGCGGTGAATATTTAAGCGATCTTGCAAATGAGGCAAATAGCCTATTCGGTGCTAAGATATTTACGGACGAGTCTTATAGAACGCAGCTAGCAGCTTGGGCAAAAGATAAAATTTGGAATTATTGTTCGGATCTTAATGTTTAAATTCCGTTTTGAATTTTGTTAGCGAAACGTCTCTTTATGACGATTGGGAACGTGTATTAACTAAGATTAAAAAGAACTTCGGCGTATACAAGGAGGAGGGCAAACTTTGGCTTAAATCGACTGCGCATTCAGATGAAAAAGATCTGTGTGTGGTGGGGACGGTTTGGTTTTTA
>CM037779.1:7584052-7634052 GCA_021229015.1 Solen grandis
TTAGCAATTACACAAGGATCATCTGTACCAAAACATTTTGAAATCTGGCCAGTAGTTTTGAAGGAGATGATTTTCATAATTGTTTTCTTTCCGTTGCCATGGCAACCAGAGTTCTACATGGATCAAGTTTATTTTAGCATCGTTCGTGAAGGTCCACTCAAGGATCATTATGTCTAAAGTTTAAATTTGCACCATTGTCGTAGTCCAAGATGTGCAAAAATCCTGAAAATTTCAAGTGATTACGTCATCAAACATAGCAGATATTCATGTTTTTCGGATTAGGGCTTGTATACTGAAATCTAGCAATTTGAAGTAAAAACAGAAAGAGGATATTAGGTTGGTTATCCGGACGTTCCTACGCAGGAAAGAGTGCCCGTGTTGAAAGGTGAATTGCAATACGTATTTGAGAGGATGAGGTGCATTTTAGGATGCAATGTTGTATACCAGGACCGATAAGCATATTGCCTTTGTTATTACGGCTTTCTCCAAACCTTTATAAGGGCTTTCTGCCTGAAGCAGAAAGACCTATTGTTTTGTACTGTTTATTATTATTATTATTATTTTATTAGGGCTTTCTGCCTCAAACATGACATGAAAAAAACATTGCCTATTTTTGCCATTTTCTCGAAGTTTAACCATATATAACTCTAAAGACGTTATAAACAGGTCCATAAATTAAGCGTGTGAAATGTTGGGAATGTAAAGATTTTTCTAACGGTGCCTTGCTTTTTAAAATTGGAAATCATATAAAAAAAAGTTACATGGAAAATAAGAATTTCTGATAATAGCCATATTAGTGTAAATGCGCAACTTAATCACATCTAATTAAATATTCATTCTTATAATTTCAACATATTTAGCGTTATATAGTATATATTAAATTAAAAGCCCCTGTAAATCAGGAATGTACGTATGCTTTAATATTAAGAGCCAAATTACACAGGTTTTAAAATGTATGTTAGTTAAATCAGATACTACTGGAATGTCAAATTGTTATATATATAAAGTAGAATGTTAAGTTCTACTGAGAAATCTTCTGGGCCTCATTGGTAGCAAACAGTAAAGGTACCATGTTTACCTGTGCCAATGTGTGGCCGTTTCCTACTATTATTATTCTGTTTATCTACATATATGCAGTTTACTTTTAAATGAACTGTCTAGTCTATTAAACAACTGTATTTGATTTTTAGTGTAGTTTGATCATTATTGTTTACTTAATACACAGACAAGAATGGAGATAATGTTAAGTTCTTTTAAACGAAATCAATTAAGAATCGCTTCATATTTAAAGAAAGAATGCATGTAAAGTGAACTAAGTCAAGTATAAAACCAAATTTCTCAATTTGGAAATGCAGGTATTATACAACATGGACACGTAAATTGGGGAAGTTAACATTGTACATGTACAAATTATTTTTAGCCAATCAGGGTTTAAATGGTGTGCAGCGCAGAAAGCCCTTATCGTTTGTGGGACAAACGAAATCTAGTTATTATTATTCTTTTTTCTTCCAACCTTATTCAAGAGTTAATTTATATATGTTGCCAATGACCAATCAACATGAAAATTAAAATGCTTCGACAAAAAAGTATATACTTTTAAAATCAAGTGTTTCCAATTTTCAATGACGTCAAACGACGTCAGATTTGACGTCAGCTTAAAAAGTTTGTTCGCGCTCTAGAGCCTTTAATTCTGGTTCGATTTTCTTGATATTTTCACAGTAGATGTATTTTAAAAGGTAGATGTTCACCCAGGCATTCAAATTTCCAAATTTGAAAAGATTGAGATTTTATGGCAAAACCGAGTTTCGAACTTAGGTCCTAAAATTTTATTTTAATGTAACAAAGCCACCTAATGCGTTAGAAGCATGAAAATTAGACAGTATATCGACCAAGAGGTCTTCTTTCTATTTCCTGAAGGACTTTATCTCAAGTCACGTGGTTATGACGTCATACAATAGACAAAAAGCATATTTTTGAAAATTTCTTTTGCTTTTACTTTTACTCAATCTTTTGAAAATTTTATTGCAGCTATTAAAAAGTTTAAATTTATAAATTCATTTATTTTTAATTTTCAATGACGTCAAATGACGTCAGATTTAACGTCAGCTTCAAAAGTTTGTTCGCGCTCTAGTTTCTCCTTCAATTCTGGTCCGATTTTCTTGATTTTTTTTCAGAAAATGTATTTTAGGATGTAGATTTGCACCTTGGCATTTAAATTTCCAAATTCAAAAATATAAAGATATTATGGCAAAACCGAGATGCGACCTTAGGTCCTAAAAATACATTTAAAAGTAACAAAGCCACCTAATGGGTTAGAAGTATGAAAAACGGACAGCAAATCGGCATAGAGGTCTTCTTTCTATTTCTTAAAGGATTTTTTCTTAAGTAACGTGGTTTTGACGTCATAAAAACGAGAAAAAGCAACTTATTTTAAAATTTATATGGCTCTGGTTTCAAGACTTTTGACTCAATCTTTTTTGAAAATTGTATTGCTGCAATTAAAAAGTTTAAATTTATAAATTAATTTATTTTTAATTTTCATTGACGTTAAATGACGTCAGATTTGACATCAGCTTTAAAAGTTTGTTCGCGCTCTAGAGCCTTTAATTCTGATCTGATTTTCTTGATATTTTCACAGTAGATGTATTTTAGGATGTAGATGTGCACCTTTGCATTCAAATTTCCAAATTTGAAAATATAAAGATTTTTTGGCAAAACCAAGGTTCGAACTTAGGTCCTAAAAATATATTTTAATGTTACAACTTCATTTAATGGGTTAGAAGCATGAAAATTGGACAGCATATCGGCATAGAGGTCTTCTTTCTATTTATTAAAGAATGTGTTCGTAAGTCACGTGGTTATGACGTTATAAAAACGACATAAAGCAACTTTTTTAAAAATTAATTTCTCTCTGGTATCATGACTTTTGACTCAATCTTTTTTGAAAATTGTATTGCAGCAATTAAAAAGGTTACATCTATAAATTAATTTATTTTTATTTTCAATGACGTCAAATGACGTCAGATTTGAATTCAGCTTTAAAAGGTTGTACGCGCTCTAAAGGCTTTTTTAAGATGTATTTTAGGATGTAATTGTGCACCTTGGCATTCAAATTTCCAAATTCGAAAATATAAAGATACCATGGCAAAACCAAGATTCGAATTAAGGTCTTAAAATTACATTTTAATGTTAAAAAGCCCCCTGACGCGTTAGAAGCATGAAAATTGGACAGCAATTCGGCCTAGAAGTCTTCTTTCTATTTTTTTAAAGGATTTTTTCTAAAGTCACGTGGTTATGACGTTATAAAAACGACAAAAAAAATTTTTTTGAAAAGATTCTTTCGCTCTGGTATCATGACTTTTTTTCTCAATCTTTTTGAAAAATGTATTTCAGCGTTTAAAAAGTTTATATTTACAAATTCCTTTAATTTTAATTTTCAATGACGTCAAATGACGTCAGATTTGACGTCAGCTTTAAAATTTTGTTCGCGCTCTAGAGACTTCAATTTTGGTCTGATTGTCTTGATATTTTCACAGAAGATGTATTTTAGGATGTAGATTTGCACCTTAGCATTCAAGTTTCCAAATTCGAAAAGATTGAGATTTAATGGCAAAACCGAGATTCGAACTTAGGTCCTTAAATTACATTTTAATGTTATAAAGCCCCTTGATGCGTTAGAAGCATGAAAATTGGACAGCATATCGGCATAGAGGTTTACATTTTTTTTTTCTGAATGATTTTCTTTTAAGTCACGTGGTAATGACGCCATTAAAAAATGGCCTATTTTTAACATTTCTCTTGCTCTGGTATCATGAATTTTGAATCAATCTTTATTGAAATCTTCAGAATTGATAGAGTTAAAATTGAAGTGATGCATACTGCAAGAAATGTTTGATTTATCACGTGGTTATGACGTCTTGAATACTTAAGCAATAATTATTTTTAAAAATCATATAAAATCGCCAATTAGATCAATGAACTTAAAATTTTCAAGAATGTCGAAAATTAGTTCGTTCATAAGGGTTTAAAAATTTTAAGTTATTACGTCATCAAACATGGCAGATATTCATGTTTGATGGAACGCTTACTTAAAAATATGAAAACAAACCTGTTCACATTCTCGAAGATATTTTTTCTGGATTAATAGAACGTTAGCTAATCATGTCCTTCCAAAACAGATACTTTTCTTTAGTCACTTGATTTTGACGTCGTTGAAATATTAAAATAATTCATTTCAATTTGTATTCGCGCTTCAGCGTCATGAGTATTGATGCAATCTAAAGCATACCTTAAGGAATTTATGTTATGTCTCTTGTTTATGACAACATTGATTTATAAGCAAAATACATTAAAAAAAAATCATAAGATTGGACATATTAACTTTAAGTAAGTAATATTGCCGTGCCTTGACATGCGCAGAAAAGTTCAAGTGATAACGTTATCAAACATGACCTATTCATGTTTTTCTTTGTAGGCTAATTCATGAAAATATATTAATTTGAAGAAAGAAATGAAAGCGGTCATTGGGTTGGTTGAGCAATATCCGCTTGTTTTTTGCAGGAAAGAGTGCTTGCGTTGAATAGTGAATTGTGGTACATTTTTTACTAAGAGTTACGATGAATTAGTAAAATTATACTAGAATCAGAAAACCTATACGGATGATTTATTGCATTTGCTTTCACGGCTTTCTGCAAACCTTAAGAAAATGACAAATACATGTATATCTACCTATTGATTTTTTATGTTTTCTAAATGTTTAACAGTTTCTTTTTCTTAATCTGTAAAAATAAGCAAATATATAAAGCAAATGAATTGTTGAAAGTTTCAAAAAGTATATAGCGTTAATTAAATAGAAATAAGAAATTATTTTCATGATTTTGCTTACACCTCTTCCTTTGTTTCCATCTATTTTTGCAAACGTAAAACTCAATCAATTTAAAGGTTGAAAGTCATGGATTTCAAAGTATTTTGTTTTCCTTTTTTACAATTTCAATTGTGGATCAAGTTGCAATGGATATTTGGTTAGTCATATGCTTACGAAAAAAAAAAAGATATTAAATAAAGAATGAAAAAAATTAAAATCGATTGAATAACGTAAAATTTTTTATTGAGGATAGTATTATCTTAAAATGTTTCTGTTTTTTTGTTGTTGTTTTTTGCATGAAAGTAAACGGTTGCGTAATCACATAAGATCCATATATATGCTTTATCGATATCTTTTTAAGATGAAAATAAAAAAAAAGATTTAAAGCTTATTTTTGATCTATGATAATGATGATTTACGTATTAAATCTTACATCATTATGCATCATTATTCCATTTCTTTGTATTAACTTATATATTCAATAGCTTTGAAATAAGCAAACGGAAAGCCGCTTCGTTTGTATCTTAAACAAACGACTTCTAGTTATTATTATTATTATTCCTTTTTTTCCAACCAAATCTAAGAGGTTATTTCAATATGTTGTCAGTGTCTGAGCAACATGAAAATTAAATTGCCTAGACAAAAAATATTAACTTTTAAAATTAAATGTTTTCAATTTTCAATGACGTCATATGACGTCAGATTTGACGTCAGCTTCAAAAGGTTGTTCGCGCTCTATAGCCTTTATTTTGTTTTGACATTTTATCTTGATATTTTCACAGAAGATGTATGTTATGATGTAGATGTGCACCTTGTCTTTCAAATTTTCAAATTTGAAAAAAATTAAGAATTTATGGCAAACCCAAGTTTCGAACTTTGGTCCTAAAACTATTATTTAATGTTACAAAGGCTACTGATGAGATAGAAGCATGAAAATTGGACAGCTTATTGGCCCAGAGGTCTACTTTCTTTCTCTGAAATATTTTTTTTTAATTCAGGTGGTTATGACGTCATTTAATGGACAAAATCCTGTTTTTTCAAAGATTTCTCTCGCTCTGGCATCATACATTTTGAGTCAATTTTAATCAAATTGAAATTGCAGCGATAAAAAGGTATTTTTTTATACATTCAATCATTTTCAATTTTTCATTCGCCTCATATGACGTCAGATTTGACGTCAGCTTCAAAAGTTTGTTCGCGCTCTAGAGCCTTCAATTTTGGTCCGATTATCTTGATATTTTTACAGAAGATGTATATTAGGATGTAATTGTGCACCTTGGCATTCAAATTTCTAAATTCGAAAAGATTTCATGGCAATACCGAGTTTCGAACTTTGGTCCAATAATTAGATTTAAATTTTACAAAGCCCCCTGATGCGTTAGAAGCATGAAAATTGGACAGCATGTCGGCATAGAAGTTTACATTCTATTTTCTGAAGGATTTTCTCTTAAGTCGCGTGGTTATGACGTCATCAAAAAGACAAAAAGCATTTCTTTCTTTTTAAAGATTTCTTTCGCTCTGGTATCATGAATTTTTAGTCAATCTGAATTTTATCTTCAGAATTGAGTTAAAATTGAAGTGATGCATACTGCAAGAAATGTTTGTTTTGTCACGTGATTATGACGTCATGCATACTTAAGCAAGAATTATTTTGAAAAATCATCAAAAATCGTCAATTAGACCAATGAACTTAAACTTTTCAAAAATGTCGAAACTTAGTATGTTCATAAGGTCTTGAAAATTTTAAGTGATTACCTCATCAAAAATGGCAGTTATTCATGTTTGTTGGAATGCCTACTTGAAAATGTGAAAGCAAACCTGTTCGCATTCTCGAAGATACTTTTTTCTTGATAAATAGAATGTTAGCTGAACATGTCCTTTCAAAAAGATATTTTTCTTTAGTCACTTGATTTTGACGTCGTTTAAATATAAACATCATTCATTTCAATATGTATTCGCGCTCCAGCGTCATGAGTATTGATGCCAATCTTAAGCATACCTTAAGGAATTTTTGTTTGTGTCACTTGTTTATGACAACATTTATTTGTAAGCAAAATATATCAAAATGATCAAAAGATTGGAAATATTAACTTTAAATAAGTAATATTGTCGTACCTTAACATGCGCAAAAAGTCCAGAAAATTCAAGTGATTACGTTATCAAACTTGACTTATTCATGTTTTTCGTAAAAGGGCTAAATCATGGAAATCTATTTATTTGAAGAAAGAAATGAAAGTGGTCATTGGGTTGGTTGGGCAAGATCCGATTGATCTCTTGCAGGAATGAGTGCCTGCGTTGAATAGTGAATTGTGATACGTTTTTGTAGTAGATGAGTCGCATTTAAGATGAATTATTCTACTTAAAATTTGTTAAGGATCACTTAGTGAAATCCCATTTACTTGTGTATTTGATAGATTTGCTTTTGACGTTCACCTTTTTGAGTGATACCTCTTAGCTGGTTTATTTGATTGTTTGAGGCAATAATAATAATCATTACAAATTGCCCTTCCAATCATTATGTCAAATAATTCAAGTGTTCTGATATGCATTGAACAATAAAGTGATCCTTTATTGAGTTATTGAGCAAATTTTGAGTAGTATAGTTTATTAAACTAGAGCCAGAAAATCTGTACGGATATAATATTGCATTTGTTATCAAGGCTTTCTGCAAACCTGAAGAAAATGACAAATAAATGTAACTCTACCTATCGATTTTTTTATGTTTTCCAAATGTTTAACGGTTTCTTTTTCTAAATCTGTAAAAATAAGCAAATATATAAAGCAAATGAATTGTTGAAAGTTTCAAGACGTTTATAACGTTAATTACATAGAAATAAGAAAGTATTTTAATGATTTTGCTTACACCTCTTTTTAAATGTAAAACTCAACAATTAAAGGTTGAAAGTCATGGATTTAAATTTCTTTTTCCTTTTTACAATTTCAATTGTGGTCAAATTGCAATGAATATTTGTTAATTAATATGCTTACGAAGAAAAAGATAATAAATAAAGAATAAAAATAAACTTTTTAAATCGATTGACTAACGTAAGAAAAAAATCTTGAGGATCGCATATCTTAAAATTTTCCTGATTTTTTTTTCTGTAGGATAGTAAACGTTTGCGTAATCAAATAAGATCCATATATATGCTTTCTCAATATGATGAAAAAAATAGACAAAAAATTTAAAGCTTATTTTTGAACATAAGTATATATTTATGATAATGATGATTTACGTATTAAATTATACATTATTAGCCAAAATTATTCCATTTCTTTGTATTAACTTATATATGCAATACCTTTGAAATAAACAAACGGAAAGCCGCTTCGTTTGTATCTTAACCAAACGACTTCTAGTTTCAATTTTAAGTTTTACAATGTAATGACTTGAAAGTTTATCTACAAATAGGTAGCGGAATGGGAAAGTGCAGTGAAATAAAATAGTTACTCTACCTAGATCAAATTTATAAATTATATTCCCTACTTTCGCATCAGGCTGTTGCATGCTGTAATGTCTCGCTGTGCTTCACGAGTTTTGTGTTTTAAACATACTTGTTATGCTATCGTTCCAGGACATGATTATGAATGATCACGCCTTTCAAAAGAAGCCAGGGATACGTGATATCGTAAAAAAAATTACAATGTATTTTTGTCCAGAGCATAACTCATTTAAAATAAGTTTGCCTTGACCTAAAACTTCATATTTAAATAGATGACATCTATGAAAAGTGCGATTGCCAGGAACCATAAGTTTACCTGGTCCAAATTTAGAATAAACCCCCTTTATTTGTATCACTTTTTTGTCTGGGCATAACTCGTAAACAGTCCAGTGTCCACGAACTATAACTCTACCTGGTCCATTTCGAGAAGCGAAAGCTTCTAAAGTCAGACAGTGGATTTTCTACTTACAATCACATTACGGCCACTCATCCATACATTCGCGCTGAAAAATAGTACCGCTGGTTGTAGAAGTCAACATTGCAGTTTTCATAAAAGTGAGATATATTGCAGGATTTTGAAAGCATAGGGTATTATCACAATTTCTGTGCAAATAAAACTGTAAAAGAAGCAAGTTTATAATTCAGTGTTCATCCGCAGTTTCATTCATTAAACTACCTATAAATAAACTTATTTGCACCACAAATTTGCGGCTGCGGAAAAAGCTCAATTGGCAAGAGCGTCAGAGCGTCGTTCAGTATTTGGGTTCTCGCAAGGGGTCGTGAGTTCTAGTCCAGCTGAGACTCCTCCCCTTTTTTTCTTTTTTTTGTAATACTTATTTTTCATATTCTTGTATATTTAGAATTTTTTAATTCTAGATTTTATACTTCCATTATTTTGCGTTTGTTAACCGTTTGATTTAAATCATAGACTACAGGACCCTGATATTAAGTCATAAAAAACATTTTTGTTTTTAATCTTTTCTTGTTAGAGTCTCAAATAACTGTAGTGTCTCTAGCTTCATCTGTATGTCACACCTCAGGAAGTACACCAGGGACTGAGTTTATACTTTATACAATGGTCAAACTACTTACCAATAACAATATCTCCACCTTACTTCATCTCTGTTACTTACTGGTATGGTGAAATTATGTTTTTCTAGAACATATTTTAAAACTTTTGAAGGCATGGATATCATTCTTTACACCTGGGAAGGATATGAAATGACAAAGAACAATAACTTTCTCTTGTCTCATTTTCTTGCTTTTCTATTAAAATTATTTCTGTCTGCAGCAAATTCATGAGGTCTTAAAGAGGATCAAGACTAGGAACCACTATTTCTTATCCAATTTTGTTTAATTTGACAGAGACCAATAAATAAAATAATCTGTCTTACCTGCTGTTTTAATAAGATTTAACTTCCCTGAATTTTTACATGCATACCACAAAAAATTAAAGGGATTGACTTCATTTTAACACAATTCACACATTTTAACATTCGCTTCTGACAGTGCTCTAAGTGCTTTAATTTATCTAGGCTTTCAACGAAGTTGAAACTTTGTTATAAGAATAGGGTATGTCGATGAGTGGGTGGGTGGTCGGGCGTCAAACATGTGGTTTCCGTCGAATATATCCTGGTAAAATTAAAGTAAAGCAATCATACTTAGAAGGTAGATACTTTATGGGAAGAGGAAGGTTGGGATTGATTTTCAGGTTAAAAGGGTCAAGGTCACTGTTGCTTAAAAAAATTCTTTCCGTCAAATTACTTCTTTGAGGAGTGAGGTATGATGATCATTTTTTGTAGATAGATACCTTATGAATAGAGGAAGACTGGAATTGAAATTCAGGTCAATACGGTCAAAGTCAAGGTGACTGTTACTAAAATTGTTTTGCATCAAACGTGGTTTTCGTCGAATATTTCCTGGTGGAATTAAGGTAAATAATCATGTTTTGCAGGTAGATACCTTGTTGGGATTGATTTTCAGGTCAATAAGATCAGGGTCATTGTTTCCAAAATAGCTTTTTCGTTTCCTTCAAATAATTACTTTTAGAATTTAGGTATGATGATAACTTTTTGTATATAAATACCTTATGGGAATAGAAAGATTGGGATTGAATTTCAGGTAAATAGGGTCAAGGTCAAGGTCACTGTTACTAAAAATAGTTTTGCATCACACATGTGGTTTCCGTCGCATATCTCCTGGTAGAATTAAGGTTAGTAATCATATTTGGTAGGTAGATACCTTATAGGAAGATTAAGGCTAGCATTGATTTCAGGTCAATATGACAAAGTTCAAGGTCACTTTTGTAAAAAAAAATTTTTTCGTTCCGTCAAATAACTCCTTTAAGGAGTTAGGTATGATGATCATTTTTGGTACATAGATACCTTATGGGGAGAGGAAGATTGGAGTTGAATTTCAGGTCAATATATTAAGGTCTCTGTTACTAAAAAAGTTTTGCATCAAACAGGTCGTTTCCGTCGAATACCTCTTGGTAGAACTGATACAGTTTTCATACTTGAAAGGTAGATATCTTAATGAAAAATGAAGGTTGGGATTGATTTTCAGGTCAAAAGGGTAATGGTTACTGTTAATAAAAAAATATTTGTTTCGTTTTCGTTAAATAACTTCTTTTGGGGGGTTTAATCTCCTGTTAGAATTGAGATACAGTTTACATAGTTGGTAGTTATTAGCTTATGAGAAAAGGAAAGTTTGGATTGTTTTTTAGGTCAATAAAGTCAAGGTCAAGGCCACTGTTACTAAAATAGTTTTTGCTTTCTTCAAATAACTTCCTCTTTGTCAAGGGACATTACTTTCCACCAAACTTCATAAAATTGCAGTGCCTGACTTAATTCCTCTGTACTTTTGATGTCATCAAGCATATTGTTGTCATCAATGAATTATAACGTCATCAACATTCTAAAAAAATATTTTTTTTCTTTAAACATAAATGGCTCAAATAAAAAAAAATAAAAAAGAAAGACTTGTAAGCATAAGTATTTCGGTGACAAGGATTTCAATTTGTGTGATGTTATTTTTTTTTCTACGGCAGGGCTGGAAATAAACGGTAGTCTGGTTGCCTGTGGCAACCTTTGAAAATCTGGTTTCGCGTCATTTGACGTGTTTCTTTTTTCTTTTCGTTTTTTATTTATTTTCTCTCGTAATCAATTTTTGTCTTGAACATATCTCGTGAACTATACAAGATTTTAGATAATATTTATAATTAGATAGCTAGTAGTAGAAGAGCAGTGACCAAGAAGCACGATTCTACCTAGTCATATTTTTTATTCACTATCATATTTTAACTGATTTTTTTTTTTGTCCAGAGCATTAATTATTTACTATATGGGACTTGATATTTGACACTTTCTTCATTAATAATTGCCTTTCAATTGCCAATAGTGGGGCCGCCGTGGCCGAGCGGTTACAGTCGTGGACTACAAATCTCTCAGCCCCTTACCGCTGTGGGTGCGAATCCCGGTAGGGACTTCGGATTTTTCATGTGAGGAAGCCTTCCAGCTGGCCTGCGGTAGGTCGGTGGTTCTACCTGGGTACATCTGTGTACTCGGGGTCTTCCTCCACTTGTAATTAGCTGGACGTCGCTATATGATTGAAATACTATCACAGCGACGGTTAACCCCAATACATCAAAAAAAAAATCAATTGGCAATAATTATTTAACATCTTACCCCCTTGGATGTGTCAAAAGGTGTTTGACTCGGGCTGGGCATTGTGTTTTTCTTGCACATATTGGCTCTATTATATCTGCAACTGACCTATTTTATATGCTTAGCGCCAAACAGGAATCTTTCAGTACCATTTTAACAGTATGTCGCTGTTGAACCCCAACCCCCTCTACGTAACCAGGGACGGTTACCTGAACGAAATAAACAAAAAACTGACGTGTATACACTGAACAACTTTACTAATTGGTCACTATTTGTCTTAAACAATATTCTAGTATTCTTTCACTATAAATCTAAATATTAACATATTGACAGGCATTTACCCCATGATATATTTTCAAAGGACAGTAACAAAAATGATTTTGACTGCTTGTTTTGTCCGAAATTTGCAAACATTCTAAGTGACATTCAGAAAAGTTGTTCAGTGTAGATATACCCTTTTCTGAGATATAATTTAACCTGCGTAAATGCATCCTCTGCTAATAATTTGCTTTTGACAGGCATTATTATGCAAGAAGGTCACATGAAGTGAAAAAGAATCACCGGTATATAGGCCTTATAGGTTTCATATAGATATGTAAACCATTCTGTTCGGAAAAATCAAACTGGTGAACGAAGACTCACTTGGCTTTTAATAATTGCATAAAATGACTTTTTTTTAATGGCGGGTCAGCGTCGCGCACCATTTTGAAACTTGGGGCCATGAAAGTTTTTTCAAGGGCAAATATTGTATGGTTCAATTTTATCTGATGGTTTAATTTTATCTGATTACAATGTATAGTTTACAGCAATGGTAGTTCTAAAACTTTTGACTTTTTTTAATAAAAAATTTAAACAAAATTCGAAGTTTGTCTAGTTACCTTCGAAATATTCCCCTTTAACAAGAACACAGCGTTTTTTAATCATTTTTTTTTAACAATTTTTATTCTCACGTTTATTTACACGCTTGAGAAACTGATTAACTCAGACCCTAATGCATGTCTTGACCTTTATTTCCTACCAGAAGTGAGTGTGTGTGTGTGTATGTGTTTTCAATTTTGGATGAAGAAACAAATCGAATAGGGGTGGTGCGATTATATATTGACCTTTCAGATTTCATAAACTGTATTAATGTTGAGGATTTGTGAGCTTCACGTACTTTTCGAAAACAACTTGCATGACTGACCTAAATTTCAGAAGAAAATGGCGTATAACCAATTCTTTGCTTCAGTATTCACTGAGCAATACTGTTTCTTTTTTTTCTTTTTTCTTTTTCTTTTTTTTGTTGTTTTGTGTGTGTGTGTGTGTGTGTGTGTGTGTGTGTGTGTGTGTGTTTGGCATGCTGCAGAGCTTATATACTGTTTCGTCCCGGCAATCATTTTGGGTACTTCTTTAGTAGTTGCTTTGCAATTCGCACTCTCGTACGTTTCTGCTCATTGGTTAATTGGGGAACCAGCTTAACCTGAAGAGGTTTCTTCAGATGAAGTGAATATACGGTATACCCAGGTTTGCCATTTGTGTTAGCTGTCTGACAGTAACTCATGTAATCAATGTTAGATTTTAGACTCCAGACATGGGTCTTCCTGAATAAGGGCATTTTTGTCTGATTCGAGATCGGAACTGAAATTTGTATGTCATTATGTATATGTTTTTGACACTCAATCCCAACGTATTCCTTACAACATTTTCTAATTCGAAAACAGCCAAAAGCAATCGAAATTACAAAAAGAACCGGTTTGCGGATTTCAATTATATTATTTTATACACAATTTACAGTGATGAGCAATCATCCGTTTAAAAATATGTGTAGCGTAATACAGGTGATATTCGAGTATACGGTGCGATTTCAAATTTTTTAACACTCCTCGTTATACGAACTACTTAAGTTGTTCTATTTCTTTTTATTTAAAATTTAGATTTAGGTCTACGATTTGTAAATAATGTTATTAAAATGGACTTAGTAGGTAATCAAGGACCCTCTTCATCTAGTTTTAACATCGTTTAGGCCATATCTGGATTTTTACTTTCAATTTCAATGTTACGCACGTGCGTATGTGCTTAACGCTAGCTAGCCCTTGTACACATCTTCTAGAAATAAGCAATTGTTATACAACAAAGTCAGTACGGTTGGTGATAACTTGTAGTAAATATCCGACTGTTTTTAAAATAGCCTTATATTGCATTGGCGAATGAATAGCATCAATGTTTTATCTTATTTCTTACTTTTATCACAGGAAATGGCTACTACTGATGTCTTGATTAAGAAGTGGAAACAATTCTTTCATGTATTCGACACAGACAATGACAACATATTAACAATTAAGGACGCGGATCTGTTTTCGTAAGTACGATATGATTTAACCCTACGTATCATTTACGTCATATAGAACAAAATTACGTCATAGCATTGTTAAATATGACACCATGTTTTTTTATGATTGTGTGTTAAACTTATATATCTGATATTAAGGTACAGGAACCCTAATGGGCTTTGCAAATTACGGTTAATGTCGGCAAAGATCGCTCATCTCCGATATTCTTCGTCATAACACGCCATGATTCGAATGCGATTCTTTTTCTGAATCATTAAGAAGTTCAATTCATGGAATCTTATATCATTGTTAATCAAATATAAAAGTTTTTATTGGTATTCATTTATTCAAATGAAAAACTATCGTCCCTTTTTTTTAAAATGAGAAGAAAAACACCTTCCCGAATTACTTCCGGTGACGTCATTTTCGGAATTCCCCTTGATCTGTCAAAATGCATTATTCTGATAATTGATGATCTTTCGGAAAGTTTTCCATAAAATGACAAATTTTAAAAGCAAAGGGTATCCAAATCAACCATAACTACAGTAACGCAAGTTCGTATATTTGAAATTCATGTAAAGCGGAAAACTGATTCCTTCGCACTAAGATTGAACATACTCGGTCAAATAGTTTTTGTATAATTTTTACTGAATGCTTAGACCTTTAATTCTTAAAACCAAATAACAAGTAACTTGGAAATGAAATGATTTATTAAGAAAATAAATCTGTAGTTGCACATATGTTTAAGTTCAGTACAAAGTGGTGAATTTTGTCTCTTAGAAAACTTCACATACAAAATGTTGGATTTTTCTTCAAAATAATGGCATTTTCTGCTTATTATTTCACTAAACAATGGTTTTACATAAATAACTGAATGGAAAAAGGCACTAAATACGATAATTATTATTATCAGTTCAAGTTTATGCTTACACTGTACATGAAAAGAACTTAGGACGCAGTCAATACCTGATATTCTGTGTTTAAAGTTCAAACAATAAGGGGTCAGGTAATACATACTGTTATAACTTGATATTTTTTAATGGTTAACTCATATAAAATTGTGCATTTTTATGTTTTATATAGTATATGAATATTTTTAAACAGTTTGTCTTGAGAGAGTTGTACAAAAAATATGTACTTTAAAGGGAATTGTAGTGTTGCTATTTTATAAATGGAGAAAAAATATCGAACTGTAATATGAAGATTTTCTATATAAATGTATGAATATACATTTATTCTAGTTCGCTTTTATTTTTTTTTTCCATTTTATATATGCATTAGGTATATGAAAAATCAATTCATGAAAAAAAAAATGGTTAATTTGATGATTTTATAACAGTTTTTATACGTATACAACCACACAATTTGCAAAAGCATTTCAGTACAAGGTTAGATAAACCTAAAACCATTAATTATTAGAACCTGTGGTTAGAAATTTCTTATATTGCACAAAATACTTTCTTTAAAGGTATATAATAGAAAAACACACACACACAAAACAAAACAGAATTTAAAAATGCATGCATTAAGGTGCCACTACCTTAAAGTTGAAACAGTTTTGACACATTTGGAGTTATCTTTATTTCTAATATTTTTATTTGTGCCGTTTTCACGATGTTATTTTTATTTCATGTTTTGCTGTACTTTATACTTTGGTCGAAAAAGTAAAATGTTGTAAGATTAACTTGATCATACGCCAGTAACTTACAAGAACGTCAATTTTTTCAACGACGGGTGAAATGTTGCACAATGCCAGTACACTTCATTGAGGAATTTTTATACATGTAAGATATTTTTATTTTGTATTGGAGAGAATATAAAGCAAAGTATTGTTTCGAAGATATAAACAAAAATATTTCAGCTATGCTAACACTTGTAAATAGATACTACCATAATGGTAACAAATCTTTATATCCATGTGCGTAGCTTGGCTAAACTGGATGTGAAGGCACGATTTCCTACCGCTTGGGGCCCATCGAAGCATTAATTTTGTCGTTGGAGCAATCTGGTTGGTTTTGAGGCTTTCTTTTTAATGTGAATATGTCAATTTTGTGTGGACATTCAAGAAATAAAGAACTGGTTTACTACTCTCGAATATTCTTGATATATATTCATAAATAGTTTTTACACTATAATATTGAAATTCATGACTCTCACTCATTAATTACTGAGAACGAACCTAAATCTGAATCAATCGTATATAAGCACTTAATGATATGTTTTTGTATTAATGTTTCATGTGTGTTTGAAATACACGTGGGTCTGATGTTAATTTTTTATCTTTTTAAAAGGAAAACTGTTAGGACAATTTAACGCGCTTAACTGAAAAATTAACTTGTGATTGTTGTTTATTTCATAATTGCACAAGATACAAAGCCCTCCATCGAAATCACTTTCACTGTTCTTGCATCGAAAATGGTTAATATACGTAATAATACGTAATATATTATGTATAATTCAAACAATGAAGCGACTCCTTATGGTTGATCTGTTGACGAATTCCCTATACTAAATAGGTAATAAAAAGGAAGATTTTAAAACTTAAAAAAAATCGTGCATGTGTGCATTAAAGAAAATGAATGTACAAGTTTCAAACTAAATTAATAACTTGCTTAAGGTCTGAAAGTTATCTTTTGTTTGAATTACTTATTTCCTGCCCTCAACCACTGATAAACTAATTACCGCTTATCCACTCTCGCATCCATAGGAGAAATGTATTTATGCATTTTGCCTCTGTCCTAATATTGGTGAAGCAGAACGAGTGACGTTATTATTAATAAAAGTAATAATCCTAAGGCGTGTCTTTAAAATGAATGGTGTAGCCATGATTATATATCGCCCTTAAAAGATTACAATAAAAGTACATATATTTGCAATAATTTACGAATGTATGAATATTACATAGGTGTGAATTACTTCTGTAACTTCATTTGTGTTGCAATGTAGGTGTTCCCAGTTCATTGAAATTGAAGATCAATGTTCAATATTTTCAATAAATTGTATTAGGATTGCAAAAACAGTTTTTTGTTTTGTTTTTTGTTTGTTTTTGTTTTTTGTTATTTTCAACTTACACTTTATTGCGCAACGTTTCGTCGGCTGTATGCCTTCGCCAGGTTTAATGTGTTAAAACACATATGACGTTGCGTTACATAATGCAAACATAATATTACTTATAATAACTTCAATACACTTTGATACCATAACACAGTTGCTTGCCAAATTTTTCGATCGATCACTATTTCGCTTCGTATTAAGTCGCAAATGTCTGCCATAAAACCTGCTTCGAAATTTTAAAAGTTGACAACAGAAACCTAGAGCGTCCGTCTTGGGAGTGACAGGTCACTGGACAGCTTTAGCTGTATTATTGTTGGAATCTTCATCTAACAAATAGCTAACGTGGAACATCACTTCTGATGGCCGTGATTGTTTTGTTTACATTCTCAACATATGCAGATTTAAAAATAATAGGAAGTCTCAGTGGCCGAGAGGGTAATGTCGCTGGCTTTAACACTCACTTAGCCCCTCGGATTTTCATGTGAGGAAGCCTTCCAGCTGGCTTCCAGCTAGGTCGGTGGTTCTACCCGGAATGCCTCCGTGCATTCGGGGTCTTCCTCCACCTGTTAATAGTTTGACGTCGCTATATGACTGAAATACTGTCGAAGCGACGGTAAACTCAAATAGTCAAGTAAAGTCAAGTCATTTAAACATAAGAAAACATTTTGGAACGCTTCAGTGAATGATTCACAAAGCATAATACCAAAAATAAAATTAGCTCAAAGAACATCTCCAGCATTAATCAAGCATATATATTATATCCTCAAGGATTGCATATCTCATTGTTTTAAGAAGGGTTGAAACTCCTGGAAGAACTCCAGTAATGGCGTGTCAGACTTACAGCATAACAATACATAACTATTAGTACAGTGGAATACCAGAAGTGTTAAAATTGGCATGCATGTTTCGTCCATGGGCCGCCGTTTCTTTTGTCTTCTCCCCAGTTCTACGAAATATCGAGTCTTGATCAACCATTTTGTGTTTTACATTTTTAAATTCAAGCGCCAAGAAACATAAGCTTGATATCAAGCCCTTAAAATATCTTTTTTATAATATATCATTCATAAACTATGGAAGGGTGTTTTATTTTTTATTTTGTACTGTTGGTGCTTTCGGTACATGTTGGCATTATTAAACACAATTTTGTAAAATGTGAAAATATAGGAAATCCGAAATATTTTATTTTATTTGTTTCGATTTTTACATGTTTATACTTACTTTTTTTTCACCTTAGAGAAAATATGTGTAGGCACGTGCCTACTGTGCCTATAGGAAGCTACACCATTGATATCATAGACAAAATATTCCGTAACATTCCTTTTTATATTAATGAAACTTGACACATCATATCGTCTTTGTGCGTCGGTGTATTATTTCATCATTCACACACACAAAAGTCATTTCACTCAAATGGTATAAAAATTACTGAATAGAAACAAACATCTATGTTTAGATCGCGAGTTTGTTTTAATCCGGTTTTGTCAACACGACGTTCAGGACTATAGTAATTGGAATATTCATGAATATCTTTTCTATGGTGAATGTATGAGTATCATTAATGGATTTTCTCATTCTTGTCATCAAAATATTGAAATACATAAAAGGATAATTGTTTGTTTTGGTGTAAGATCGATTAATAATTTCATTGAAATACCAGAAAATGCATCTTTTTATGTTCACGAATGAAATTATACATCGATATGTCACCAAAACAACGATTTTTCTTTCTATTTAATGCTTTAAAGCCAGAAATTAGCTGTATTTATTCACAAAAAGACGTCAAAATTGGCGGGAATACGTCGCGTGCGTGACGTTATTTATGACGTCATTTCTTGCGTAAAACTCAGCTCAAATGACGCTCCGATTAGTTTTTAACGTAGGGTCGGGTTCCAATCTGATTAAATTCAGCTCCTAACGTCACTCCGCTATGCTACACTGCAGTAGGATCTGAACGTCACCAATAGGAGGTCACTTTCTCGCTGATCTGGTTCTTTCTATAATTCTATTTATAGCCAGTCGACAACCAGCCAATGAACTCGTCTGTTACATAGCGACATCAGGCGAACTCATCAACATGGAGTTATGCGTGAAAATCGAACCTGCCACTCAGTGTGTGTTAGAAAAGATGGTTGAGAACGATTAAAATCTAAACAACAAGAAATTTTGAAATTCATATTTAATCAAAAGGACTGCTTGGCCATATTACCAACGGGCTATGGCATGTCACTATTCCATCAACTTTACATTCAGGACTATCAAATGTTTTCTTGATGTATCCAATTCTGTGCACAATGATTTTACTATCTATCAATCCACACTGCCTAAACTCCCCTTTCGGGAATTACTGAGAGTAACCATTAATAACGACGGTCATTTTGTTTGTTTAACACTGTATGAATATGTATTAAATATTAGAGTAAATAAGGTTGTAAATACTTCACACACACACACACACACTGAATAATAACACAGTATATTTTAAGTTGTTAATGACATTCTTTATAGATAACAAATATAACATTTCCCAAATATAGACCCATATCTGGTTTCTGCAATCTGAAAAGAAATAACAATGATTATCACATAAATAAGTTATAATCGCATGCTTATATCTTCAGGGCAAATAGATATTTGACAGAAAAATAAACTCAAACACAACTAGATTAATTCCAAATTCTTCAAAATTATCATTCACTGAGTTTTCTTTTTTGATTTTTTACCACAAGTCCACAACTGTCACTGGTTCCAAGAGAATGGTGAATTTTATTACATGAAAAAGTTTTACTGAAGAAATGATACTCACTGCTTGTTTCACCTATGCTTTGCATTGATTTGGATAACTTTATCTGTCAAGCACAAGATACAATTCACATAAAGATATAATACAGTAAATAAGAACTGGATCTGTGATCTTTTCTTTTCCCAATACAAAGAAAGCTTAACAGTAACTCTGTACAAATGATAAATGTATGCGTTGCAGATATTTGTAGTTTACATGAAAATCATATTCTTCCTTCTTTGCATATTATATATATTAAGCATTTTTCTCTTGCCTTAAAACACTTTTTTCTGGATCAATTCAGTTTTGTTTGTTCCTGTCATAAGTTTAATTGGTAAATAGTATACAATCATATGCATGCCTTAAATACAGAACTTCTTTATTTTTTAATTTTTATTTCATATAGACTTGTTTAAAATATTCTAACACTTGAATGTGCAGTGTGTTTTTTTCATTACCATGACAAATGCATTTTTCAGCTCTCTCTTACCTTCACATGATACTGCTTTGTGGCAATATGAACACAATTGTTTTGTTTCAAAAACCTTGATTTGGACCCGAAACAAATAATGCATGCTTAGAAAAGTGTTTCATTTATACAAATTTCCTATCAATTTTCCACTTAGTAGGTAAACCTTCTACATTAATTGGGAATAAGAACTGATTGTCAAATTTCTTTTCTTCATTTGAGAATGGTTAAGATTATTTCACAATAGTGCACATGAAAAAAAGGCTTGTTGTCCAAACAAAACGGGGAAGGGAACAGTGCCCTTTCTACCAGTAAAATTCACAATATGACTGAATTTTGGTCTAAGAAATTTCCATTAGGATTTTGCATAAAATACATATATGTTTTTTACATTTCTACAATAAAATATGATTCAAATTCAAATATTATACTGCTATATTATATGCACAAATATTAAAGATAAATATCAAAGGCAGATCTGTCACTTATGCTAATTTTTCTCAAAACTTGTTTATTTTAGTACATTTTAGTCTAGAGCTAAATATCTTATTTAAAATCATTTAATTATAAAATAATTTATATTTTATGAGGAATTGATCAAAAGTGGATTAAACGATGACCATTATTATCATAATCATGAAATGAGATTGAAAACATGAATGCATTAAGAATATCCTATGTTAGATATTGTCTACAGTACTGTAAACTGTTAGAAAACGCTTTTGTAACAACCCTCCTTGACTTCAATACACGGGGTCACTGAGTAAGGATTTGAATACATGTTGTAAACGAATTTGACACAAGAAGTAGATAAACGGACTTTATTCTGTACTGATTTAGATAGTGAGAAATCAAAATTTTCCAGTTATTTTATATAAAAAAGAGTTTAAAACATCTTATTATTCTCTAATACTAATCTTTACACAGTCGTCTGCATGGGTGTATGCTATCGACAGTGATTTAATAATATGGAAAGCGTCTCAATGAAAGGCTCAACCTCTCATTAGATGAAAAGGTGTATTAGAAAAACGGATGTCTATCAAATAAACTATTACGATCACATAGGTTTACATTTTTTCAAGAATATCATGTGCGATGAAAATGGCGCGCGGAAAAACATGACAGTTGTCACAGTAAAAAAAAATAAACTACACAAAACACATTAAACTAGTAATTCAAATTATTGTACCGAACAAATTAATGAAGACATACTTAACCTTTCTTTCAAATCCCTTGGTTGTTTCGTGTTTCGTTGATAATGTAGCAGCATTTATTTTAAAGCCTGCATCGCTTCCGAGTTGTTACACGTTAGAGTAAAAAGTACCGTTATTACCGAAAAGGGGCTCGTTTTCGGGAAATCCATCAAGAAACAAGACAAAACACATTCTATTTTGTTTTTCTCCACATATGATTTCAGTTTAAGCAATGAATAACATATGACGAGTATTTATTTTGACATTTCAAAATAAGAACAAAATATAATAAATTAACTACAGTACAAAACAAGCTATTTAAAACGGATTTTCTGTATTTCATTGGAAATAAATGTTTTCTGAAATTGAAAAAAATATCTGTTCCAAATAAGTTTCAATATATTTCGAAGCAAAAGCTTAAATTTAAATGAACAGATTAAATATCGGCACTCATGAACGAAACCAATATTGGCTAAAATAGTTATTGATTCACTTTCAAAAAAAAAAAAAAAAAAATGAAAGCTCGACGCTGAATCGCTGATTGAAAGGTAACGAGAAGTTAACTTCCTATTGGTGACATTCAGATCCTACTGCAGCGTAGCATCGCTGGAGTTGATTTTAATCAGATTGGGTCGGATTCAAGTTCCTGATAATTCACTGTTTTCCTGATAATTTCACTGTTCAAAGCAGTGAAATTATCAGGATATAATCCACTGATATTTCTCTATAATCCAACGAAAGGCATTAAATAAAACACTATCTTTACATTATATAATATATTATTACTCCAAATGATTCATCCATTTAGATCTTGAGCTGTTTATGTATGTTTGATTTGTCAAACATATTTACTCTGTATTATTTCGTTATATTTATTGGGGTTTCATCTATAAAATGAAATATTGCTATTCGTCTATATCTATTTTATCAACACATTATATTCTAGCATAGGTTTCCATGTTCTATTTTACAGCAAATATGTATTAGAAAATTTATAACTTATAAAAGTAATAATCAAAGTAATGTCTAAAATTTTGAATTTAATGGTGTTTGTTTTATTTTTGACGTAAATGTTTATGGTATAATAATGCATACATGTAAAAAATAGAAAATATGTCAAAGTGCTGTGTAGAGCGTGAACCGGCAAGGACACACCTGCAACAATCAGATGTCAAGATATGTAATTAATAGATATGATGAATATCCATATTTTATTTAAGGAAGAGAGATCGGGTGCTAAAATTACTTGACTATAAGTGTGATTTTGTGTCTTGTTTATAAATGCACGGATAAGTTAAATCTGAATGTTATTATGTCACACGTTGTCCTTTTTACATTGCATCAACTCATGTGTATATGGACTCAAATGACACCTATCACACAATAACGATATTTTAATTTTTAACAGTGTAATTAGGGATTCCTGCAACAATCGATTATCTTTCAATATTCGTTTAAAGTAATAATTTGAAATTTTATAGGCTAGACTACTTACATACCCCGAGAATTCTGGAGGACTTCGTGCACGAATTTTCACAACTATGCAATTATCTTTTGCTATTCATTTAAAGTAATTATTTGAATATATAAATTTTACAGTTTTTATATATAGTTCGGTAAGGGCCCACAGACTACGGGAATGAAATAGAAGTAGTCTATTCTGTTATTATTATTACTATTATTATTATTTTTATTCCTCCTGATGATCTTTCATTGTTAAACTGGATGAGGACAAATAAAACTTATTAATAGGCTTGCTATTACTTATATTCTCTTTTTCTCTTTCTCTCTCTCTCTCCTTTTTTGGGAAAACTCTGATTAATGATTTATCAGAGAGGGAGAGAGAGAGAGAGAGAGAGAGAGAGAAAGGGGGAGGGGGGGGGGGTAGATTACTTACAAACCTCGATAATTCGGAAGGACTTTAAGATAACCTAGGATGTTCTTTTGCTAATTGCAATATCTTGTCTGAAAGTTAAAATATTGTTTAAAATCACTTTTTCACATGTCAACAAAACGTTAATTTTTTTAATTATTCACCAGAAATGATTAGCAGTGTGGTTTTATTTATATTCTTCGACATTAATTTTTAACTCTAATTTGACTGAGATATTCAAAAATGATTTTATTTTCGCCAAAGATCGTTACATTCCGTTACTTTTTGTGACGAGGTCGCAATGAAAACAAAGCAACAATTAGTAAGAACGTCCTAGACATTGTTTTCAGGTGTTGTTATGGTAAACAAAATATCATTTACATATTCAATCAAACATGCTCAAATTTAAAACGGAAGTTTTGTGTATTTTTTTTATCCGATGACATCCTCGGAATGGGTCATGATACGATATAAGTGAAACTAAACAGTATTTTTCTATCACGATAATTTTTCATTAGTTGGAAAAAGGCACTAACTACACATTAATTTATACATTTTTTTCTGAACAGTATTATAACTTTTATATCTTAATCATATTTGCAAATTCTGTATGCGTTGGTCTTATAGCCAGTTGATGACCTTTTGATCTGGTTTCATTACAGGGAAAAATTCTCAGCTGCTCATAAGTTTGACGAGGATAAGACAAAACAAGTTCGGGATAAGCACCGTTCATCTTGGAAGACGATTGTTTTGCTTGGTGGTGAGACAGGGACAAAGGAAGAATTTATTACAAATTTGACGAAAAGATTCAACGCGAACCGTGAGGAACTCCGCAAAGAGCTGAATGAATGTACGAAAACAATAGCAGAAATTATAGATGTCAATAACGACGGGCTGATTTCCACTGAGGAACTTATGGCTGTCTTCGTCGCAAGGGGCGTGAGTAACTTAATGGACGAGTCATTTATTGCGAAATTTCCACAAGTGGACCAGGCTTCATCAAAATAGAGACCTTCTTCAGTTCTGGTGGAGCATTGACAGCACGGATGAGACGTTTACAACCCCGTGCAGAGAAATGCAGGCTATGAGCGGACCATAAAGTCACGTTTATACCGTTTACATTTTCAATGATTTCGAGACAAATGTTATCCAAGAATTTTACCGTCACAAATGACTTCACCTAGTATATATATTTTCTAAATATGACACTTTTATAAATTGCCTTATCTCCTGTCACTAAGAAATAAGTTTCAACGAATGTCTATGATATTACTGAATGCAGAAAAAATGAGATTTTCCTGTTCTCGACCCGTATTTACTTTGCTTAAACTTTATGACTCATTTATTCTTTAAAAATAATTAAATATCTAGGTAAACAGCGAACTTACCAGATGAAGAAATATAATATTTACCATAAAAGGTATTTTTTTAAAAATTTCGAACCATAAAGCAGAATTATTCTATACTAGAGAAAAATAACCGCTGTTTTGATAGAAGTAAAACATATGACTTCAGATGCTTTGTTAGTTATCTTTAGCCTATTCTTAAAAATAGCATACATAAAGTGTGATTTCGTTTATGTCTTCCATATTGAATTTCCAAAATACACAAAACGATGACGAGAATGATTATTACGATAAGAACACAATATTTACTATTTATTGTTTTTGATAATTTGGATAAAAATAAAGGAGCAAAGATAGCAGCAGTTTATGTTGTAGTTGTTGACTTGACTTGACTATTTGAGTGTACTATCGCTTCTACAGTATTTTAGTCATATAACGACGCCCAGCTAATTTCAGGTGGAGGAAGACCCCGAATGCACGGAGGCGTCCGGGTAGAACCACCGACCTACCGTAAGCCACCTGGAAGGCTTCCTCACATGAAAATCCGAATGACCCTGTCGTTGTTGATATCATCCCCATCTTTATCAACATAATCACCATTAAACCATCGTTGCATATGCGACATGATATATGAATATGATACTATTAGCAGTAGGCTACACAGCATAAGCAAGCGGCTAATCAGTATGAATAGAGCACATTCATTAAAGCGTGTAGGTTCGTGCATTGAATAGAAAGCTTTGATTATAAAATTGTCAAAATTATGCTTAAATACAAACGATAACATACTTAAAATGTAATTACTTTTACATCTTTCTTATGAAATTATTCAAATTAAACAAAACGATGACGGCAATAACTATTATGATGAATGCACAATTATTGCAGATTATTTAACTTGGTGATATAGGTATAAAGATATAAAACATTGAATCTTACAATAAGATACTAAGTAGTACAAGTATATTTGATGGGGTCATCATCTCTTTGTCTATGCGACATGATAAATGCGTATGATTTGCTACACTATAATATAGGACTTAATTGATGATTATGATTGAGACCTGCAGGCTTATAGCAATGATTGGCTTTCCTACATTTCTATATGGGCACTCGTTTACACAATAATGTCGCTATTTTCAGGGGAGGGGGTGATTTGCTTGTAATCTTGAATGATAAAGTTTAACGAATATTGCCACCATCTCAGTAATGATGATCTACATCAATATAATAGAATTAAAAAAGTTTAATATGTATAGTTTTAGACCGAGTGCGGAGAGCGTCAGTCATGGAGATGTTCGATCTCTGGACTCGATGGTCATGCAGAAGTGTGTCAGTACTACATGTGTGCATGCATATTGAATTTCTATGTTTATGTCAATGACATGTGTATGCTTATGACAATCAATAAACTTCTGTTTTGTTCTGTGTCAAGTAAAGAACTTCAAATAAATCCGTGGTATGTGAAATCGAACAAATTGAAAATAGATAAATAAGTAAATGAAATATATAAGTAACACATTATTACAAATCTTTTTTTTTCATTGAAACCTAGATAATAAATAAAATAATACAATATTTTATCATACAACTCAAGACAAACATTTCATGATAAATATAGAGTATAGCGGGTTACTGCTGATATTCTGTGGATGAAAGGAAAATCCTAAACAACATAACATTTTAACGCCCTCTTTGCTCTGCGATTCGATGATAGAGGACATGATAAATTCATTAATTGAAAAATGCAATTGTTAATCATAAGAGACAATTATACCATTTACATAGAAATGAAATATAGTTTTAAATCGATCTTAACATATTCTTCCTGTCTGGCTATGTTTTATTGAGACTGCTTAAGTAATAAGGGTTGCTAGAATTTAAGCAATCACATTAGCATGAAATATCACGTAAGGCATCATTTTTCGTTGGAGCTAGTTTTCGTCGATTACGTAGATAGTTGTATCCACAGATATTTATCCCTCGAAAATTGACCAATAATTAGACCGTACTGTTTTAGAAAATGAGTTTTATATATAAACCCGGAAGAATGTATTGATCACGAATTGAACAAAATTAAATGTAAACGAATATTAAAGTCTCTTTTTTCCATTTTATTCTTGCTGCTGTAATATGTCGTTTAGGGTCAGTAAATCTTTAAGTCATAAGTAGAGATTATAACTCGGACTGAAACAGGTCTCATTATATACATATTATACATCTAAAAAATGTTTATCAAAGGAAGGAAACTATATTATATTTTCGTGTATATGAAGCAAATAGTTCAGCTAGAGAACACAACTTTTTACCCAAACATTTAGCGTAAACTGGAAGGAAAGTAACTGCTGTGTGGAGTTAAGCATACTTGTGCTGTAGTTACCTCCCATGTCCCCTCATGTATACACAGTAGTAATTTTCTATAGTTTACAAACATATCATCACACAGACAATGCATGGCAAAACAAATACGTTCATGAAAGCAACGACATTTACTAACACTAATGGTTTTACAATAACAATGTATATTCTCAGCGGCAAAGAAAAATCTGATATCAGTATTTTCCAGTACGAGACAGTGTTTTTTTATGAGCCTTCCTCGGCCCCAAGTACTGGTTTAACCAAGGAACCGTCGGGAGGAATTGGTAAAAGTTGTGAGATATTATTGCCAAATCGACGTAAAATAAACCAATTTAAATATAATACTTTAAAAATAAAAGAACATTGGCACCATATAGGTCAATATATTTCGGAAATAAGCACATGTAAGAAAGAAATTCATTTGACTTAACGAAGGCCTGGGTGAAACTGAGTACATTTGCATTTTTAACAATGTGATTCTTGCAATGCAATTCCAACTGTACCTTGGCAGTCCAGGGTTTGGGAACCTGTAGGCTATTTTGTTGGTAAGATCCTGGTAGGAGTCACGGAACCGAACGTTGTAATCGTCGGGCTTTTTCACCGGTCCGTCATTCTGTCGGAATGTTACAAGAACAAGTTAGTTTTAGTCAAAACTGCCGTCAACAACAAAACAGCAGAACTCAAACAAAATGCAGCTTAGACAGGGAGAGATCAATGAGAAAACGGAGATAGAGACATCTAGCTCAAACAAGAAAGAAAGAGAGACAAGTCTTTCAGCTGAAGATGAGGGTGTGTCACTTTCTAAATAAAACGACACCTAGACATATGACATGTTGACCTTTTACACTGGTCTAACTGTGGGCTTGTTACTTAGTATACAGGTAATTTGATATGAATTTGTTATCAACTCATAGCCATGTGCGAGCCTCCTTGTCGACACAATACGTAGGTGAGTTCGAGTCCCGGTCTGGTCTCTCGGATATATCACGTGACCGTCCAGGTGACTTGCGATAAGTCTGAGGTTCTGTGCACTTTGGGTCTCCTCCATTTGTAATTATGAAACTGCTATATACTATTGCGGCGACGAGTAAACTCGAAACTAACGACGAGATATATTGGACGTATTTAACATGTAAATTATAACAGAACTTAGAAACAAAACTACTAATATACCGAAAATTAAAGGTAATTGAATCTAGAATAGTTAAGTTAAAATAAAGTCAGACAGACGGAAGAAAGATTCCTTGAGTCCTACAAATGCTTTAAAAATATCTATATCGAAAATTTCTGCAAGTAACAGTAACCTACAAATAGATGGTAAACAATTTGTTGTTTTTACTCTTTCTTTTTTTTTTCATTTCTCTGGGAAGTAACATAATAAAGCCATGTTTTTATCAATATTTCGATTCAAAACCTATCCTATTTTGGTGGACATACAAACAAAATGTATGCTATATCAAGGTGTCTACTTTGTTGTTGTTTTCTTGAGAAAATATAAAAGGAAATGGGGTCATTATTATATTCAGACGAAATTTATACCCCCAACCCTCAAATAAATGAGCGTGGTTTAATACCACTAGTTAGAGCATTAGTATCTTATTATCGTTGAGCGACAGAGGGGGTCGTTGCAATGAAATAAGTGTACCATATATAGAAATGGTCGGATATACATACTGACGGAAGGTGTTGCCAATTTCCATCCGACATGGTGACGGGGATTCATGTCCCGACCCCCGGGAGCCTTCATCCATTCGTTCATCTTCCCATATGTTGTCCTGGAAATAAATACAAACACACTGATTTTTATTTAGTGTCTTTCTTTATAGCTTTCTTCTTTTTGATATTTATATCATTGCCTGAATGTAGAAAAATATACATATACATAGTTATACAAAGGTCACGTCAATTTATTTTAGATGTAGACAGATACCACCTTTACGTATTAATTACGACAAGTATCAAAATTATACTTTTTTTTCTTTTCTGTTTCAATGACTGAAAATTGAAACAGAGTTACGGTATAAAATATGGTTTTGTGAAAAATTTGTGCATGCTGGTTTACTGGGTATATCTTAGTAACTAGCTATGCTTATTGTTTGTTTGTTCATTGGGTTTAACGACCCATCGACATTATTTCGGTCATTTGGAGACAACGTCTACTTGAGACAGATATATAGTGCTGCCACACTGCAGTATCATACCGTAGACATGTGGCATGATACCACACCCAGTCCTGGAACTAGCCTTATATGCTGGGTGTGAAGCAAGGGAGCTATACCAGTACCATTTTTAACAACTTTGGTATGTTCTGGCCGGGGATTGAACCCACTACCTCCCGATTCTGGGGCAGACCTCTTGGTCACTGGGACCGCCAGGTAAGCTTATTGATCTAATGATTCACAATGGTCTTCAGAGGCGTTAAACAGTCTTGAACATATTTATTGCAAATTAAGACCCTTTTTAGAGTTAAAAAAATGGTAAAATTTTTGCAAACAACCTATCATGCTTAGTATATTTAAGCAATCAGTTGTGGGACTGACTTGAAACTTCAAGCGTACCAGACCATAAAGTTAGATAACTCTTGACTAAAATTCATTGTAAATAATTACATTAACCCCTTTTGAACTTAGAAATGTTGGTTATTGTTTTGCATGCAATATACATGTACTAGGATGCATACATCTTAACATGCTTATTGATTTAATACTTCACTTAGGTCTTCAGTGGCATAAAACAAACAATTTAGATAATTTTTTATCAAATTAGATACAAATTTTGGCCCTTTATGGACTAACACATCCCATACTAATAAGCAGGGGGAATAGTCGAGCGTGCTTACAGATAGCTCTTGTTTTATAGGTGCACCAAGCCTTCTGCTTGCTAAAAGGTTACTTGCTGATAATGAATGTCACGTGGATGTTAAAAAGCAAACCATGTCAAATGAGGCAATTTGAAAAAATAAAAATCTTCTCCCAGCCATTGCAATCATCTTTGTTATCATAATTTATTGTCTTCATCTTCCTTCACCTCAACCACATCACCATTTAAACCATTTACAACTGATCATGTTTGTAGGGTTTCTTCTTATTACTCTTTCATTTGCATTTTTCTCAAAGATTTTTATCAGCTTTGTAGTCATTTGTTTATGCTGAGATCTATTTGGATTTAAGAATGTAAGTTTCCATGTTGACTGGTTGCTAAGTGCTTTCACTGCTGTGGTTTTTGGATGGACAATTTATAATTCTAAATATATAACATGACTCACTAGAGACTTCAGAAGGACTTGGTTTATAAATAATAACAATCCTAGGGATTCCAATCACAGTTGCCATGTGACACTTTTAACCCTAGATGGTTTCTGGGTTGGACCAGACGAAAGTTCTTACCTCATTAAATATCAGAGACAATAATTTAATTTCATACGTTGTCATGCTCCATAAATAATTTGAACAATAGATATTCATTCTATGTGAAGATCTCAAACAGGTCCTGTTTTTGACCCCACCCCAAATCTCTGTGATGAGAAATCGAGACCCCTCCCCTCCCCCCGGGGACACACTCACTGTGTTGTGTTTGACCTAACCTTTGATTGTGCTCCCCCGCCGGGATGGGACAAGTAGCAGCTGATGGATCACTCGCTAGAAGTTCAACTGGAACAACCAGACACGTGACTGAGTAGTGTCTGTAGGTGAGTAATGACCAAGCAATTTATGTAGATAAATATTGAATAATACTGTTCTGTAGGTTAAATGAAGGTAAGTATGTGTAATGTCCTAGTAGTGTGTTTTGTGTTTGTATGAGAGTGTTAATGTTGAGTAGGTGAGTAGTGTGATGTCTAAGTAGTGTCTGTAGGTGAGCAGTGTCAAATGTCTGAGTAGGTGAGTAGTGTGGTATGTTTTGAGTAGTGTCTGAGTAGGTGAGTAGTGTGTTATATTTTGAGTAGTGTCTGTAGCTGAGCAGTGTCAAATGTCTGAGTAGGTGAGTAGTGTGTTATGTTTTGAGTAGTGTCTGAGTAGGTGAGCAGTGTTAAATGTCTGAGTAGGTGAGTAGTGTGTTATGTCTTGAGTAGTGTCTGTAGGTGAGCAGTGTTTAATGTCTGAGTAGGTGAGTAGTGTGTTATGTCTTGAGTAGTGTCTGTAGATGAGGAGTGTTCAATGTCTGAGAAGGTGAGTATTGTGTAATATTTTGAGTAGTGTCTGTAGGTGAGTAGTGTGTAATGTCTGAGTAGTGTCTGTAGATGAGAAGTATGTAATGTCTTGAGTAGTGTCTGTAGGTTAGTAGTGTGTAATGTCATGAGTAGTGTCTGTAGGTGAGTAGTGTGTAATGTCTGGAGTAGTGTCTGTAGGTTAGTAGTGTGTAATGACTTGAGTAGTGTCTGTAGGTTAGTAGTGTGTAATGTCTTGAGTAGTGTCTGTAGGTTAGTAGTGTGTAATGTCATGAGTAGTGTCTGTAGGTGAGTAGTGTGTAATGTCTTGAGTAGTGTCTGTAGGTGAGTAGTGTGTAATGTCTGAGTAGTGTCTGTAGTTAGTAGTGTGTAATGTCTTAAGTAGTGTCTGTAGGTTAGTAGTGTGTAATGTCTTGAGTAGTGTCTGTAGGTTAGTAGTGTGTAATGTCATGAGTAGTGTCTGTAGGTGAGTAGTGTGTAATGACTTGAGTAGTGTCTGTAGGTGAGTAGTGTGTAATGTCTGGAGTAGTGTCTGTAGGTTAGTAGTGTGTAATGTCTTGAGTAGTGTCTGTAGGTTAGTAGTGTGTAATGTCTTGAGTAGTGTCTGTAGGTTAGTAGTGTGTAATGACTTGAGTAGTGTCTGTAGGTGAATAGTGTGTAATGTCTTGAGTAGTGTCTGTAGGTTAGTAGTGTGTAATGTCTTGAGTAGTGTCTGTAGGTTAGTAGTGTGTAATGTCTTGAGTAGTGTCTGTAGGTGAGTAGTGTGTAATGTCTTGAGAAGTGTCTGTAGGTGAATAGTGTGTAATGTCTGGAGTAGTGTCTGTAGGTGAATAGTGTGTAATGTCTGGAGTAGTGTCTGTAGGTTAGTAGTGTGTAATGTCTTGAGTAGTGTCTGTAGGTGAGTAGTGTGTAATGTCTTGAGTAGTGTCTGTAGGTGAGTAGTGTGTAATGTCTTGAGTAGTGTCTGTAGGTGAATAGTGTGTAATGTCTTGAGTAGTGTCTGTAGGTGAGTAGTGTGTAATGTCTTGAGTAGTGTCTGTAGGTGAATAGTGTGTAATGTCTGGAGTAGTGTCTGTAGGTGATATGTGTAATGACTTGAGTAGTGTCTGTAGGTGAATAGTGTGTAATGTCTGGAGTAGTGTCTGTAGGTTAGTAGTGTGTAATGACTTGAGCAGTGTCTGTAGGTGAATAGTGTGTAATGTCTTGAGTAGTGTCTGTAGGTTAGTAGTGTGTAATGACTTGAGCAGTGTCTGTAGGTGAATAGTGTGTAATGTCATGAGTAGTGTCTGTAGGTTAGTAGTGTGTAATGACTTGAGTAGTGTCTGTAGGTGAATAGTGTGTAATGTCTTGAGTAGTGTCTGTAGGTTAGTAGTGTGTAATGTCTGAGTAGTGTCTGTAGGTGAGTAGTGTGTAATGACTTGAGTAGTGTCTGTAGGTTAGTAGTGTGTAATGTCTTGAGTAGTGTCTGTAGGTGAGTAGTGTGTAATGACTTGAGTAGTGTCTGTAGGTGAGTAGTGTGTAATGTCTTGAGTAGTGTCTGTAGGTGAATAGTGTGTAATGTCTTGAGTAGTGTCTGTAGGTTAGTAGTGTGTAATGTCTGAGTAGTGTCTGTAGGTTAGTAGTGTGTAATGACTTGAGCAGTGTCTGTAGGTGAGTAGTGTGTAATCTCTTGAGTAGTGTCTGTAGGTGGGTAGTGTAATGTCTTGAGTAGTGTCTGTAGGTGAGTAATGTAATGTCTTGAGTAATGTCTGAGTAGGTCAGTAGTGTGTAATGTCTGAGTAGGTCAGTAGTGTGTAATGTCTGAGTAGGTCAGTAGTGTGTAATGTCTTGAGTAGTGTCTGTAGGTGAGTAGTGTTATGTCCTGAGTAGTGTCTGTAGGTGAGTAGTGAAATGTCTTAAGTAGTGTCTGTAGGTGAGTAGTGTGGTATATTTTGAGTGGTCTGATGTTTAAGGGAAGGTGTTTAATGTGAGTAGGTAAGTAGTGTGTAATGTCCGATAAGGCTCACAGAATTGTAAAAGTAGCAGACCAATTATAAATCTGAATCAAAGGCTTTTAGGACTTATTTCCTTTTTTTTTGCAGGTTTTTGTGATCAATATCAATAGATTATCCGGTTTCATATTTTCAACAAGATATGTTCGAAAACCACTATGCCCCCGTCTGAGCAGCTTGGATGTCAGATAATTGATGTCATTCATGAGTGGGGTCAGTATGTCAAATATATACATTATTCCATGAAGGCCCTAGAATCACTTACCCGAGATACAGGTATTAGTAGGTGGAAAAGGAACAGCAAATATCTTATGATATTGTAATGCCCTGGCATTACTTACCGTGATTCCTAGTATTTTATCAAGTCTTATTCAGCATGTGTTTACTCATTGCGTTTTGCAGCAAACACTGGTTACCCACACAAAATCTGACAGTTGTACCGCTTGTTTTATCGGTACAACATGTCATAGTTATGCGTGTACCAGGGAATTCTCCCTACCTTACGGTTCCACACAAGCGCTCCATATTCCATTAAAATTAGACCTTTTACTATGCTTGGGCTAGTAACAGTAATTTATGTCCTGTTGGGGATAGTTCTAAGCTTTAATTCCTATATTTCCATCAGCTGACATTGTTTAATTCCATGTAAAAAATCTCAATTTGTTGTTTAAATGTGGCCCTTCCTGTTGTATTATTGGAGGCGGTCATATTGGATTATGCTATTTCCGGTGGTTGCTATGGACAACCAGTTATTTATAAATAACTGTCAACTTTAAAGTTGGTTTTAAGACACATTTTCTTTAACATGGCAAATGTTATGAACTGCAGAAAACGCTCCTATCAGGTGTATATCATGAAATTTTATACATATGCTATTACATTTATGTAAATTTATAAGATACTACTGTTTAACAGTATTTGTGCATTTGCCCACAATTCTTGTGGTTAAACCACAATTGTGGAGCGTCTTGTTGGTCCGCATTTATTATGGGCTGAGTGTGGTTTTTGTGGTGTCCACATCTGTGGCACCGCATTTAGTATAAATACCCGTGCACTCGTTGTGTCGGGGACTTCAGCATTTTCCTTTCACCGGTTAGGTTCATTTCACGTATTTTTCTCATTTTTTTTAAAGGTTAACTGAAAAGTAAATATTAATTCCTTAATGGTTAAGCGCCTATAGTAGACAGTGTAGATATCTTTTTAAAGTAATAACGCTGGTAAATTTAAATATTTACCTTTTTTTAGAGAAACTTGAGAAAATTATTCACTAGCGGTCTAGATTTAAGCCTATAGGAACTGTATATTGTAAGTTAAAGGCTTGTATTTAAACCTTGGGGATTTTAAATGCTACACTATTTGATTCTTCTGTCGTTTACACTTGCATTCAAGAGTTGTGACAGGGTTACATACTACTGTTGTTGTTGTTGTTGTTGCTAAATGGAATAGTAACTTTCCTCATTAATTAAATTTATTAACTTTAAAAGGCTTTATTGTTTTATTTTGTCTTACATCGTCGTCCTTAGTCAAATTTAATAGTCCTTAGTTAGTCTGAAGTCGGAAATTTAACCCCTACCCTGCTATCCTGAAGTGATACGGAGGCTGCATTAACCTGGAGGAGAACCTCTCTATGCATTAGATCCACAAGGGACCAGCTGACTCGAGCTTATAGGAAGCTGGCGAGGAGAGTTACGTAGGCCTGACTGACAAAACCCTTAACATTGGATTGCAAAAATACTGTCACACAAATACACGCATACACGTCTACGCCCCTCACTCCCGGCGCGTAACAATATTATGGAAAATGGGCTCTGCCGCCTGCAAACCATATATTTAGACTGATCCAAATTATTTCTTCTAGGTAGAGAGGGAACCAAGGAACATCAAAGCTTTAAAAAACTTTGAAATCCTATATGTACTTTTGAACACAAAGATTTTTTAAATGTGTACTTTATACAAATAAGGAAAACAGGCTCCACCCTATGGCGGCCATGTTTTTCAACGAATCCAAATAATATTTGAACAATCTTAGTAGAAAGTGACCAATTGAACATCTGTGCAAGAACATTTTAAAATCAAGCCAGTACTTTTGGAGGAGAAGAATTCTGATGTTTTCACATTTTTCCATTTTAGTTGCCATGGCAACATGATTTTGGCATGAAATTTAATTCTTTGAACAACTTTGGAAGAGGACCATTCACAGAACCGCTTCACATTCGCTATATCCCATTTACATTGGTGAACAAATAAATTACTTACAGCAGTTTTCTTTTTCGAATCGAGGCAAAATATGCGTCATTGATAGCTTAAACTGACGTCATATACCACGTTGTACGGTCGCATTGTTAAACGAGGATAAAAAACTCGACATCAGAAAATCCGTTGTGAGAGGGATCTGTTGTATTTAAAATTACATGAACTACCGGGCGTAAAAGGAATACATCAGAGACCGACTTAACCCAATGAACAAAGCAGTGCGCAAGTTACGCCATGTGGCAAGGTAACATTTCTACTTGAAATGTAAGTCTTACTGAATAAATACCGAATTGAATTTGAAAATGCATTTTAAACGTTATAGAATCTAATATTGGGTTTTATACAATGGGAATAATCAAAACGATTACCTATAATTCTTTAAGTGTATTCTCATGTATTGTATAAGTATCTAAATATTTACTTCTACACTGCTGAAAGAAAGATCATATTTACCTATGTACGATATATAAGAAAATAAAGTAATTGGAAGTGTTGCTTGGTGATGCCACAGCTTAACAAAGTGTTATGATGCATTATAGGAATCACATAAGTGTTCTCATCTAATTACTGTACTTCATGTGCTATTTTATAAAATTCAAATATTTGTATATTGAGGAATCAAGACGTAGAGCAAAATTATTCCTCACCTCTAGTGATAGGTCTTGTTAATGTTTATAAGGATTTTTTAAATAACTAGATTTATTGATATTCATGAATATTTAATACAAATTAAAAAGAAAATGAAATTTAGAACTAATTTCGATTATATTTTGATTGCCTCAAAATACAAGTTATAAATCAAAATGAAACTTTTTTTCCAGGTACAAGTACTAAAAGCACAAAACGGCACATTGAGTTGAAACCCTCCCCACAGGTGCAAAGCCGAAAAGCAAAAACTGTTTGTTTCATATCCAAAAAAGCTAAATGTGCCGGACAAGGCTAGAACAGTATCTACACAGACTACTCCGGTGAAAGAAGATGCACCATGTGGTAAAAGTGATAAGTCTACAGAGCGCACAGTAACAGCAAAAACATGATGTTAAGGGTTTTTTTGTTTTGTTTGTTTTTGTTTTTTCATTGTTAGCATGATAGTATTTAGAAATAAATTCATTTATATTCATGGTTGCATGATTAAGGTAAAACATGTGTAGAGAATAAGCATGCTGGAAACATCTATTGCATAATTTTTTGTTTTGAAGCAAAGAACTCGTAATGTTCAGACTTAAACTGACAATTTTATCACTACCACCTAAATTAGGTTTCCTATGAATCATTTATAAATTTGTAGTTAATTACCAAACACAGAGTATTTAATAATTGATTTATGCAAGAATAACAAAATTTAGGACATTATTTAGTTATAACTTTTCTTAAAAAGGGTTTGAACATCGTGCACAACTTGGGTTTGGCTGGCTCATACTTATGCATACATAGAAAGATGAATCATCTGATATATAAATAAGAAGAAGAAAATAATGAAGAACTTGTTCAACAGTTCCTTCAACAGACAGTTGAAAATTTTGGTGACAACTTTTATATCACTGTGTCACCAGCTCATATGACCAAGGAGAACTACGAAAGAGCATGCATTGGTTTATGACAATGGATAAGGAGGGAAGGGTGACATATGCGGACTAAAACATTCTTGGCTTGGAACAAAGTAGCCAGAAATTCTCCAAATAACCACAGTCAAGTGGATTCCTTCTCAATCAAGTGAATATGATGTAACAGAACTTCATGTGCTTTCCGTATTGCACATGTACTTCTCAAATACATTGAGTTTCTGCAAGCAGTGAAAGATTCTTATCCAGAACATTTTTCACACACTTTTATGGAACTGACACAAAAAATATGTGATATGTAATTGTGTGACTTAATAGACTCAAGTGAAAACTCTTCACAGGACATGATCACAGTTATGCAGAAAGTGCATGGACTAGCTGTCCCCTTATGTAAATGATGAAGTTCTGCAGAAAATTGTGTTTGGAGGAGATATCCTTACAAATGCACGTGCCTTCTCAGCTCAGCAAGCAATGCGAAATAACGTTTGCTTGGAGTAATATACAAACCTGTAGTACTTCACAGAGAGTTCAAATTTCTATTAGTAAACTAAGAAATTAAAAGTAAATTAATGCAGTTCTTGTTCCAAGTTAGTGTTTATTGCATGCAAGTTTTTGTAGTTAATAATGTATCCTGTATTTTAATAGGGATTAGATGATACACAAACAATTGATACAATATCCTTACACTGCCTAAATACAGAGAAAAATAAAGTAACAATTATTACTATGGGTGCCATGGATGCCAAAGTGCTGTCTTTTCTCCTTGTCGATTATGAATTGAAAAATGTAAGTATACTGATGATAAAAGCATATATAAGTTATATATTATCAAAAGGCAGAGTATATGAATATAATAATAGATGCAATACATCACTGTCAGCTGTGGTACAGTGGTAAACGCCATGCTCTCCAATACTGGAGGACACAGGTTCGATTATACTTTTGTGAGCTAAAATGGCCTCTTTTTTCTTTCTTTCTTTATGTCTTTTACATTCACAGTATTTTTTGTATAGTTTTTAGATTTTTAATCTCTTTAATTTGATCTCAGATTTTAATTTTACAATTTACTTTTATAGAAAGCATAAACACCCCCCGTAACTGTTACTTAGTTTCTATCGCTGTATCAGTACTGCTCGGAGCAACATACAGTCTGATCAATATAAGAAACATAACTTTTCTGATTCTTAAAAAAAGTGATCGCACATGGTCAAAACTATCTGTTTGGGTTTTGATGTGAGAAGCTCAAGACATTATCCGGTTTAAGAGGACAACACATAATATATTCATGTTTTTGCTTTGAAAATAAAAATTAATAGGACTTTGACGCGATTCCTGTGGTATGATATATTCCCGCAAGCGGAATTTCATAGGCTTACATGTAACTCTTAATCAATTACACCATTTACCACTGTACCAAAGCTGATAGTACTGCACTACTCCCATTACAACTCTAAATACTCTACCTTTCGCTAATTTATTCCCGTAAACCCTACGGAATATATCGAGAATCGAGCGAAGATAGATACATTCTGTGCAGTGACCGTGAAATGTTTGCGCTTGTGACAGGTTAAAAAAATCAGACAAAAATGAAAAAACAAGTAGTGAAATACTATACGCAATAGTTTAGATACCAAAAGTGTCCGTTCAATTTGATTTTTTTAAATTTTCAATCAAATTGCGCTTGATTAAAAAGAAACGGACAATACTTATATGAGTTTTAACATTTAGCTTTTTTTTTTTAGATTTTGAAGTGAACTACTCATAAAATCGAAAGCTTTCCTAGAGCTCAGACATGAAATTCATTGTTGTTTGTCCATAACGAGATGAAATCCCTATTCCCAACCCTGTGACATGCTCATATAGCAGTGACATTTCAATTTTACTGACCAACAGGTTGTCCAGCTACTTCAACCAGCGGTGTCACGTAGCATGTTGCTGCTAGACACTCTAGCTTTGTTAAATATGAGTTTGATTACCATTATAGACAAACATTGTTTCGTGATGATTTAAAAACATAAAGCTTGTCTCCCATCCCTGCCAGCCCTTCCGATTTGCTGACAAAAAAATGTCATTATTTCTAGGGGCACCGAATTTGATGCATTGTTAACATTATTAAAGTTTACACCCATTCCAGCCGCACTTGTTGCCAATAAAACACGTACGATACCATTTGGATCGTGCGTGGCTTTCTAAAATTGTCTTTAATGTTTTCAACTGTCTGAGAATGGTACATCAGAACAGAATTCTGCCAAGTTCCAGCCTGAATGTTGTGAATACATGTATTTCACTGCATGATTTTATTGATGTACAAATAATAATGTGTCTTTCACATTAAATTTAGGAAATGCAATATACTATTCATTAAAAAAAAAAAAAGAAAAAAAAGAAAGGGGAAAAATGTAATATAAGCGAAACTTAAAAAAAGTTCTGTCAATGAGAATCAATCTGGGGCCCGTAGTTTAGCAGATGAGCTCTTAACAAACTGCGCCACAGAGCCTATTGCTATATATAGCTTATGTTGGCTAACTTATACACGGCGAGTTTTTGTGTCTAAGAGACACGAGTTCACTATCAAGGTTAACTACGTTTTCTTAAGACTCACAGGTGTTTACTTTATCAACTGGGTTGTTTCCAACTGGATGTTTTTATTTTTAAATAGGTAGATTAAATTGTTATTTCCCGAACTCTTCGGTTGTTAACCAAGATTAGATTGGTTCAAGAAATAGATCAAAATCCATTTTATACAGCTTACGCCGAAAAAGAGAAATGCTTTAAATTTCTCTGTAAATGATTAGGAGCGTCACAGTATACCAGCATACTAGGGTAGGAGCAGTATCCGTGAACCAAAAGTAACCGTGATTTGTTTATAATATCGTCATATACATATTTGTTATCGTTTCTATTTTAAATTTTATGGAGCGCTGCGATAACTCCATAAAATTTAAATGTAAACGATAACATATTTACAGTTTGTCAGTTGAATTGACATCGTTATGGAACCGCCTCAGTGTCGCTAAGTGCATTTTTATTTTGAACAAATAAAACATGGCGTAAAGCATTGGCCACCGCAACTAGCTCTTCCCATAAATCGCAGTGGTACCGTGATTACCATAAAACTCTATCTCGTCCATATCAGAACCTCGTGGTGGTTCATTTTATGCAATATAATTTTTAAATTTTGAACGAAATACAAGCATTTATTAAATGGGACAAACTGTAAAACGCTATATGGGACAAAGCTCTACTTACTCAAAGAATGTCATAATATGTTTCAAAGTTTACTTCGTTCAAACCAGAAGATCAATGACCCATGTGGCATACACAGCATCATGACAGACAGTACACAAACATACAAATAATAATAATAATTCATTTTTATAGTATATCACAACATAACAAACAGATAATTGAAATCATTTGAGAGAGAGATAGACTAAAACAAGACAGAGTAGAAGGTCACTATTATGTAATAATTAGTTTTCAATGGACATATATTTATTTTGGTCAGTATAGTGTAGGTCTAATCCGGTATATCCGTATTATACAATGAATAAGTAAAATACTTATTTAGAATATACAACGATATTCAAAACACTCATTTTGCATATATGTGAAGCATTCAAATATTGAAGATATAAATCATTTGATTAATTCTGGTGCAAGCAAAGTGAGGCTATATAACTTACACATCAAATCAAACAACAGCAATTAAATCATAGAAATATCAATGACGTTTGTTTTTTTACTTTAAAATAAATGTATGAAAACTAGCTGTACAATATATTGTTCCTCAGTGTAAAGGCTTTATCAATAAATAATGCAAGCTTCCTTATCGTACACTTATTATAGATCGTGTTAACTGTAAATTATCTAAGTAGGCTTGAAATCTGAAAATTGCAATATGTTTGTAAAAAAATAGCTCTGGTGGATTCAGTTAATCAGCTGTTTCAATTCTGCAAAAAAATGGTCTCTTACTCTTTGCTTAACAATGTTCAAAAACATATTAGGGTCACCAACCATATGAAATAACTAATATATGTGAACACCAAATTTTCTTCCATACAGCGTTATATATGACGATATTTTAAAAAAATTCTATTAAACTTTAAAGAAAAAACTATTGGCAGTTATACATATAAAGAATTTTATTTAAAAAGAAATGAAGTGAAAACATGAAATACAAGTTACCAATGTATTATTGTATGTGCCTAATCCACGACTATCAGTCGTGTACTGGAGCTGCATCGTAACATATCCCTCCAATTGGTTACACCAAGAATACTTTCTGGGGAGGAAAATAGAAAGTCGTGTTTTCCTTCCAGAATTTCAGCATCCTTAGCGGAGTCTCTCCCTATGTTTGTTGCACGGAATCTCAGAACCGTCAGATTGTTCTTTTTGATCGACAGCAAAGGAGATACACTTAAAAACTCACACCGTTCTTCGCGCCCATGTTGTTCACTGTACACATACTGAAATACTTGGTACACTAAGCTTTTATCCCAACCAGTTCTAGTAGATAAGAAACAAGAAATTTCTTTAAAAAGATACTCGGCCGTGGTAACCAGCTTGATGATTAGTGTCTGAATGGTTTAACATGTAATATATTTTGTTGTTGGTTTAATAGTTGTGTAATTCCTGTGTCAGTGCAGCTCTTTGAAATACCACGGATCCAAATAATTTGTACAATCTTGCCTTAAAACATCTGAGCATTAGACTTCGTTTCTCGGGCTATAAAACGAAACCGGGTGTTACGTTTTTGTTGCATATAGGATCTGTCAGGGTCGAACAATCAATTCCGAAATCTATGTGTTTCCTATTTTTAAGCGTTCTACTCTTTCAGTTTACCTTAAAAAGGTGCAGCGTCTTACTATTCGAGACAAATTGTTCGCAGGGGAAGAAAACTTCAACTTTTAAAACAGAGATCTAATGAACTCATTTCCGAAACTCCTTTCTTTTCTTTTGACTAATTTTACAATGACCAATGGGAATTTTCGCAAATTATATAATAACCCATGAAAAGCCTAATTTCATTCCGCTTCATTACTGTGTTTCACAGGAAGTCAGTGTGAAAATAAACGGCCTAAAGGCCGAAAAATGAAAAATCACGTCCATTTAGTAAATACTGTTTCTTTGAAAATCCATTAATTTGCTCTCTTTAAAATTGTCGCAGGCTAAGCAATAGAAATCTACACTCGTCGCCATATTGAAAGGTTTGTCTAAGTGCCGTAAGTACGAGAGTTTCTATCGGTTCAATAGTCCCAACTACCTAGTGAGTATGTTTTGGCCGAAATAACAAGTTGTTGGGTGTTTATTTTTCATAAATTCAAAAGGTTTGGATTCGGTACCGGACCAAAAAATTTGTCTTTATAGTTAAAATCATAAACTATCATGGTATTCCATATAAGAATACACCAAACTTCATTTTATATCTTCAAAGAACTCGCCAGCTATCGGTCCTTTTTGTATTACTATCATTTTTTTTCTCTCAATGTTTTCGCCGAAAAACAAGTAGCTGTGTGTTTATATTTCATTAATTCATAAATTATGGATATATTCTTCTGAGAATCTGAAACTTCCTTTTATATATATATATATATATATATATATATATATATATATATATATATAGTCGAACCCCAGTTACTCCACCACCTCTCATTCAAATACCCGGCGTCATTCGAAACACTTCGTTGGTCCCAATCACTCTCCTTCTTATTTCTATATAAAAATATCTGGGTTATTCAAAGTTGTGCCATTCGAATACCTGGCCTCATCCGAAAAGATATTTCGGCCCGTGCCAATAAATTCGTAAGTTTCGCACCTCCTTATCCGAAGTCGCTGACGAACATTAATTACTGGCGACATTTTGAAAACAAACAATGGAAAGGCGCAAACGTCAATTAATTACCGACATGGGTGGGAGACGGCCGCTTGCAGTTTGCATAAGTTGTTAATTGATTGGATGTTTGTGCATTTCAATCATAAAGATAAAGGTGATGATTGATGATTTTTTAGGTATGCGAAACGTATTTCGGATACGCTTGGAAAGGAAGAATTAAACAAGTGTAACAAGCAGACCACGATTACATCCTTTTTTAAATGAACATTTCGAGATGATGTTGATATCACGTTGATACATGTAGTTTCTTGTGATTTAGTCAGACCTGATGAATGAATGGATGCATGCATTTATTATGTATAATTTATGCAGAAATAGATGAATGGTGTTAATTAAATATCAAATATCCATTGCTGTTTTCAAGACGACGTTGATATTACAGAACAGAACAACTCCTTTATTTTCACCCAGGTATTACAAATGCATACAACATGGGGATATACAATAATAATTCATCATATATGGTGATATTTCCGGTCAAGAAGAAGGAATTTAATTTGGCCTTAATAGAATGCAAAATAGAAAGAGAGAGAAAATAGTTAATAAATCAAATGACATTCTGGGGGTGTTCGTGTGTGAAAGTGTGTGAGTGCTTGTTTGATTCGTGTTCTTATGTGTGGAGGGAATTTCAAATGTCACATTTCCATCGAACAACAAAAATTACAAATACACAAATTTAGACTTATATAGGTTTAGCCAACATAATTAACAATAATTTATACACATCTGTTTTGATAGAAGTAAATTAAGAGAGAGAGAGAGAGAGAGAGGGGGGGGGGGAGATAAAATAAGGTTTATTTGTATCAAAATCATCAAAAATGCAATACATGTTTCATTGGATACGTGTAGTCGGCTGTGATTAAGTCACACCTGATAAATGAATGCATGTATCTTTGTTATTGACGTATGCATTTATTATATATGCATCGATATCATTTATGCATAAAAAGATGAAAGTTAATTATCTATAGTCGTTTTCATTAACGTTCCTAAATCAAAATAACATATTTTAATATAAAATACATTATATATTACGTTCACTGCATGAAAAAGCATGGCTGGGATGGGCTTTTGTTCCAACGGTCGACTTGATTTGGTTTATTCGAATACATGCCTTACTCGAAATAAAACGCCGATCCCCAGGACTTCGAATAACCGGGATTCGACTATATATATATATATATATATATATATATATATATATATATATATATTCTATTTTATATTATTATATTATATTGTAATATGAATGAGGCGTGTAGATTCCTTCAGGGATATTAATAATTTAACTATGGTTAAATCTTCAGATACCTAAAAGTTGTTGAGGCGTATCTCATATGTAATTAAAACGAATATATTTGTTAATGCTGCGAAATAATGGAGGCTTGGTGATAAACTATTGTAGCTGTTTTTATTTTTTAATTTAGTTACCATAGTTTCGCACCAACGTAGTATGTTAGCAAATAATGTGATGTTTTACAACTGATGATTTCAAAGACGTTCTGGTGTAGTTACGAACAGTCATCATAACACACACACACTTTATAAGATTAAGTTCAGTGACAGTTTATCGTTCGGACTAAGGTAGGTTTTGATTTTTTTTTTTTTTGCATAATAATAGATGATAAAGAAAATGATATCGATTTTACTTTATAGAACTTTATCATGATCAACCCGCGTTTTTTACCAAAAACTTTTCTAAAAATGTCTTTTTTTTAACATTTATATTAGTTGAGATATCTTGATTTTTATACCTTGAAAATAACACATTTCCGGTCGGAAACAGCTGATTTCCGATAGGAAAATGCATTACCTCCACGTCCATTGTCTTAGATCCAGTATTGGAATCTATGTACAACACATCATATTCCGATTTAAATCCGGCATTTATTTCGTGTTGTGGTTGCATCTTTGTAGCCTTATAAATACTGGTTAACTATTCAATCAATATTCTTCTACATTTATTTTATCAGTAGATCTATTTATAGAAATAAAATATGTTTCTAGGATCAAATTAAAGGTTTTGATACAAAATGCTTAAAAATAAATGTTTACGAGTTCATGAAAAGAAAACACTATGTGCGTGTGTATATTAAATATATAACAATGATAATGCCACAAGGAGAGAAATCGGGACTGATCGGGACTCGAACCGAAGCATTTCGCTTATAAGGCGAATGTTCTACTGAGCTAGCTGGGTCACTTAAAATAATCTTTCACTGATAAGGGTTACTTATAGGCCGTTACAATTACAATAACAATAATTGTAATTAAAATTGCTAATATTTAAATAAAAATTGCCATTTTATTGTGTACTTTTCAAATCATGCAAAAGTAGAGCATAAACTGTAGTAAGGTGAGAATTCTCTGGTTAAATTTTTACAACTCCTGATATTTTATGATGTAACTCCTTTCCATTGTGGGTTCGAATTCCAGTAGAGTCACTTTTTCATGTGTGTAAGCCTTTATGCTGGTTTGCGGTAGGAATTAATTAAAGGCTCAGTACGTAATGAAACAATCTAATTCGCAAGTCATGAAATAAGAATGAAACCAAATTAGAAAAACTATTAATTGAAGATAATGCAAGGTTAGAAAAAGAGCTCACTTAACCAAATAATTCAGAAACCATTCGAAAACTACACAATAAAAAACAATCTTTAGAAATGTTATTAGATAAAAAGATAAATGGGCTACTGTTAAGAGCAAAAGCAATACATATTGAAAAAATGAAAGAAATAACTCCTGTTTCTCTAAGAAAAAACTCATGCAAAAAAGAAAATTATTCAAAAGTTAAAAGTGAATGATATTTATATAACTGATGAAAAAAACTTTTAGAAGAAGAAGAAGAAGAAGTAAAATTCTTCAGAAGCATTTATCAAAGAGAAAATAACAATAAAACAATGATAGATTTCTTTTCTACACCAATTAACAAATTAAGTAAGGAAAAAAGGAATCATGTGAGGGAGTATTAACTGAAGACGAAAACTATAATGCACTAAAAGAAATGAAAAATAATAGAAGTCCTGGTTCATATGGTATAAATGTTGAATTCTATATTATTATTTTTTTTTGAATTATGAAAAAGCCTACTTTTTAGAGTCTATAGACTTTTCTTATAAAAATGGAACTTTAACAGATCTTCAAAAACAAGGAATAATTTCTCTTATTCCAAAAACCGGAAAAGACAATAGTGTTCCAACGAATCGGCGACCAATTACGCTATTGAATGTTGATTATAAAATTGCTACAAGAACCATAGCTTACAGAATAAAACAAGTAATTAATACAATAATTCCATACACTCAAACTGACTTTATTAAAGGAAGATACATAAGAAAGAATGTTCCCAGATAGCAAGGGTATATGGTACCTATATGGGCTGTATCTGGGTATGCCTATATGGGCTAAACTATGTGGTTCCCATGTGGGTCCCATATATACGGTTTTTCACCCATAAGGGACCCATATGGGCTGTATCCCGGTATGCCTATATGGGTTCGACCATGTGGGTCCCATATATGGAGTTTTTCACCCATAAGGGTCCCATATATAGAGATTTTTTTAGCCCATACTGGACCCATATGGGCTGTATCTGTGTATGTCTATATGGTTTCGACGATGTGGGACCCAAATTCAAGGTGTCTAAGCCTAGATTTTATTTTTATCTGCTATAAATTTTAGTTTAAGGACCAAAGGATCAATAATTTCGATCAAAATATTTTAATTGTTACTTTTTGCATTATTTACTGTATTGTAAAATAATAATGATAACGTACTGTAATGGGCAATTTTCTGGTATACATTCCATTACATTTAAGACTTGGCTAGAGTTTATTGCAGCAAAACTTACTGAAAAAATCATCCATGATATGCAGTTTGGTAAATGGCAGCATCCCCTTCAGTCCATTGATGTTGTAGTTTACATCCAGCTCATTTCCATTCAGAAAACTCCTCACAACGTCCCAGAGATTTGAAGTAAACAGGTTTACAGGTATTCTATCTACAATTACACAAAGCGTATACATTATTATTCATACTGTTCTATATGTCAGAGATGTGAATACCTTAGTGTAGCTTGATGTATATCTGTAGCAAGTTTAAATAGCTAGGCATACTGTTGGGGGCTAGGGTGCGACGGGTAGATATTCTTAGCCGTAGATATTGTGGTTGAAATTCAGCAGCAACGACAAGTGAACAGTTTACGATTTATTTATGACCGATTAAGATGTATTCGTAAAACCGTTAAATTTCCCTCAGTACTGTATGCCGCCGAAATATACATAAGGCATATTATGTTGCAGTAGCTTTCCGTGGCTTTGTATTTTGCTCCGAGCAGCGTGAGAAGAAAGATATCTCGCGAGACCGAAGGTAATTCCCCAAACAGTAAATAGTAATTCCCCAAACAAGTTATATAAATGTCGTTTAATGTTATTAAATAATACGTTATTATTTAATATGTCACTCATTTAAATGTAGATCTATAAAAAACAATGTTACTGTAAAAAATATCTTAGCGAATATATCTATAACGTTGTTAAAATATCAAATACTGCTTTAAACAGCCGCCAATAATAATTCAAATGTTCCCGCAGCAACGTACTTTACTCTTTTATGTGTATCGATGTTAACAATGGACTTTTGTATAATACGGCCGCATTCACCAATGCCAAAATTCTGAATCCCCGATCAGACGAGAATCACAGCCTTTTATACTAAAAGTGCACGTATCGATTGAAAATCATATCGAAAGAGATCGAAGAATGGGTCGAAAGCCATCGATCAACTTGCTCGATCAAAAATACGATCGAAGTTGATCGATCATTTTGATACTATTTTCGATCGCCCAAGCTAAAAATAGTAACACCTATGGCTAAAAATATTAGATGAATCAGATATAGTGTATAGACGAGCCAGTTTACGAATTTACTGGATAAAAAAAAGGGAAAATTCCTGTTGTACTATCTGACCTCTAGAGAAACGGAAGTACAAAATGTTAACACCAAAATGGCTGACGTAATGATAAAGTTTAACAGTAAACAAGGTTTAAATGTGAAAATCGGCGGCACCAAATGATTGTCAGTACAAATATAACAATACAGTAAGTTTAAATGTTTTTGCTCTTCATATTACTGAATATAATTATAAGGTTTAAATTTGGTAGATACGATAATACACAAGATAAGAGTGCAAAAATGTAATAGCGGGTGGGGTAATGCAAACATGCATTGTATTGTCTATAGTTCATACTTCAAATGTATTGCACTCTATTAAATCTAAGAACACACAAAGTCAAAGCTCTGGGGCCCCATCAATACTTTGATCAGAATACAAGTGATTTATAACAGTGCTTTATGATACAAAAATAAATAAATACATGATAATAGTAAACAGATTTGTTGCAGGATTTGTTATCTTGTAGGAATACCATATGGAATGTATACCAGAAAATTGCCAATTAAAGTACGTTATCATTATTATTTAACAATACAGTAAATAATGCAAAAAGTAACAATAAATTTTGATCGAAATTATTGATCCTTTGGTCCCCAAACTAAAATTTATAGCAGATAAAAGTAAAATCTAGACTTAGACACCTTGAATTTGAACTGCCGGTACATACAATATACGATAAACAAGTCGAACTCAACTTGCGAAAATACGTTATAAACCAATTCCTTATTCATAATCAGAATGATTTTCAATTAAAAGCAAGACTAAATTATTAGAAAGGCATCTTAATCAATGTTATACATACGTATTTCACGTTTTGAATAGGCTAATAATGTTCATCTGGTCGTCACTCTGAAGAAAAGCTAAGTAGGTTAATCGCGTTGTGTTGTTGACCGTTGGTTTGAATATTTTGGTTGTAAATGTAGAGTGCGCATGTGCAAAACTCTATATCTGGGACCCATATTGGTCCCACATAGTCGAACCCATATAGGCATACCCATATACAGTCCATGTGGGTTCAGTATGGGAAAGAAATCTCTATATATGGGACCCAAAAAGGTCCCACATAGGTAAACCTATATAGGCATACACAGATACAGCACATATGGGTCAAGTATGTGGAAAGAAATCTATATATGGAACCCACATAGTCGAACCCATATAGGCATACCCAGTTACAGCCCATATGGGTCCAGTGTATGGGAAAAAACTATATATGGGGCCACATGGGTCCCACATCGTCGAACCTATATAGACCTTCCCAGATACAGCCCATATGGGTACAGTATGGGGTAAAAAACTCTTTATATGGGACCCACATGGGTCCCACATAGTTTAGCCCATATAGGCATACCGGGATACAGCCCATACGGGTCCCTTATGGGTAAAAAACTCTACATATGGGACCCACATGGGTCCTACATAGTTTAGCCCATATAGGCATGCTAAGATACAGCCCATATGGGTTCCATATACCCTTGCTATCTGGGATGGGACCCATTTGGGACCCTTATATATTGCTATCTGGGTTGGACTAATCTTTAAAAATTTTAGATTTTCTAAACGAAAACAATTAAGCAGGTTTATTATTCTTCTCAGATTTTGAAAAGGTATATGATACATTATATCATGATTTTATATTTGAATGCCTTAAACAATTTAATTTTGGAAATAGCCTTATTAAATGGATTAAGTTGTTCTATAATGAAATAAACAGTATTATAGTAAATAATGGCCAGTTAGACAAGGTTGTCCGCTGTCTTCTTTAATTGTTGTAATGTGTATTGAAATTCTATCAAATTATACTGCAAAGGAGGGTCATTGTTTTCG
>CM037779.1:7634152-7684152 GCA_021229015.1 Solen grandis
AAAACAAGTTAATTTTGTTTGAAACTTCAGTTTTTTCTAATGCATATGCATTCATAAACGAAACTATGTTCTACTTATGTAATATTTATGTATCGATATGACGATGCTTCAGAGCGTTAATTATGTGTTTTTGTTATCAAATTTATAGGGAGTATTTCAACAGGATGTCTATAGGGACATAGGTTTCACTGTTTGATTAATACATAGAGGAAATGTATTTTTTTTGAGTGAAATTGGAAAACATCTCATCGATTCAATTTAATATATTCAAGGGTGAGTAGCACGTGCGCACAAAAATTTTCTTTTTATGTTTACTGCTGCTACATATCCATGTATATACATACCCTTTATATGTAGAAAGGTAGTCCCGGCAGAGCTTTATCACCCACATTGTGAGATATAGATATAATATCACTGATAAAACACAGTATTTCAACAGTAAGCATTAAATAACAAGAAAGTCAGTAGAACTGACAGATGCTCCGCGAAGAACGTCATTTTTACAAATAAGGCCTTGGTCAATGGGTGGGAGGATATGTTAGTGACACGGAATGCTTACATACATGTAACACCAATAACTGGCAAAAAATTTAGGAACTTGGTCAAGCCGAAGATATGCGCATCTCCTCTTGGTAATAAATCTTCACATAAAAAGTTTTGTTGATATCAAGCTGTTAGTTCCTGAGAAATAGTCCGGACAAGGAAAGTGTGATGGACGAACGGACGGACGAAGCGGCGACTATATGCATCACCTTCAGTGAGCATAAAAAAAAGGTATAAAAAAGCTCTTAACTCTCTAAACAGTAAACCATATTATATATTCTTGTTCCTTTTGATGAGACAGAAGATAAAATGGTAAATACTTTGGTGTCCCCCAAGATCACACAGGGGTCAGGCCCCACCCCCAAAATTTTACTTTGGACCTTTCAGCTCAAAGCTGTTGAAATCCCCATTCTTAAATCATATCTATTCTCCTCATCAGATGAGATGTTTTACCAACTCTAATTTGGAGACTTAGTAACAATTTACTATTTAATATGATAATATGTGTTACTCATCAGATCTTTCATTGATTTTTTTTAAGTTTTTATACTACTGAAAATTAAGTCATACATTTCAATGTGTGCTCATATCAAAGTGGTTAACCAACACTCTTGACATATGACTGGATATTTGAAATAGTGTATAATGGCCTAAACAACAATTAGCTGACATGATTATGATTGACATTACTAGCATATTGAATTTTGTGGGGTTTTGTTTAAATAATATCTCCTGTTAAATAAGGCAAATGACATGAATATCAGTCAACAACATGGAAGTAGTGGCCATAACTCTCTTAAAAATTGAGGAACCAGGTCACGTCAACAATATGCCTATCTACTTTTGGTAATAAAGCTTCCCATAAAGTTTCATGGAATTCAAGCCATTAGTTCCTGTGAAATAGCCCGGACAAGAATCATGCAATATGTTCTATAGGCCGAAAAGTCAAGGGGCCTTAACTCTTTGAAAAATTTAGGAATCAGGTCATGCTGACGATATGCGCATCTCCTCTTGATAATAAAGCTTCCCATAAAGTTTCGTTGAATTCAAGCCATTAGTTCCTGAGAAATAGCCCGGACAAGAATCATGCAATATGTACTATAGGCCGAAAATTCAATGGGCCATAACTCCTTGAAAAATTTAGGAACCGAGTCATGCTGAGAATATGCGCATCTCCTCTTGGTAATAAAGCTTCCCATAAAGTTTCGTTGAATTCAAGCCGTTAGTTCCTGAGAAATAGTCCGGACAAGGAAAGTGTGACGGACGAACGGACGGACGAAGCAGTGACTATATGCGTCACCTTCGGTGAGCATAAATACTCCAATGTCAGTCCCACGTTTAATACAAACACACACACGTAACAATAATTATTACAAATTCATGATATCAGGTGCTTAGATAGGACAGATCTAGACGCACGTTTGTTCTCAGAGCATTACGAGTGAGAGTCATGAGTGTAAAAGCTGCTTATGAGTATTTAATAATTACTTGAAATTCCACATAAAATGGACCAAATGACCCTGCCGGATTCAAACCCACGCAGTAAGTGACTGAGTGAGTGTTAAGTTAGCGACTTTACCCCTTGGCCACAGAGGCCCCCCAATGATGTTAAGTGAACTGCCATTTAATGGTATATGGTCAAGAACTTTTCTTCAACACCTACCCAGTTTGAGAGCTATGTTCCCATTCAGGAACAGTTGTGAGAAATGCATTTAAGTTAAGTTTTACAATCAACAAACAAAAAAGAGATAGATAGTTAAGCATGGACATGACAGCAAAGAAAATACACAAAATGTCATTAGAACTGTTTTAATACAACTATAATGTAGGAAATAATCTAAACAAATAGGAAATCAAATACGTCACTACTTGTGTTAACAGAACTTCTTTTGTCCTGTTAGATACAAAAGTAATAAAGACATTGAATGGACTTTTCTTTGTGACAAATTAAAATGACTAACAATTTACAGAATGGGTAAAAAGTGCTTCTTACCAGCAAAGCAATGTTACATGAAAAAAGAAAACACCACACAAATGAAGAAAAAATATTTTGTTCATATTTATGCTCTTTTTAAAATCTCCTGAATTCAGATCCCTGCTTGTGTTGGGGACATATTTTCTTGAAATATAAATTGATTAATCTTGTATCAAAGTCCATTTGTTCTGTTTTCAAGTCATGACTTACTGAAACCACCTCAGAATTTAAGCTTCTCAAGGGAACTTTTTTTTTCATATCATAAAGATCAGAGAAGATTAAAGAAGCCCGATTACATACATAGAAGGCTGACCATATAAGCTCTTAGTGCATATCTTATTTTTATTTTTGCTACATTTATTCTGCCCTCCATACATAAACTGACGGTAGACCAGAGAGATTCAGTTATGATAGAGTCCTCTATACTTACCACCATTCAACTGTATGTAAAGATGTGACATGGATAAAATTAACTGCCTCTTTACACTTAATGGAATCAACACTAACAAAATACAGCTTCAAAAAATTGCATCATTTCAACAATGTCTCTACACAAGATGATGGCTTTCACAGCTGGTACACAGAGATGCAGTGTTGCATGAAGTTACACACCAGAAGCCGGTTGTCCATGGTGAGGTGAATGTCTGAGGGACGGTGGATGTCCCCAGATGTGCTGATGAACCCTGTGAAGGACCCGTCATGTCTGTACACCTGAAATGTCCAGTAAAATTTTATCACTGGCAAGCCAACAACCTGCCATCACTTAACCCTTTCCCTGCTGGAACCATAAGTGCTAACCTTTGCCACCAGTAAAAAGCCAGGCCAGCCTGGCTCTTTACTGTTGGCTGACCAACAACAAGTTTTCATCTTGTTATCCCTAAAATTGATAACAGACAGTTCCAAAAAAGATGCAGGCCATTTGAGAAATTCAGCAGGTTAAGAGTTAATATTAATTCAAACTACCACTGATGGTGATGAATAGCCCAATGCCCCCCCCCCCCCCCCCCCCCCCCCAACTCAAAAATATATGAAAACATGAGGGTTTATTGGTTGAAGTGCCCACATCAGCATCTCAGTCATATGTAGACTCAGTCTACAGATCCGAGTGCTACTAAAATACATAAAATGATACTCCTGAATGTACCTTTTAGTTCATTAAATTTTAATATTTAAGATATGAAAAAATTAATTATTAAAAGAAAATGAGGACTTATAAATGTGACAAATGTCCACATTTCCACTGACTTTTGAAATGGGAAGTGGGGGAGGGTCATGATTTTTAAATCTAGTAACCCAGGGATAATCTTGTTTGAAGATCTGAAAAAAATAATAAAAAAAAATAAAAATATATATATATATATATATATATACACACACACACACACAGAGAATATTACTTATCTTATCCGACACCAACTGACAATGTCGGATAAGACAGGTTGTCGGATAAGGCAGGTCATTATAGAATGTACCTTTAAAATTGCAAAGTTTATCATCAAAGTTAATCGACAATAACATAAATGATTCGTCATTGTGATTGATTTGACACCGAAAAGTAACGGTTTGCAGATGTGTTCAAAAAAGCAGTGTAATTATAGTGCAGTTAGCACAAACAGGACAAAAATTGTATGTTGGATTACAGGTAAGACAGTGTCGTTATGGTCAGGTTATTTAAACAGACTTTGAACAGAAAAAAAAACGAAGGGACCGAAAAAAGTGTCGGACAATACGATGTTGTTATGAACAGGTGTCGTTATGGACAGTTTGCACTGTAATGAAAAAAAAAAAAAAATGGCATTTGGCCAAAATGAGTATGAACTTGTCTATATCAAGTGAGAGATTTAAGTCCTATGGATGGCTTGTTTACCTTCTCACCATGGATTTTTCTTTTGTTTAGCAGATTTAAATGTGATTTGAAGCAAGACAAATTTATCAAATCTTGTCCCTGGGTAATCCCTGTAAATAGCTGATAGTATATAGGTCCCCCATGGTACAGGTGTACTTAACAAATGCATCTAACATGAAATGATGGTTTTCATTAATTACTGAACATAACTAACCAGACACTTCTCCATTTCAGCTAAAGTTTTATCTTAAGGTTGAGTGGCAGAAGCTACTAGAACATACACAAATTAACAATTGGCAGGTGACTTTATGACAAAAATATCGCAAGATTTTGTAGGTACACTGGTACCATGGAGCCACCACTATCAAGGAGTTTGACTTTATATTTAAAGAAAACAACTAATACTTTAGACAATAAAGTCTTTCACATCTACCTGTATCCTATTGTTCTTGCTGTCGCCGATGACAATGTTACCATAGTTATCTATGGCTATACCGCAGGGCTGGTTGAACATCATGATGTCCTTCCCAAAGCCCCCTAAGGTTCGCAGGTGGATCCCCTCAAATGTGGTGAAATACACAAGGTGGTGACCTACACAAGCCAGAGCTGTCAACTTAGCAAAGACATACTGTAACTAGAGCTCTGCAGAGAGGTGCCAATGCTTGTCTCTTTTACAACTCAACAACAGGGTGCAATATTTGAGATTTAAAGTTTGAACACCATAAGGTATAAAGAATAACTATTAAGTAAATATGAAAAAGAAAAAAATATTTTAAATTGTGTATAAGAAATGTAATTGCTTTGAATAAAAACAATTTAAAAGAAGAGAGCCATAATGGCCCTGGATCGCTCACCTGGTATCATTAGGCTATGTAAAATCAAGTGACCCCTGGGGCGTGCCAATTTTGACCCCAGGGCCATGATTTGAACAAAATTGGCAGAGGTCTACTAGGCCATGTTACATACCAAATATCTAACCTCCAGGCCTTGTGGTTTCTGACAAGAAGATTTTTCTAGTTTTTCCTATATAAGTCCATGTAAAATAAAGTGACCCGGGGGCGTGCTAATTTTGACCCCAGGGTCATGATTTGAACAGACTTGGTAGAGGTCTACTAGACAAAGCCACACACCAAATATCTTAGCTCTTGGCCTTGTGGCTTCTGAGAATAAAGGTTTTTAAGATTTCACTTTTAAAATCTATTTTTAGCTCCTGTGACCTAATTATGCAACAGACCGGAACCATTTGAACAATTTTTATAGGGGATCACCTAGGAACATCTTTGCCTAGTTTGATCACTTTCCCATCAGTAGTTTCAGAGGAGGAGATTTTTTAAGTAAATTGTTGACGACTCACGACGACGGAATAAGGCTGGTCCCTAAGCTCACCTAGGCACTTCGTGGCAGGTGACCTAACAAGAAAGTCAGTAGAACTGACAGATGCTCCCCGAAGAACTTCATTGTTACAAATAAGGCCTTGGTCAATGGGTGGGAGGATATGTTTAAATCCCCATTCCTAAATCATATCTATTCTCCTCATCAGATGAGATGTTTTACCAACTCTAATTTGGAGACTTAGTAACAGTTTACTATTTAATATGATAATATGTGTTACTCATCACATCTTTCATTGATTTTTTTAAAGTTTTTATACTACTGAAAATTAAGTCATACATTTCAATATGTGCTCATATTAAAGAGGTTAACCAACACTCTTGACATATGACTGGATATTTGAAATAGTGTATAATGGCCTAAACAACAATTAGCTGACATGATTATGATTGACATTACTAGCATATTGAATTTTGTGGGGTTTTGTTTAAATAATATCTCCTGTTAAATTAGGCAAATGACATGAATTTCAGTCAACAACATGGTAGTAGGGGCCATAACTCTCTTAAAAATTGAGGAACCAGGTCACGTCCAAGATATGCGTATCTACTCTTGGTAATAAAGCTTCCCATAAAGTTTCATTGAATTCAAGCCATTAGTTCCTGAGAAATAGCCCGGACAAGAATCATGCAACATGAACTATAGGCCAAAAAGTCAAGGGGCCTTAACTTAGTGAAAAAATTTAGGAATCGGGTCATGCTGACGATATGCGCATCTCCTCTTGGTGATAAAGCTTCCCATAAAGTTTTGTTGAAATCAAGCCATTAGTTCCTGAGAAATAGCCCGGACAAGAATCATGCAATATGTACTATAGGCCAAAAAGTCAAGGGGCCTTAACTCTGTGAAAAATTTAGGAATCGGGTCATGCTGACAATATGTGCAGCTCCTCTTGGTAATAAAGCTTCCCATAAAGTTTTGTTGAATTCAAGCCATTAGTTCCTGAGAAATAGCCCGGACAAGAATCATGCAATATGTACTATAGGCCAAAAAGTCTCAAGGGGCATTAACTCTGTGAAAAATATTTAGGAATCGGGTCATGCTGACGATATCGCGCATCTCCTCTTGGTAATAAAGCTTCCCATAAAGTTTCGTTGAATTCAAGCTGTTAGTTCCTGAGAAATAGTCCGGACAAGGAAAGTGTGACGGACGGACGGATGGACGGACGAAGCGGCGACTATATGCGTCACCTTCGGTGAGCATAAAAACAAGTGGGCCATAGAGACCCTGAATCGCTCACCTGAGTATAGGGTTACCCAAGGAACATATGTACTTAAACTTTGAAAACTTGCCAGTAATTTTGAAGGAGATGTTCTTTTAAGTTTTCATAATTCATTTCTTTTCATTGCCATGGCAACCAGAGTTTTACATGGATCAAGTTTATTTTAGCAATTTTTGTGAATGTTCACCCAAGGATCATCCCTGCCAAGTTTAATAAATTTTGTCCAGTTAAAAAGGGGCATAACATTCCTTTCAGAATGATGCCCCTTGTCTTACAACTGCACCTTGTCATGATTATCAAGTATTCAAAAAATCTTTTGTTATATCTTTCATAGTTTTCAAAAAATATACTAATTATGGAATTTTTATCAAATTCTATGTTAAAAAGGGGCATAACTCTGAAAATATAGATTTCAGAATAATGCCCCTTGTCTTACAACTGCGCCTTATCATGATCATAAAGTATCTCAAGTTTGGTGTTGATACCTTTAAAAGCATTTGAGTAATGGGCTAAAGTTTTTGCAAGACAATGCTGCAGCAATCGTAATAGCTCAACTTTGAAACAGATGACCAAACAAGAGGCCCATGATGGCCCTAAATCGCTCACCTGAGATAAATAGATTGACCCAAGGAACATCTCTACCAATTTATTTTAAAATCTGGCCAGTAGTTTTGAAGAAGATGATTTTTAAAGTTTTCATTTTTGTTTTGTTGCCATGGCAACCAGAGTTCTACATGGATCAAGATTATTTTAGCAACTATTGTGAAGGTTGACCCAAGGATCATCCCTGCCAAATTAATTCAAATTCTGTCCAGTGGTTTCAGAGGAGATGTTATTTAAAGGTTTCTCTAAATACATATAAGGCAAATAAGCCCCCCCCCTGGCGGCCATGTTTTTTTACGGATCGGAATTATATTAGCAACTTTGGTAGAGGTTGACCCCAGGAACATCTCTACCAATTTATTTTAAAATCTGGCCAGTAGTTTTGAAGAATATGATTTTAAAAGTTTTCATTTTTTTTTCTTTTTGTTGCCGTGGCAACCAGAGTTCTACATGGATCAAGTTTATTTTAGCAACTTTTGTGAAGCTTGACCCAAGGATCATCCCTGCCAAGTTTAATCAAATTCTGTCCAGTGGTTTCAGAGGAGATGTTGTTTAAAGGTTTCTCTATATACATATAAGGCAAATAAGCCCCGCCCCTGGCGGCCATGTTTTTTTACGGATCGGAATAATTTTAGCAACTTTAGTAGAGGTTGACCCCAGGAACATCTGTACCAATTTATTTTAAAATCTGGCCAGTAGTTTTGAAGAAGATGATTTTTAAAGTTTTCAAATTATTTTTCTTTTTGTTGCCATGGCAACCAGAGTTCTACATGGATCAAGTTTATTTTAGCAACTTTTGTGAAGGTTGACCCAAGGATCATCCCTGCCAAGTTTAATCAAATTCTGTCTAGTGGTTTCAGAGGAGATGTTGTTTAAAGGTTTCTCTATATACATATAAGGCAAATAAGCCCCGCCCCTGGCGGCCATGTTTTTTTACTGATCGGAATAATTTTAGCAACTTTAGTAGAGGTTGACCCAAGGAACATCTGTACCAATTTATTTTAAAATCTGGCCAGTAGTTTTGAAGAAGATGATTTTTTAAGTTTTCAAATTATTTTTCTTTTTGTTGCCATGGCAACCAGAGTTCTACATGGATCAACTTTATTTTAGCAACTTTTGTAGAGCCTCACCCAGGGAACATCCCTGCCAAGTTTCATTAAATTCTGTCCAGCGGTTTCAGAGGAGATGTAGTTTAAAGCAAATTGTTGACGACGCACGACGGACGACGACGGACGAAGGGTGATCCTTAAAGCTCACTTGAGCACAAAGTGCTCAGGTGAGCTAAAAATCATAAATTTTCATTGATATTAATTTTGGTGCAATCTGAAATAAAGTCAATTTCATGGCTCCATATAGTTATATTCAGTGCAATTGTTCTTGAAAAAAGTTGGTGGACTTAATTAACTTTTTTTTTATGTCATTAATATTGATGGATAAAACCTGTACAATCCATTAGTCCAAATGCTATTTGAATGATTTTACAGTTTACTAAACAGCAACAGTTAACATTCACCTCGCGTCATATGTACAGCTATAACAAGTTAAACACGCTCTCAAGCAAACCAGTACAGGTTGACCTAGCTCATTAATTTTATTGAAATGCATGTTGTTTGAGTGTGAATGTGTACTCACCAAGGTCACTGACAACTACATGATTGTCCTGCACTCCCAGGAAGCGACACTTGCTTTGTGGCCCTGCGGTCAGCAGAGGGACATAGGTGAACACCCAGGAGCACTGCCCGTCCTGGGACAGGTGGACCAGGCTAGGTCGTCTGTAATCAGTCTCCAGCACAAGCAGGCAGCGCCGTGGGGTCATGGCCAGGCCTGGAGTTGAATGTACAGTATAATGGGTGACAGTAGTCATTAAAGATTTTAGATAAATAAATAAGAATCCTTATTATTTCTGTACTAAGCAGTTAGTTAATATAAACTAAATATATAAAATGACCAATTCTAACAAGCCAGAAAAGTGTTTTACTAATATGTACTAATTTCAGCTTCTGGGTCTTAAGTTGTTCGTTTTAGCCAACTTTTAGGGTAAAAAGAGAGAAAATACTTACATTTTCAGTTCTTGAATGAAAAAGAAGTTGAGAAAGTGAAAATGTTAAAAATTACAATAACCTTATTTTGTGAACATTTATTAAAACACTTGTTATAAAATATGTCAGTTTGCTTCAAAAATATGACATTACATGTATTTCAATTGAATCAAACAGAAAATGAGGAAGCACTCTCAAGTGTTTGCCATCCTCTTGATATATATAAAAGAGACTGTCAATTTATGTCAAATTTACCTGGACTATTTTTTCAAAGAAAGGAAATAGAGTTATTACATATATTTAACATCTATGAGGTTTCAAGGATAAAAATCCCTCAACAAGAGTCTCTGGAGTAGGTGTGTCACCTGCTAAAGCATGACGGAAAAAATGGGACGGACAGACAGACTGATGGATGGATAGACAGATAACGGAAAAGTGATCCCTATGTGTTGACTCCGCTTACAGCAGGTGACACAAAAACTGCCCAAGTTGTTTGCACAATATTTTGCAGACCCATAACCGAAAACTTGAGCCATAAAATAATACAGCCCATAAAAAGGGATGAGACTAAGTGTTTCTTTTTGTTGTAGGGGTATAAACAGCTTCTCAACACTTATGATAGGGAAATATGTCAAGCTTCTTTCCAGTTTAACCTCTCATCTTGATTCAGAGACCACTTGTATTAAGAGATCATTTGTGTCATGTTCCCCCGGTCTACAGATCTGACTATACCAAATATGGGAGTACAGAGAATCCTTGCCTTAAGACCACCTCACCTTTAAGACCACTCGTTTTTCAAACTATTAAGACCACCTCGCTATTAAGACCAAGTTTCACTGGAATCAATGGTGGTCTTCATAGTAAGTTTTTACCATATAATCATAACATACATAGCAAAGCTTACCAAACGGTTTTGTGAACATGCTTTGCCCAATGTCCATGATGTAGGTCCCTGATTTATCAAACACTCGTATACAAATGTCATCCTTCACAAATATGTGGTCAAACTCATTGATCACCACCGCAGAGGGCCTGGTCATAGGGGGAAGCAACTGGAACAATCAACATTATCAGCCCTTTACCTCATGAATATTCATGTATAAATTAATGACACCTCATGAATATTCATGTATAAATTAATGACTTGACGAAACTTTAAATTGCATATAAATCAGTGGATTTTTCTAATGCCATGCAGACCGTGTAGAATTTGGGCCAGTTTTTTAAGCAAACAGAGGAGACCCTGATCCTATATGAGCTGCCTGATCTGGTTCTGCCCTGTTTGTCAATGCATCAAAATGAGTCTATATGAAACAAGAGGGCAATGATGGCCCTGGGTCACTCACCTGAGAAACAGGTATTAGTGGGCGGAAAAGAAACAGCAAAATTCTTATGATATTGTGAAAAATGGGCTCTGCCCTCTGCCAGCCATAAATTGAGAGAGTACTTTAGGACAAGAAGAATTTTCAAATTTTTAATATATACATATGAGGAAAATGAGCTTTAAGCCCCCTGGTGGCTCAAAATAATTTGAACACTCTTGGTAGAGAGTGATCTAAGGAACACTGTGCCAAATAACTTTGAAATCCAGCCAGTACTTTTGGCCAAGAAGATTTTTCAAATTTGTACTAGATTCATATAAGGAAAACGGGCTCCGCCCCCTGGTGGCCATGTTTTTCAACGGATCAAAATAATTTGAACAATCTTGGTAGAGAGTGACCCAAGGAACAATGTGCCAAATAACTTTGAAATCCAGCCAGTACTTTTGGCCAAGAAGATTTTTCAAATTTGTCTATATTCATATAAGGAAAACGGGCTCGCCCCTGGTGGCTATGTTTTTCAACGGATCAAAATAATTTGAACAATCTTGGTAGAGAGTGACCCTAGGAACATCTATGCCAAATGACTTTGAAATCCAGCCAGTACTTTTAAAGGAGAAGATATTCGAAGTTTTTCTATATAAATATAAGGAAAAAGGGCTCTGCCCCTGGTGGCCATGTTTTTAAACGGATCAAAATAATTTGAACAATCTTGGTAGAGAGTGACCCAAGGAACATCCATGCCAAATAACTTTGAAATCTTGCCAGTGGTTTTGGCCAAGAAGATTTTCAAAATTTTCTCTCTTTTTTTCCTTTCTGTTGCCATGGCAACCAGAGTTCTACATGGAATCAAATTCTTTGAACAACAAGGAACATTCCTGTGAATTTCCTTTAAAATTGGCCCAGTGGTTTAGGAGGAGATGTTGTTTTTAGTTAAATGTTGACAACGGACGACGGACATTCATCGGTCACAATAGCTCACCTTGAGCACATTGTGCTCACGTGAGCTAAAAATGGTTTAAACTGTTATTATTTCCAGGCAACATTCATGTATTCATGCAGCAATTTTCTTGTCAAGTTTCCTGGTATTTCCAATTTAACTTAACATTTTCTTCATTTCATGATTTCATTTCATCTCCATAACTATCATTTTCCCTAATTCTTCCAGATCTAAGCAAAAACCTGTGCAGCTTTCTGTCATTTTGTGAAGTACAAAAGAAAAGATCAATAAAACAATTTTGTCATTTTTTTGTACTAAAGTTTCAGCCATTTGCCACAAATCTTTACACTAGTTATGACTTTCAGCTTGGTACCTAGCCAACCCAACAAACAGCACATCTAGGTTATTCTGTTTACCAGTGCTCCAGCCAGGATTTGAAAAGGGCAGGGTGCTAGTGGCTCAAAGGGGCATCCGAATCGTGAAACGATGGGAAGGGGGAGGGTGCGGGACGGGGGTACCCCCTCCTGGAAGGGGGGCTTGGGGGATCTCCCCCTGGAAATTTTTTCAAATTAGGACTTTAAATAAGGCCTCTGGGAGATTTCCTGGTTGGAATTTTTGTTCTTATTCCAGTTTTTTTTTTGTATCAAGATTTTCATTTTATTATCCTTGTTCTTAGATAGCAGTGGGTTGGGGAAGCATCCCACTGACTATCTTACAAAGAGTTCACATATATGTTTATTAAAATCTCTCAGCATCATACATGTGAGATTTTTTATAAACAAACAGAAAATGCATATCTTAACATGTAAATAATTAAGCTCTTTTTTTAGAATCAAAGGATAACAAAAAGAGTTATTGAATCTTACCTAAAGAATTGATAATACTAATAGGAGAGGAAAGTATACATAAGAGAAAAAGGTGCTTTTGCATTTATGTGCAGATTTGATAAGTTGCTTGGAAAATTTTTTGCAGAGTTTAAAAAATGGAATTTGTTCCAAGAACATTTGATCACTAATCTTATTATTGTAAGGTTGCTTTTCCGGTCATCTTTACCAAAAGTAAAGAAGAAAAATTCCAATAAAGCTCACATTTCAGTTGCATATTGCTGGAAAAATTTTGACTACGTACATCCAAGTCGCCTCAGAAAATCATGGATCCCAGATAAATTCTGTTATAAATTTCTTAATATGTATACCATAGAGAGGCCCCCATTTTGATGACTCCATAGTGCTCTTCCCCACCCCAGGACATGAAAAAGGCATACCGGTAGTAAGTTGCCCTAAAAAGGGCAGTTGTAACTTGTATGTGCAATTTGATAAAAAAAAAAAAAAGAGCATTATTTTTTTTTTCAGAAAATATAATGAAATTCAAAATATGAAGCTTTCTTCTGTAACATTGAATATAATCCAAATAAAATGTATAAGATCTAGAATTGTTTATGTATTGGAATTAACAATACAGGAAATATCTTTTCAAGTTGAATTGGTTATGTAGAGACTCAGATTAAAATTGTAATAACTTTTAAATAAAATTCCATTTTGATAAACATAATTATTGTTAAATTAGATTTTTCATTAGGTTTTTTTTTTTTGGTCTCCAATTTTTTTTTTTCATAACACAATAAACCTCTAAATATATATATTTTTTAAATTTAGATCTGATATTTAAAAAAAAAAAAATAATAATAATAATGGAAACTTATCTCAGTGCATTACCCCACCCACTTCACTAAATTTACCCTACGATCATAAATATTGTAAGTTTAAAGACTATCTTTATTTCAAAAAATGATGTAAAATCTGTATTTACAGTTTCTTATTTCAAACATTTATGTTTTAAAACAATTTTTAATTGTTTGATGGCTGTAAACAAAATTTATCAGTACATGCTTTTTAAATGATTTTCTTCGAACATACCGGAAGTAAACATAGATACAGTTAAAAACTGTAATAATTTATGCTTTTAACATGATTAATCTATAGAGACAGATAAATTAAACATTAATGATAAAAATTATTATGACAATTATCCGCCTCTCATAACATAATTTTATCGGAAAATTTCACTGGTTGATATTTTTGGGAAAATGGAATTTTTCGTCTGTTAAGTTTTCGTCTGTCTGCAAAGGACTAATCTGACTTTTGAATTGTTGACACTGATTTGCCTAAGATAAGTTGAGACTTTGGAGAGAATAAGCTTTAGAATATTTGTTTTAAATCTGATGGCTGGACTAGGGCATGTTTTCCACTTCGTCATACTTGGAATTCAAAAGATGGCAGAATACGCGTTTTAGATGAATAATGACAACGTACTATATTTTCCCCCAGGTATTAGACAATAATACTTACCTTCGTAATAAATGCAATTAAAATTTACTTTTTTTGTGCCAAATATCCGGACATAATTGTGTTGATACTTATTACTAGAATAGCCGACTGTTAATTATGGCTTGTGCCGGTTGATTGACACCGACTTTGAACATTGGGTGACTACGTCTGTGTTACACACACACACACGCTAAGGTTTGTCGGCAAAATCAAAGGGGTTGAGGCTTGGGGAAAACAGTATGGGGTGAACTTTTACCAACAAAGGCAAAGCAGGGCACAGTCTGAAAGGGGCAGGGCGGAGATCAAAGGCAGCAGGGCGTATATCAAAGGCGGCAGGGCGCGGCGCCCTGCCATTTCGGCCTAGCTGGAGCACTGGTTTACCCTTTCCACTCTTCGAACATTTCTTTACAATATGACATAAATCAGCCACCATATTCAACTAATGGCAGACACAAAGACACAATTCAAAAAGTCCTTGCCATGAATGCAAACACAAACAAAATACAAAAATCTGGGTCCATTTCACAACATTTATTAACATCATTTACTAACATCAGACTTTCTTTAACTAAAATTCTAATAGTTTTAATTTAACTTCCTTACAAAATTTTAATCTAAAACTGTAAGTGGAAAGACACTTGTGTTATGGTCAAGGTTAAGTTTTGTGACAGACAGACAAACAAACAGATCAAACACAATATACCCCTGATCCATTAATGGGTTATCTTAGAGAAAATGATTTAACCCTTTCCCTCATATAGACTCATTTTGACGCACTCAAGAGGTACCACATAAAGCCTGATCTGCAGTAAACCACAGTTAAACCTTACCAAATTTAATTATAAGTCCTCATTTCCAGACCACTGAGGAGCAGCGAACAGCATAAAACCTGATCAGCCTGCGAGTAACTCGCAGGCTGATCTGGTTTTATGTTGTTCGCATAGGTCTTTTCATGGTTTCCTCTATGAGGGAAAGGGTTAAAACTTAGCCAAAAAATAGTTAAGAAAATATAAAGATTTAAGATTCTTTGTTTAAAAAGGATAAGGAAAGACCACCTGATATATTAAATTGATCACTACTTATCAGAACCAGATGGTGTCTTTCATTTGACACAATAGGGAGTCTGTTAGAGTAAGATTCATTAAATTTATCTAAAACTACTAGATTGTGGCGGCTTTGATATCTTAATAGCTCTATAAAGGAGCTAATATCAGATATAATATTTCAACTTCAACATTTTCACCTATTCTTTACTTTGAAATGAGAGCTCGAGAAATTTAGCGTATGTCAAATCCCGACTTCTTGTCCAATTCCTATGATACTTGTTTGTGTATTAAGTTTGTCCCATTGATAGTATTACTGAGTCTTATGTGTAAAGCTAGAGCTATCACAGATAGTGATAAATACACCTGCTACATCACAGTCACTGAATGATATCAAAAAAAAAAAATTGTTCAATAGAATGCAACAGGAAGGGACTTGATACAACACGACAACAGTCAACATCATTCCTATGTAGCTTCCACTTCACCTTGTGAAAGTGGGGGTATACTTAGAGTCAAGTCAAACCTGGACCTACGTTGGAGCCGAATGTACTGATGATACGTCCCTGGCAACTATACAGCTTTATCAGATGGTTCCCTGTGTCTGCAACGATAATCTCACCCTTGCTGTTGGTTGTGACCCCAATGGGAAAGTGAAGATCGGTACCAACCTTGAACAGCAGGGTCGCCTGGACGTCTGTAAAGTCAGCATATATAGCCATGGCTACACTATTACAATGAGCCTGCAAGCCTGATAATTGTATAATGCTCTAACAAGGCAGAAATATGTGCATTCAGTTTAATCCAGTAGTGATTTCTGTCTTAATATAATAAATCACAACTCTAGATCTTTTGAGAGTAAGCCCTATAGACAGTGACTATTTTACAAGATGTGTACATAAACCACACAGCTAAAGATCATTTAAAATGGCAACAACAAACAGTTCATATAATATTAAGAACATCAATTAAATATTAAGAACATCAATTAAAAACTCAAGCTGTCAATTTTACTAGACTTTGTCTTCCGTCCAGCAGTTCATTTAGGAGACATATAACTGGACAAGAAACTAACACAAAAGCCATGTGTTGACCATGTGTTGACCATAGGGACTGACCTGTGCCTCTCTTGTGCAGCCAGTGTGCCTGGAGGGCCCCCAGTCTGTAGTAGGTGGACTGGGAGGAGGTGGACTGATCCTCGCTGTGACGCTCTTTCTCTGTCAAACATAAAACACAATCTAATAATTAGTTTATAAACTAACTTATCTCTATTAACCTTGATAAGGCAGAGACCTATTAACCCTTTCCCTCATAGAGGAAACCATGAAAAGACCTATGCGAACAGCATAAAACCAGATCAGCCTGCGAGTAACTCGCAGGCTGATCAGGTTTTATGCTGTTCGCTGCTCCTCAGTGGTCTGAAAATGAGGATATTGTAATTAAATTTGGTAAGGTTTAAGTGTGGTTTTCTGCAGATCAGGCTTTATGTGGTACCTATTGAGTGCGTCAAAATGAGTCTATATGAGGGAAAGGGTTAAACATAATATTTAATAGGTCTTTGGACTGGAAAACAAGTAATTACCAGGTACAACTTCTACTAATCCTACTGAACTGTGTCTGGGTTGGACTAGTACTGGGAAAAATTAAAAAAAACCTCGAACACACAACCTTTGATCAGCAGTCATGCACGTCACCCCTGGATCACAGCACCCCTTTTTATAATTATACATGCTCAGTCCTTATGGTTTGAGTTGTCACAGCAGACACATTCTGAGTTTGAATTGAGTAAAAACCTTCCAAGTTTGTTAATTGCTTTTGACCTTGTCTGAACTGTAATTATATACAACTTAGCTTGCTACAAATTTTATCAAACAATGTAATATATCATGTCTGGATTGTTCAAAATCTTCATCTGATTGACTGCCTTTTAATGAGACAGATAAATCATGACTTAAGGAAACAAAAATATTTCATCAAACAGCAAATGATTTTTTCATAGAAAGCCTCCTAGTAAAGACATATTAACCCTTTCCCTCATATAGACTCATTTTGACGCACTTAATAGATATCACATAAAGCCTGATCTGCAGAAAACCAGTTAAACCTTACCAAATTTAATTACAATATCCTCATTTTCAGACCACTGAGGAGCAGCGAACAGCATAAAACCTGATCAGCCTGCGAGTTACTCGCAGGCTGATCTGGTTTTATGCTGTTCCATAGGTCTTTTCATGGTTTCCTCTATGAGGGAAAGGGTTAAACAGAGATAGGTAACTCCTGTAAAAGTCATTGGCAAATATTGTTTAGGCACACATTACATCATTAAATATTAGAATTTTTCAAAATAGTATGGAAAAATCACAGAGGAAAATGTAACTATAATATAAAATAATCATTTATCTCCCATAAGGAATTATTTTCAGTTGGATTTATTTTTAATATTTCTTTTAAATAATGGTTTAAGTTCAATCAGTGTGGCAGAGAAACAACACATTTTACATAGTTACCATTATTCTGTTACTTTTCTATGCTACATAAAACCTTTTTTTTGTTCTTGACTTATTTTGATACATAGGGTATCATTTTTATGGTAATGTGATGTTCTATTGTAAGCTACAAGTTACTTTCACATATCTTGAATAGAAAAGGAGATATTGGAAAATGGGACTTTATGAGAATTGGACAATTTATTATGAGCTCTTGTGAGATTTAGACTAGTTTCCAATCTTAAATAGCATTTATGCATACTGGTAACAAATTTACACAAATCTAAAAGGTGAAACATGCCCGGTCATACCATTTATTAAATATCACTAAATGGAAAGGGTTTATACATATCAATTCTGTCTATTATGTAAATCAAATGAACAATGGTTTCAGTGACATGCAGGTTGGTGTTTCTACCATGGTGCTACCTTGGTTTCAATGTCCAGTAATATGCTGGACATCGCAATAAGAGGACCATAATGGCCTTATATAGCTCACCTGAGTATCACTGATTTCCATAAAATACTGTGACTAAATTTGATCAAGATTGCTACTTAATTGTGGCTGTTAAAGTGTAAACAAAGTGGAACCTGGTATTCTCAAAAACTTAAGTGCCATAACTCCTAACCTACAAGGTAAATATCAACCCGACCAAAATTACCAAAAGATTATGTCCACTTACATTCTCATAAAGCTTTAAAAAGAATTCTTCAGAATGAAGAAATAGCAAAATTATTTGGTTCCCTGATATTTCAAGTGCAATAACTCTGAATCTACCATCTGGATATATCAGAAATTATCATTCTTGTCTGAGATATTATGGTAATTAACATTGAGTCTTTCTTTTGAACAAGGCTGCTGCATAAATGTGGCTGCTGGCTGCAGTGTAAAACAAACTGGAATCTGACTTTTTTTTTTAATCCTTCACGGACCACAACTCCTGACTTACTGGTTTGATTTAAGTCAGAACTTTGTTAAGAGACTATGGACATCATAACATTATCACCAATATAAAATTGACAAAAAAAAAAAAAAAAAAATATTCCTAATGGTTTAAATCTTCTTCAGCTTCCTTGTCTGACTTTGCAGAGACATCTTCTTCAGAGCATTTGCCTCCTCATTAGTTGAGCTCTTACAGGCACCACTACCAGACAACATAGCATTTGCCTCCTCATTAGTTGAGCTCTTACAGGCACCACTACCAGACAACATAGCAGTGTTCTTGTTTTCAGTATTAAGATCAGGATCAATGATACTTGCTTCCTCGGTTTTTATCAATGCTTTGTCCTCTGTAGAATTTGACATGTTTTCGCTTATTTTTTCTTTCTTAATTTCCAAGCTTTCGCTTATTTTTTCTTTCTTAACTTCTGACTGATTATTTGCTGTTTCTTGTTTTTCTTTTTTAACATTTGTGCCTAGAATTTCAATTTCATTCTCTGACTTGTTTACACAAATACTGGCAGACTGTTCACTTTTATTTAATGACGATTGTTCATTAGTGATATTTTTGACTGGAACAGACAATTCTACATTCACTTTTTCTTCTTCAGTAATATTTTTCCTGGTATCACGTATTTCCAATATTGTTTTACCGGTTCCTGCTGTACTCACCTCAGAAATATCTTCAGTATTATCAGTTGCAACACTGATCAAATCTACATTATCAATATGTTTGTCTACTAATGCACCACACTCAACAATGGCTGTATCAACAGGCGGTACAGCTTCATACACTTCTTTCATCTCATCCCTGCAATGTGCCTCTTCTTTCAGTAAATCTGTGTGAAGACATGTCCCAAGGTTTACTGGACTATCCTTACATATGTTAGTCACACAGCTGGATGCCTTATCTGGCAACTTGGGCAGTCTCAATGGCCTTCGCAACGGTTTCAGAGGCATAATAACAGGCTCATCTCGGTCTTCTATACCTGCACTATCTTTCTGATAAGCTGGAGATATTCTTATCCACCTTTGCCAAGATTCTTTTTCAGGTGTTACTCTCTCTAAGGATTCATCAGATCGCCCAACAAGGTGTTTTTCATTGTCTTGACCTAATAGCTTTTTTGCTCTTTCCAATAAACTTGTTGCAGTTTTCTTATGTACAGCAACATTTTTTTCAAGTTCATCATCCTTCCTGACTGACATGATATTCATATTTTCATCAACTTTATCTTCTGAAACAACTTCCCTTTCCACCTCGATGTCTTTCTTCTGAATTGATTGAGGAGAACATATCCCTACAGAAGATTCATCACTTAACTTTGTTTCCGTATCTGTTTCAAGTTCATCCTCCGGCTTATGATTTTTATATGAAGCCAATGTTGCTGACCCAAATGGGAGAGGAATTTCACTCACTGTTTCTACATTTGAACTTTTTTCATTCATGGAAAACTCGGAATGAGTTTTCTTTTCCTTTTCTTCAGCTGGATGTTCCAGGATTGTGTCTAGAGAATGAACTATGTCTGGTCTCACTGAAGGAATGGGTGTCTGTGTGACAAGGTCTTCAGGTCTGTACATATGAGAGACTGGAATCTTGGGCAGAACACCTGCATTGGAGGACCGCTGAAGCATGTCAAGAGAGCAGCTACCCCACGGTCCTACAGCAGACATGGAGCTCGTCAGGTAGGGGTTCAACGGAAGTTGCTGATTCAGCATTACATTTGGAGGTAGGGTGAATCCCGGTGGTGGCATTAGGTTGACCCTGGAGTCAAAGGCAGGATATGGCATGTAGCTGTACGGTGAGTGTACGGGAAGGTTTGCCATTGTTGCATCAAATCCAGTTTTAGGATTGGCTGCATAAGCAGTCTGAGTCCCCATTTCATTTACTTTTTTTTTCTGAAAATATTTAACTGACAATTCATCAGCATCATCAGTTTGAGTTGAATGGTCCAACATCATGACTCTATGTCTTGTTGTGCTGACATTATCTCCTACTTCAGGTTTGCTTTCATGATTGTTCAAGTCAGTCACTTTTTTCTGCAGCTCTGACAAGAGGGTTTCAGTGTTGGCTTTGTTCCCATCCACACTTACATCCCCAAACAAGGCAGAGTTCAGATAAGGGAATGGAATGGATGGTTGAAACTCCAATACGGTGAAGTTCTCAAGCTCTTGACCTTCTGGCTGAGTGGACAACATCCTGTAAATGGAAAATGCATTACAGTGGTTCCTGGAGAACAGCACTGATGTCTCCCCCACCCTTTCCCCTCACACACACATACACTGAGGCACACATATGCACAAGAGTCCTGTCATCAGGTACTTCCTTATTTGCTTTGAAAAAGTAGTAGATCTACCATGAGTTCAGTTAACAAACTTACTTTTGCAAACAGTGACTTGAAAATAGGAATACATTGTTATTTTTCACATTTAAAGGAGTAATTAGGAGGACAAGCAACAGGTAAGCACTGTGTAGCTAGGGTACAAAATGCTTGCAGATAACTCCAAAATTATGATGTGCAAAGTTATGGTTCTTGTGCACTGCAATTCTCCTCTATAACATCTATTCACCTATGAAGTTTCAAGGTTATAAATTTCACAGTGCATGAGTTATGCTTCGAACAAAACTTAACCCTTTCCCTCATAGAGGAAACCATGAAAAGACCTATGCGAACAACATAAAACCAGATCAGCCTGCGAGTAACTCGCAGGCTGATCAGGTTTTATGCTGTTTGCTGCTCCTCAGTGGTCTGGAAATGAGGATTTTTAATTAAATTTGGTAAGGTTTAAGTGTGGTTTTCTGCAGATCAAGCTTTATGTGGTACCTACTGAGTGCGTCAAAATGAGTCTATATGAGGGAAAGGGTTAAATGAATATGAACTTTATCAATAGCAATAACTCCAAAAATAAGATGTGCAGAGTTATATGTCTCATAGTGCACAAGTTATGTTCCAGACAAAAATTAAGTATCAAGTTTAACAATTGGGCAAAGACTCCAAAAAAATATGATGTCCAGAGATACAATTCTTGTGCATATGCACCCATATGATCTATCCACCCATGAAGCTTCAAGGTTATATATCTGCAAGTTTTTTCTCATTATGTTTGGAACATGACCCAATTCTCAGAATAAGGAATTTTTCATGTCCTTTTATGCAAAATTGGGGAAAAAAAAAACCCATATTATATATAGCAAATAAAACAACAAAAAAATTTTGGGGTTCATTTAATCCTTGTTTCATTAGGACTCGCTACTTTCAACTCCAAAAACATTGTAATCATGGAGATTTTTTTTTTCTTCCTTGAATTTGGATTTTTCTCCTTGAAATTGGGAAAAAATCAGATGCTTTTTGCTTTGGGAACACAACCCAATATTGGTAGTCAAAACGGGCAAAAAAAAAACAACACAAAAAAAAACCTGCGCCTCAAAGTGCATAAATAATGCACTGGACAAAAATTAAGTATGAAATTTAACAAAGGGCAATAATTCAAAATATATGATATGAAGAGTTACGATTCTTATGCATGACACTTCTCCTCCATGAGATCTATCCACCTGTGAAGTTTCAAGTTAATAGCTTTTATCATTTTTGAGTTATGCTCTAGACAAAAATTAAGTTATAAGTTTAACAAAAGGCAATAACTAAAACAAGAGGGCCAAGATGGCCCTAGATCGCTCACCTGAGAAAAGTATCATTCATTGCCTGTACAAAACAGATTGCTTAAGAATAAAGATGATGAGGTGAAACAATGTTCAGGAATTTTCTGACCCCATCCACAAAAGATATCATCATGACAAACATTCTGCCAAAGTTTGAGGATGATTGGACCAAAAATGTTGCCCTCAGAGTATAAACAAGATTTTTCTAAGATTTGACCTACTGACCTACTTTTCTGTCCAGCCCCATCCATTTTCAAAGTGGTTCAAGATATCATCATGACAAACAATCTGACCAAGTTTGAGGAAGATTGGATCAAAATTGTGGCCTCTAGTGTGTAAACAAGATTTTTCTAAGATTTGACCTACAGATCTACTTTTTGATCCAACCTGACCCATTTTCGAAAGGGTTCAAGATATCATCAAGACAAACATTCTGACCAAGTTTGAAGAAGATTGGATCAAAATTGTGGCCTCTAGTGTGTAAACATCAAAATTGTTGACGGACGACGGACAATCAAGTATCCCAAAAGCTCACCCTGAGCTATGCTCAGGTGAGCTAAAAAAAAATTGATGTGCAGGGTTACAGTTCTTGTGCATGACACATCTCCATTCGATTTACCCACCTGTGAAGTTTCAAGTTAATAGCTTTTATGTTTTTTGAGTTATTCTCGGGACAAAAATAAAGTATGAAATTTAACAAAGGACAATAGCTCCCATAATATGATATGCAGAGTTACGGTTCTTGTGCATGACACTTCTCCTCCATGAGATCTATCCACCTATAAAGTCTCAAGTAAATACCCTGTAAGCTTTTCCAGTTATGCTCCAGACAAAAAGTTTGACAGATGGATGGACAGACAACTCTGACAACTAGAATTATCACTGAAGGTGATTAATAACCCCACTACCCTGCTATTTATTATATATTAATGTTATTTACCAGCTGACATACCCATCAAAGTCTGTAGCAAAAATATGGTTCTAGCATGCAGGAAGAATGAAGCCTGTAATATTTGTCACATAAGTTTGATTATTTTAGAGGTAGTCTGAATTTTAAGCACTGCAAAACACAAGGAAGTTAACAACAGTTCATAATTCTTTCATTCATAATGAAATGAACATTTTGAGAGCCTTTAATTTATTTTGAGAAGATGATGGGAAGAAAATGAGCAGCTATCAATACATAATGAGTAATCATTCATAAACAAGCATACTGGCATTGATTTTCTATTGTTGACTTTAAGCATGACCTTGACCTTTGAGCTAGCAATCTGTGGTGTGTTCAGTCAAGCGAACATTTGCTCATGGTTGAGAGTTGGTACCCAGCTTACATTCATTACACATCGATAAAACAAGGAGTCAAACTGCTCAAGTTAACTCCCCTTCAATGAATGCACAGCAGGTTCTTTTGCATTGCACTCAGTCTTAATATGGTAAACCATTGTACCAAACTACTTAGAAATCAAGCAATCTATGTCAAGTTACAGCCTGGATAAGCATATTAGTTTTGATTTTTTTATTGTTGACCTCTAAGTATGACCTTGACCCTTGAGCTAGTTCTTTCACACAACACTCCATCTTAATACTATTGAAGATCATAGTGTGTAGCCCTACTTTGGGGCTAAAATAAAGGGAAAAAGTTGATTTTCCATATATTGTGTGCAGGCCAAATTCATAAAATCCACAAAATTCAAACCATCACAAAATTGAAACTTTTGATAAAAGACGTTGAATGACAAAATCTTATTTTAATGTAGGACAACATGTATAATCACAAAAAATGACCATGACCATCACAGAAACAAGTGAAATAGACTATAGTGTAGATACCATACAATGGCCAATCTAACAAAAGATAAGAACACTCCACAGTCATCACTGTAACAGTACATGACTGCTAATATTTCTATATCTTTCCATATTTCACAATACGGAACAGGTATTACAGTAATTCTCATAAACCGTATGGAATGTATACATCTAGATACATGTAAATATTCTGCGCAGTGACCGTGTTATGGTCTACAGGAGACAGACAGTGCTCGCTCACTGTGATATCACGTGATATCATCCTACTCAGAGCCAGACAGTTCTGGACCTAACCTTATGTACTGAGTGCCAAGCACTAGGGTAAAAAAATTGAAACATATTATAGAGGTGAACTATTTTCTCGGTACCTTATCTGGTAGGACTTGTTGATACTAATCCAGAAAAAGCTGCTAAAAGTTTGAAGTCCAAAGCATAAATTTCCTTATGAAGAAATCAAATTTGAAATATATTTGTAAGTGATTTGAATAATTCCAATGATATAGCTAGAAATAGATTTTTTTCTCTCACTATTTTGCAATCATGACTAATCTGATTATAGCATGAAGAGTTACTCTGATCTGAACAGTCATGTTTCAGTGTTAGGACACGAGGACGTCATGTCATGAATGGCTAGAGGACTTATACAGAGCTATAGATCATTTCTTTCATGAAATAGATGTTTCCCATTGAGCCTTTTGTTACCCCTTGATTCTGAAACCTATTGCTATTTACCCAAATTAATTGTAAATACTCAAATACCAAGTTTATCTGTTACTTTGCTTTTAAAACCAAAAGGGACTTCTGAAAGCCACAACTGAGAAGAAAGCAGACAAGCCACCTGAATGCATTTATGAGCTCCACAGCATTCTGCTGGTCCATGTAGGTGAAAAGGTTCCGATCAAAGACCAACAGTTTCTCTGTCTCTTCACACAGACTACTAATTGTTTCGATGTCATCCTCGTAGCCTTGCCTCAGTAGTGCCACCTCTTCTGTCTTCTCCTTCATTGATCTATCTATCCCCATAAGCATCTCAGACCTGCAGAGAAACCAACAAAGATTTCACACACATGTAAACAATTACAAAGCCTCTGTCATCAGCAGATTCCATAAAAGAAATTCATTAATTGCATATTTACATTTCTTCAATGGCAGCTATTTCAACATTAGGAAATATTTTTTAAGAAAATAAATTGAACACAGAAAGTGGGGATAGAGAAAAGCATGTCCATAATGCTCAAATGACTGATTTTAGGAAAGTATTCTAGAAGACTGTAAACTCTTATGAGAGTGATAGAGAATCAGAGAGAGAGAGAGAGAGAGAGAGAGAGAGAGAGAGAAAGAATACCTGAACTCCAGAAGGCACTCGGAAAATCTGTCCACATACTTAATCAGGTCATGTTTTGCTGCCTCTTTCTTACTCTGAAGCACTGCCTGTACGGACCTCAGCTTGCGGATCACCCCATTAAGATGCCGACACATTTTCCGCCCCTTACAGAGGCAATCATTCAACTCTTCTCTTAGGTCCCAGCTGGTATCCAGCTGCTGACGGTCTCCTCTGGTGCTCATTTTTTACATCTGCTGACAAAAAGAATAAATGTAAGGAGTGGAGAATACATGGCCTGAGTCAGGGATTAAAAGACCAAAATGCTAACCACTTTGCTAAAGTGCATGCCTAACAGCAAGGCAGTTGGATGGGCCTACATTGGTCAATTATTAATTATTACAAATGTGCTGAATAATGGAAACTCTTGTGAACATCCATTACACAAATTTTATAGACAAAATTACAAATATTGAAAAGGAAAATAATACTTTTATATACCGGTAAAAAGATTTTTCTTAAGATGCTAGATTGCAAACAAATTGAAATCTGGCTTTTTTAAATATTAAAAGGGGCATAACTCCTGACCTTTCTGGCCGATATCAGCCATTATCCAACCTTGGCTGAGAGATTATGGTAATAAACATTGTTATAAAGTTTGAAGATGACTGCTTAAGAAATAAAGATGATAAAGTGCAAACAAACTAATTATGGACGACAGACGGACGACGGCCATTCATCGATCCTAATAGCTCATCCTGAGCACATGTGCTAAGGTGAGCTAAAACTAAAAAGACTATGACTTAAAATATGATAAAATAAAGTGTCGTGGCTAAAATATAATAAAGACTTCGCATGGCTTAGAGTCGATGATAATGGCTTGGCAAAATGTCGAATTTGTTGGCAATTTCATGCCTTTGCAGACACTAAAGGGGGTTTGCACTGTGGGCAAATTGTAATAAGAAAAGACACTCTGTGAGCTCATGAAAAAAGCTCCAAACATGCATTGTGTCAGCTTGGTGATAGTGACACTAGAAATAAACACAAAAGTGTATTGGCTGATAAACAGTACTGCATGCAATAGCAGATGCATAAGGCAATTCTGTGGTGTTAAAACTGTTTGACTGTTAAATCAGTCAGTAAAAAAATGTTTCTAGTTTCAGTTTTATGGCAGTTATCATAATGATATGGGTTTTTTAATGCCTAAAAAAATATTTTTTATTGTTTGATGTCCAAGATTTATTAATGAAAGAAGTAACAAGTGTTTTTATTATTATTTCTTTTAATTAATTTTATTAGGAGTAGTAATAAAATTTCAATTATTTCCATATTTCATACCATTAGTTTTCCCCAAAATATGGACAAGTAGTGTTTTACTATGGACAAGTGAAATTAAATTTGGTTTTCTGTGGACATGTAAAATGAAATGAAATTTTGCCACACCTGCCTATTAAACAACACAATTTCTAGTGCTTTCTTTTGCAGGGTTGTAAAAGTAAAATATGCATTTGGCTATCAAGTTTGGAAATTTTTTGCACAGAATTATCAAAATTGAGAAAATTTAAAGTTCTGTAGCCATAAACTAGAGCACTGCAGAGTGGTGCCAATGCTCATCTGTTTTACATGTCAACAACGGGGTGCCACATTTGAGATTTAAAGTTTAAACACTGTAAGGTATAAAGAGTAACTGATAAGAAAATATGAATTTTAAAGAAAACAAGGGTCAGGACTGCCACAAAATACGCCAATCACAGTATGGGGACTCTCAGAAATAGCTCAGAGAAACAAGCTATTGTCTCCTAAATCCCATTAGTTAATGAATGTTACTTATTAAAACAATCATGTTGAAACATTTCCATTAATTTGAAGGAAAATGTCTCTTTTGACTTATTCAAGTGTTCAAGGGCCATAACTTCTAAATCATTCACGCGATAATGCTGAATATCAAACTCATCCGTGATTTTATGGCCATGCACATGTGTGAAAAGTTTGAAAAGGATTGGGCTAACGGTATTGAAGTTAGAACCTGGACAATCACAATTTCAAGTATTATGTGTACGTCAAGGGCCATAACTTCTAAGTCATTCACGCGATAATGCTGGATATCGAACTCATCCGCGATATTATGGCCATGCACATGTGTGAAAAGTTTAAAAAGGATTGGACTAACGCTATTGAAGTTAGAGCCCGGACAATCACAATTTCAAGTATTTTGTGTACGTCAAGGGCCATAACTTCTAAGTCTTTCACGCGATAATGCTGGATATCAAACTCATCCAAGATATTATGGCCATGCACATGTGTGGAAAGTTTGAAAAGGATTGGGCAATTGGTATTGAAGTTAGAGCCCAGACAACAAATGTTCCACGCCCGCCCGCACGCCCGCCGTGAGTGTTCACATAATACGCCCCATCTTAAGATGGGCGTATAAAAAAAATCTTACATTGTGTTACGCCGACGCAAGGGTGACTACCAGAGCTCTCATATTCTTTGAATAGTCGAGCTAAAAAGGACGTAATTCCGAAAATATAGCTTTTAGAATGATGCCCCTTGTCTTACAACTGCACCTTGTCATGATTATCAAGTATTCCAATCTTTGTTTTGATACCTTTCATTGTTTTCAAGACATTCTACTTAATAAGCAATTTTGACAAAAAATTTAAGTTAAAATGGGACATAACAAACATATAGCTTTCAGAATAATCCTCCTTGTTTTACAACTGTGTCTTGTCTTGAAAATTAAGTATGCAAGTTTTGTGTTGATCTCTTTCATGGTTTTCAAAACATTCTACTTAATAAACAATGACTAAAATTCTAAGTTATAAAGGGGCATAACTCTGAAAATATAGATTCCAGAATAATGCCCCTTGTTTTATAACTGCACATTGTCATGATTATCAAGTATTCCAAGCTTTGTGTTGATACCTTTCATAGTTTTCATATCATTCCACTTAATAAGTAATTTTGACAACAAATTTAAGTTAAACAAGGCAGTCCAAAGGACAGCTATATCCCCCGCCGCTGGCCAAATATTAGAATTTGTTTGGTCATAGGATTATGTTCACCTTAACCTGGCATGGTTGTAGCAGACATAGAAGATCAGTTTAAGACAATTTAACTTTCCGGAGTTATGTATGAATCTCAGAATTCGGAGGCACATATATTTAAAGTTTACTGACAAGATTTACATGGGAAACAGTACAAAGAGTGAACATCAATGAAGTATAGGATGTGTTAGACAACCACAAAATACATGTGTAACTCAATTAAAAACTTTATATATCATGACATAATTTGTATGATTGTGAACATGACACGAGATATCTAGATGATATGAAAAAGTGGAGGCTTAAACATTTGACCTTCAAGGATGACCTTGACCTTGAGCCAGCGTGACCGCCTCATGCCTTCTGCACATCAGCTCAATGAGGTTAACATTTTAGCCGAGTTTGAAGAAATTGTGTCCAAGCGTTCATGAGATATGGAGCGGACACAAAAATAACATTTGACCTTCAAGGATGACCTTGACCTTGAGCCAGCATGACCGCCTCATGCCTTCTGCACATCAGCTCAATGAAGTTAACATTTTAGCCGAGTTTGAAGAAAATGTGTCCAAGCGTTCATGAGATATGGAGTGGACACGAAAATAACATTTGACCTTCAAGTATGACCTTGACCTTGAGCCAGCATGATCCCCGCCTCATGCCTTCTGCACATCAGCTCAATGAGGTTAACATTTTAGCCGAGTTTGAAGAAAATGTGTCCAAGCGTTCATGAGATATGGAGCGGACACGAATATAACATTTGACCTTCAAGTATGACCTTGACCTTGAGCCAGCGTGACCGCCACATGCCTTCTGCACATCAGCTCAATGAGGTTAACACTTTAGCCGAGTTTGAAGAAAATGTGTCCAAGCGTTCATGAGATATGGAGCGGACACGAAAATGTTTCGGACACACTGACGGACTGACGGACGGACGAAGGGCATTCCTATAACCCCCCTCCCGCTTCGCGGCGGGGGATTAACAAGGGGGCCAAGATAGCCCTAAGATGCCCACTGAGGAAAACTGCCTTTATTGCCTGTACAAGGTTCTAAATTATAGCATAATTGTACTGAATATATAATCCATGAGATCATTTCAATTCCACAAACTAAACAGTGCCTGTGGTCAAAATCTTTTAAACTTGACTGAGAGATTTTGACTTTAATCATTGTCAGTGAAACTTCAAAATGATTGCTTCAGAAATGAATATGCTAGAGTGTAAACAGTGAAATCTGGCATTTTTATTCATTAACGGGCAATAACTCCTGACTTATAATCTGATATCAGCCATAGTCGAACTTGGCCTAGAGATTATGGCTACATTGTATTAACATTATCAGAAATTTTGAAAATGATTGCTTAAGAAATGAAGATGCTAGAGTGCAAACAAAGTTAAATCTGGCAATTTATAACATTAAAGGAGACATAACTCCTTTTGTAATTGGCCGATATCAGCCATAATCAATCCTGGCAAAAAGAAAATGGCTATAAACATTGTTATAGCATTTGAAAATGATTGCTTAAGAAATGAAGATTGTAGAGTGCAAACAAACTGAAATCTGGCATAACAGGCCAATATAAGTCATAATTGAACCTGGCCAAGAGATTATGGTAATAAACATTGTCATAAAGTTTGAAGATGATTGAGGAAGGAATGAAGATGCTAGAGAGCAAACAAACTAATTGTGGATGACGGACGGTCAGCAGAGTAACAGATAACTTTTGATGGCAATTAGTTTAAACTACAAGCTATTTAAGGCAATTAAGTTTTTTGCCAACACTTTCCAAGAACAATTAGTTTTTCTGCATTTTTTTGACAGTTTTTTTTTCTGAATTTTCAATTAGTTTTACTTCATTCCCATCCTAATGAGCTTATAGTGTCACAGTATGTGAAAATTAACCTGAAATAAATTGTAAAATATAAATGATGTAATTGGTCGTGTGCATGCATTAAAATCTTATCCATAAACATATGAACATGTTATAATAAGACGGTCAAATGACAATTTCCAAGAATCTAACATTTCCGCCGGTACTTGAGAACCACTGTGCTGATAAAACGACATTCCAAATGATATGGTTTAAGAAACTGCCCACGATTTTGTAAGGGTTTGGTTCCTTTCCAATAAAAAACAAGTGACAGGAGTTGTCACAAAACCAGGTTTTCTTTTCGCAATGTTTCATCCCAGTACAGATTATTTGTATCAGTCAAATAATTTTGTGCTCATTGTCTATTATATCTTATGCAAAAAAAAAAATAACTAAGGGCCATAGCTCCATCAAAAATGGTCAAACTGCAAAACCAATCATTACTATATATTTTAAAATTAAGGAGTTATGCTCCATATCAGGAATTTATATGAAGGGGCAAACATGTAACTCCAAAATTATGAACCACAGAGTGAGGTTCCTATGCACTGCATTCTGCCTCAATGAGATGTATGAACCTATAAAGTTTCAAGTCAACACCTCTTATAATGTAGGAGTTATGCTCCGGAAAAGGAATTTTATCAAAGGGGCATAACTCCTTCAAAAGTGGTCAAACTGCAAAACACAGGTAATATTCTCCAGGGTGACTTAGTGAAGGTACTTCTGTTAAAGTATGGGCAAAATTTATTAAGAAATGTAGAAGTTGTGCACAAAAGAATATTTCCCTTTATATTACATCCGTTAAGGGGCAAAGGGCCATAACTGCATCGAAAATAGTCGAACCACAAAACCCTGACAATATGCACCAGGTCACTATGTAATAATGCTTCTGTAAAAGTTTGGGCCAAATCCATTGAAAAATGTAGGAGGAGTTGCGCACAGAAGAATATTTCCCTATATATTACATATGTGAAAAAATAACAAAGGGCCATAACTGCATCAAAAATAGTCGAACCACAAAACCCTGACAATATGCACCAGGTCACTATGTAATAATGCTTCTGTAAAAGTTTGGGCCAAATCCGTTGAAAAATGTAGGAGGAGTTGCACACAGAAGAATATTTCCCTATATATTATATATGTGAAAAAATAAAAAAGGGCCATAACTGCATCAAAAATAGTCGAACCACAAAACCCTGACATTATGCGCCAGGCCACTATGTAATAATGCTTCTGTAAAGGTTTGGGCCAAATCTGTTGAAAAATGTAGGAGGAGTTGCACACAGAAGAAATTGTTTACGCCCACCCGCCCGCCTGCAGACATACCACAATCTAATAACCAGAGTTTTCCTTCGGAAAACCTGGTTAAAAAGCTGGCAACCGATGTTTCCATTGTTTTTCTGACTCTTCCACACTTAGATTTTGACATTTTGTTGCAGAATTTTCAAGCATAACGCTATTTCGGAGAACTTAAATTTTATCGTTCATGAATTAAAATGTGGTTATAGGAAAGCACTGCAGATTGCTAGAGTGCAGTAACCTCCCTTTGCTACCAATGCACTAGTAAACATGAAAAACAAACCTACACAAAATGACGGCATCTTCGAGCACAATTTGTTTTCCATTATTTAATTTTGTTTTTGAGCGATTAGATTTCAATTCGTTTTTCCTGAAAAACAAGTAGTGAAAACAATAAAACGAAGCTTATCTGCTGCTCTGGGACAGACGAAGGACAATTATCGATCCCAATAGCTCATCCTGAGCACATGTGCTTAGGTGAGCTAAAAAGGGCATAACTCCAAAAGTACATGTAAAGCTTTCAGAATAATGACCCTTGTTTCACAACTGCGTCTTGTCATGATGATCGAGTATTCTAAATTTGTGATATGATAAATCTCAGTTTCAAAACATTCTACTTAAAAAGCAATTTTGACTAAAATTCTAAGTTACAAAGGGGCATAACTCTGAAAATAAAGATTTTAGAATAATGCCCCTTGTCTTACAACTGCACCTTTTCATGATTATAAAGTATCCCAAGTTTGGTGTTGATACCTTTAAAAGTGTTTGAGTAATGGGCTACATTAAGTTTTTGCACAACAATGCAGACCAAGCGATCACAATAGCTTGACTTTTTCTTCGAAACAGACAAGATTAAATGAGGAACTCAGTATTTGATAACAGATTTAAACTCACTTAAAGTTACCTTAAAAAAAGGTAGATATCTAGTACATCACACTGGAAGAAATAAATAAATTCCTGAAGTATGCCTCATTTCCTGTAAAGCTTTCTGACATTTATCTATAGGTGATAGTTGCATGCATATATCCCTTGAGGAAAAATATTCAGCTTAAAGCATAAATAAATTCCTATCAATGAAGTTGAATATTTAAATTGTTTTGCTGGTTTTCAATATACTACTCCAATTGATCTTAATATTTTTAGTCATTTCGAGAGATATAGGTCTAACTTAGAATGAAGTGGATTATAAGTGCTGGCCATCCACTGCAATTTTCAGCCGATAGACGATTATGGCATGATACACCATAAAACCTGTACACATTATATCCTGAAGTGGGGCCAACCAGTCCTGGAACTACCCTTAAATGCTGTGCGCCAAGAAAGGGAGATATACCAGTGCCATTCTTTACAACTTTGTTATGTTGGGGCCAGGTGATATTTATCTGTCAACCACACTTGAAATACACCACATAATTATGGCTATTGCCGAAATACTGCATACAGCATGCCATCAATTCATATTTGATAAACGTACCTAGTAATGATTTCATGATAAATTGAGAGCTTGGTTTGATGTATTTTTTGTTGATTGCACACACAAAATACAACACTTCATTTGAAGAATAACGAGTTTCTTATGTCGCCAGTTTCTCCAGACCCCTCATTACACTGAAGCAGCTTGTGAGGCGTATTCCCCCTAAAGATGTATGTAGCCATTACATAAAAAACAAGGGCGATGATAAATGGGACGAAAACGTTCCGTCTAAAATTGATTCCGTCTATAATTGTAACATTCCGAGGAATTTTTAAATCTTTCTTTGTGAATTACATGCAACAACTCAAACAGACAAACCTTCCGTGTATCAAAGAGAAACGAATAAGTTTACAACAGGTAGGATATGAACGTTGTTACTTTTCAGTGCAAACGTGATGCTGCTGTTTATTTAAGAAATGGAACCAGCCAATAGGAACCGCGCGAAACAAATATAATCTCATAACCATTGAAATTCAAATTGAAATGCATTTACCAGATTTTGTCCAAATATATATTTCTTTGCATCCAATTTAATTATTTTCATTCTTAAATCACCTTAACTTAAAATATTGACAATTATACAAAGCTTTTGACAAATATTGCTTTGAGAATACCAAAATAGATTATAGACCGCCAAATTGAACTGTGTTGCAGACGACGAAGTAAGTTTTTGCTGTCTAGAAGACTACACAATTATTGTTACACTTAGATTATCTATATGTAGTCTATTTCTTTTACGTTTGTTAGGAAGTGTGTTGAAGTTCGGATTAGAATTAGATCTAGGCTAGGTAATGCAAAGAATTATTAGATTCTAAGTAGATCTAGGAAACTCCTGTAACATGTTAACATTGCATATTGCAAACTTTCAAAAACGTATTGAAAAATTACAGTGGAATATGTAACCATATTATAAAATAAACATTTCTATACTGCAGTGCAATTCTAAAGATTGATTTAGGCCTATTTTAAAATTCCGTTTAAATTATAGAGCGGTGGCGTATGGAACGCCAAATCTACATAAACTCGAATATTTGGAGATCTCTTTAAATATTTAGAGATATCTTGAAATGAATTACTGATATCAACAAATCATTTGAAGATATCAACAAATCATTTGGAGAGATCTTCAAATGAATTAATGATATCAACAAATCGATTGTTGACCTCTACAAATCACTTCAATTGTAGATCTCTTCAAATCATTTGTTGATATCTCCAAATCATTTGTTGATATCAATAATTAAATTCTATTAATAAAGAAGTACCGATATTATACCATTTTCACTAATGTTTCTTTTTATCATTTTTAAAACACCTATTAAATCTGACTTGACTATTTGAGCTTACTGTCGTTTCGACAGTATTTCAGTCATATAGCGACATCCAGGATCTAGAGAAAGAGGGGGAGGGGAGGTAATTATAATCGCATGTACTTTTATATTTGTCTTATTGTTAGGCTACTTCCTATGTCGGACAGTACTAAGTATTACATATGAAATTTCAATGGAAATAAGAGTTGATGTATAATTTCCTTTTTATTATCATCTGCAATATATCTGTCCGTCTGATATATTTTGTCAAAATATTTATGCTGAACATACTCTGGAGTATCCAGTTCTCGCCAGCATAAGAAGTTATTGCAAGAAGAATTAACAAAATCTCTCACTTTTACATTAAATATACTATCAAATGCATCAATATCTTCCCTTCAAATGTAATAAATTGTCAATGGTAATTGACAACAATTTTTAAAATAACTGTCAAAATCCAACAACAGTCAAAAATATTATTTCTAAAATGGCGTCTCATGTTCTCGACAGTGAGCTAAAAATGAGTCTGTCACGAGTATGGTGAACATATAGAGACAAAATCTGTAAACGCCAGTTACAATGAAGTTCTGTGTTCTTCCTAACAGCACAGACTGGTGTGCAAAATTTTATATGAACCAAATGAGAACAAAAAACACAATCACACCCACAATGTCCATTTTATTATAGGGTGCCCTCCGAGTTTTGTAACTGGAAGTACAATTGATATTTGCTCTTAACATTGTTTCCTTTCATATAGAGAGTCCATGCAATTTTGGGGGTACATGGCCAATATTGGGGGTAAAAAACCCTCTACAGGTGGTAAATGGACATGCTGTGTTATAATTAACAAGCGTGGAATTCTCTATCAGATTAATAACAACTATGGCTCTAAATGACTTCCGTACATATGATTCTTTAGTAGTGTATTCATAATTAAACATACACTATTTTAAAAACAGATGTTGGTTTACATTAATTTTATGAATCATTCATTATCTGCTAGCTGAGTGTTATCGGTTGATTTAACGGGGGTCCTCCGTGGCTGAGAGGGTAAAGTTGCTGACTTTAACACTCAGCCCCTCACCGCGTGGGTTCGAATCCCGGCAAGGTCATTCGGATTTTCATGTGAGGAAGTCTTCCAGCCGGCTTTCGGTAAGCCGGTGGTTCTATCCGGATGCCTCCGTGCATTCGGGGTCTTCCCCCCACCAGTAATTAGCTAGACGTCGCTATATGACTGAAATACTATCGAAGCGACGGTAAACTCAAAAAGTCAAGCCAAGTCTAGTCGGTAAAACCCTCACCCGCTTTAATTACAATATTGCAAAATATTGGAATTGCTGATCATTAACTTGAGTATTAGATACATATTTAATATTTATATACATTGTATATATAATAATATATTGTATATCTACTTAATTTGTCAAACATCTTAATCCCGTATCTTGAAACTTTTATCAAATTGTTTTTGTTTTTTATTTTATAGATTTATATATTAAATACATGATATTAAGAACGAGTCGCCACCTCAAGTCGAAAGCATTCGACTTTGCTATTTTGTATGTCTGTGCATAATTATGTTCGTGGACAAGCATTATGCCTTAACAGAGATGTGACTACATAGATAATGTAGCTTCGTGGCCTTAACGTTGTCTTTTTATAGTAACTATCAATTCTTATTTTTGTAATAATGAAACAAAATTCGTGTGAGAACAGTTTATCAAATGTTTAGGAAAGATTAGTAGACTTTCACGGGTATCCGAGAATACCCTCCACTGTCCGAACATTTTCAACACATTAACTTATGCCTCCACTAAGCTTTAGGTATCCGGGAATACCCGAAACCGCTCTACGCATGAAAAGAAATCATTTATAAATGTAATCTAAGTTAATAATTTGAATCTAATGATTAAGCATACACCATAGATCTATGTAGCAAAGGCCAGGCCTACATCTACCAAAAAAGGAATTTTAATCTAGGTCTAGATGTGTATATATATATATATATATATATATATATATATCTGAAACCTGAGTCGATGAATTTTGTGTCATGAAGGTAAATGGAACCATGATTTGTGTTTATGTAGATTTAGCGTTCCATAGACTTGGTCGGCTGTTAAACGATTACCGTATGTGTGTATATATATATATATATAGTTTTTCGCTAAAAATTATTAGTCTGCCTTTAAAATAAGCCTAGTCATGAACTTGTGGCAATGCTTCAATGCAAGTATCCCCACCCACACGGGCATGATTGATCTCAATAAGAATCTAGGCACCCAGGTATGATTTGTACACCCATGTCCATATACACACAGGCATCTACGATACTTGATATCACGGTGGGTCAGAATGTCAGATCAAGCACCAAATGTTGCCAGCTATAACCCAGAAGAGGTCACAGATCAGTTGGATTCTCTCAATCGCAAGCTTGCAGAGATGAAGGAATCCATCCTTAATATTAGCTGTAAGTAAAGCTCCCCGCGTGTCATAGGCAAACCTTTTACAAATGGTTACATCATCATACTGACCATTAAAATGTTTCGCTTGGATCTGGCTACAGACAATATTTTGGTAACTTCGGGAGACATGATGTAGATATTGTGCCGCATTACAGAGAGGGTCTAACAGAGTTACATCAAGATGCTGCCCTGATACCTAGCAACAGGATAGTCTTTTTTTTATGCTTAGAATAAGATATACATGTGCCATTTAAATGACTCTTGGCTGTCGTTTCAAGATATCGAATCAAAGACTTCCCGGTTCCATACTTTTTTTGTAATCAATAAAGATGGCACTTAATAATTCATGATTACACAAAGTACATTGTATGTATACACAACTTGTACTTTCTTATATTCGTGCATACCTTTGTCCACAGTGCGCGCCCATATCCTGGAAGCTGACCTAGCAACACTGTATAACCCAGAAGTGGAGGAATCCCTTCGTCAAGCCGAGACCAACTGTGAACACTGTCACCAGGCCATGTGTGCTAGGAACATTTAAGCAACCGTCCATGAATACTCAGGAAAACTGACCATACCAACAAAACACATGAATAAAACTTTACCACGTATTTGGAAACTCGTCGTATTTCATTTTCCCCTTCATGTATGGATTGCTAACACAAAGCCTCTCACGACCGTGGGTTCGGATCCCGGTATAGTCACTTGGCTTTTTTTTATCATGAAAAGAAGCCTTCCAGCAGACTTGAACTTGCTCGGTTGTTCTACTCGAATACCTCGACGCCCTTGTACTATAATACTGTTATGGCGACGGCCTTCACGATATGGTAAAGTTGACATGACATGGCCGCGAGATAAAGTTTATAATTAAAACGTCATTAATATTGGTGATATCGCACTGATTAACACATCATGCGGTCGCAGCCAGAGGCGTAGCTCGGCTAAACTGAATGTGATAGCACGATTTCGTACCGCGTGGGACATAAGTTTGAAATACAAGCGGGACTGACATTAAAGTTTTATATTTTTCAAATTGAAACTATTTCAGCTTCACGATCGGATTTTAAGTATTTAATTGCACAATTAACTTTTGTTTGGTTATTACATTATTTCATCAGACTCGATCGGAATGATTTTCAATGTTCTTGCATCGAAAATGGTTGCAAGTAATATGTATTGTTCAAACAATGAAAGGAGTCTCTATGGGCGTCCTGTTGACGAAATCCCTATTAATAATATAAGGCAGATTTTAAATTTAGCAAAAAATAAATATCCATATCGATGTATAAATTACACAAGTATAAAATAATGTTTCGTGCATGGATGCATCGATCCGCATAAGAGAAACTGAAGCCTGTGAGGCAATATACAAGTTTCAATCTAATTTATTAACTTGCTTTTGGTATTATAGTTTAAATGATTTATTTCCTAATTCGCTATTCTCAGCTGTTGATGAAATATTTACCCTTAACCACTCGAGAAAAGTAAATGATACCGTTAAGCAGGACGATGGCGTATATATATATATATATATATATATATATATATATATATATATATATATAATTCATGTACGTTACAGCGACACCCTTAAAAGATAATTATACTAGTATTGATAATAATTTACGTATGTATGAAGATTATATATGTGTGAATTACTTCAGTAATAAATGTTACTTCATTTTTGGGGCAATGAAGTTGGTGGTTTTGCCAGTTCACTGAACTGGTAGTCAAATTAAATATCTTCAACAGAATTTGATAAGGATTGAAAAGTTCAACAAAAACACGTTGTTGTTGTTGTTGTTGTTGTTTATTTTTCTCATCTAACACTTTAACAAACAACGTTTCAGCTGTATGCCTTCGTCAGGTTTAAAAAAACAACAACAAAGATATGACTACAGCTAAACATTAGTCATAATAACTCGAATACACTTTGATGACTTTACACAGATTCTTTCCAACTGTTCGACCACTATTTCCCTTCGTCTTCATTCGTAAATGTCTGCCATAAGATACATAGGACAAGTTACCCACCAGTAATATATAGAGCGTCCGTCTCGGGAGCGACAGGTCAGCGCGCAGCTTTAGCTGGCACCTCCTAATAAATAGCTGAGGTGGACCAGCACTTCTAATGGCCGTAATTGTTTTGTTTTCGATCCAAAATATGCAGATATTAAGATTTAATATATATATAGAGAGAGAGAGAGAGCAACACGTGTAAAAGTCATGTCAAGAAAATGATTAACAAAGCATAGTATATATGAATATAGCTAAGAAGACGTCTCAAACATTAAGCATTTATAGATATATCTCAAAGAATTGTATATATTGACAACTGGTTCTCCCGGATGTACCTCAATGATGGCGTGTCAGACTTACAGTATTTTAAAAAATACACATTTGTTAATTTGGTTGAAATTCCAATTATGAAAATGTTAAAATTGGCAAATAGATTGTCCGACCATTGGCCGCCGTTTCGTTTGTCTTCTTCGAAGTTCCACGAAATATAGAGAGTTTTTATCAGCCATGTTGTGTGTTTTACATTTTTAAATTCAGGCATCAAGAGACACTTAAAAGTATTTTTTTATTATTCATCATACATAAATTATGAGAGAATAGCCTGGATGCTATATTTTATTGTTTACTGTTGGTGTTTTCGGTACACACAGGCATTATTCGACATAATTTGTAAAAATATGAATGTATTAGAAACCTGCCGTTAGAGCTTAGAACGAACTCCGGCTGCATTACATTCTTCAGTTTACTTTTAAATTTCGATTTTAACATATTTATGTTTTATCTTGAAGAAAATATGTGTAGGCACGTGCCTACTGTGCCTATAAATCGACGCCCAGCTAATTACAATTAGTTTAAACATTTATTTTCATTTCAGAAACAAGTTCTTACAACTTCTTAAAAGAGTGACCTTACTGGGATTCGAACCCACAGCGGTGATATGAGGCTTATCAGTTTATTATTACCATTTTTGACTTATACAATAGGTACATCGTCAACCATTATAATTATACAATACGAGAGGTGTTCGAAAAGTATCCAGAAAAGTTCCATAAATTATTTATTAATATGGTATTTAGAATAAGATTTTCAAAAGTGACACTTTGATATATTTTGAACTTAATCCGAAAGAGAAAGTGATACAAATTGCACTCATGAAAAATCCACAGTCACTGTGGCAACATCGGGTGACGTTGAGCGGGTCAAGATTTGTAAATCTTCACATGTTTACTTGTCTTTAACGATCACATATAGACATATTCCCAACGTCAAAATCTGCCCAAAATATACGACCTTTTCTCAAGGCCTGTGTTGAAATCTGACATTATTTCCTTTAACATCGGAAGTAGCGAACATCCGTTTTGCGAAACCCGTAAATATGGCACAAGAACATCGCTATCCCATAAAGTTTTGTATAGTACATGTAATGTTTAAAACGAAATCAGTGACGTTCCCCAATATTACAATAAGGAGGATAGATATACTATACTAATAAAAAAAACAAAAAAAAAAAAAACATTTCCAGCAAAAATTGTTAGTGTAAAACTCATGAAAAATAAATGATTTTCTTCTTTTAAATGCCAATTCAATGAACTTTCCTACCATCATTAACTGTTCTTTATTACTACACCTTACTAATTCCAAAAGTTTAGCCATGCAAGGCTTTAAAATAATCATTTTTGATATATTTTAATCTCAAGTCACTAAATAATGTACACTTAATACAAAATGATACTCGTTTTCTAAATCATTTTTGTTACAATACACACACCTCCTTTCATCTCTCTCCACCCTGTCTCTCACATATCTACCAGATTCAACATATTTTAACATATGAGATGAAACTCTAAGTTTAGTTTTTGCTACCCTTATATTTCTAGAAAAGATATTACATAAGTATGATTCCATTTTAAAATTAATTTTTATGTGTCTATACAGTTGAACCTGGTTACTCCACCACCTCTCATTCAAATACCCGGCGTCATTCGAAATACTTTGTTTGTCCCAATCACTCTCCTTTCTTTTTTCTCGTGAGGAAGAAATTTGGAATTACAATGGTGTCGCCATAGACATAGTAGATGATTTTAACTACTTAGGAACCGTCTTCAATTATACGGGATCCTTTCTAAAAAATCAGGAATATATTGTTGGAAAAGCTTTAAAATCAATAAATATCGTATTATATAACTGTAGGCAGGTTCAGATAAAGCCTAAAATTTTGTGTCAACTGTTTGATTCTTTTGTAGGATCTATTTTGTCATATAGTTCTGAAATTTGGGGATTTAGTAGGTAACATAACATTGAGAGAATACATTTGAAATTTTTAAAAAGAATGTTGGGTGTAAGATTATATACTAATTCAAATGGTGTATATGGTGAGCTGGGAAGATACCCACTGTATAAAAATAGATATTCACGTATAATAAAATATTTGTGGAAAGTAGCCAACAGTGATAATATTTTAATCAAGGCACTATATCAGCAGGGTGGGGAAACGATAAAAATTGGGTTCAAGTGTTAAACATCAAACTTATGGATTTGGTTATATTTTTATTAGTGTTCAAGATTTAGATATTAAAACGTTTCAGAATATTTTTAAACAAAGAATAATTGACAATTTTATACAACAGTGGCATGTTTCTATTGAAGGAAGCTCAGTTTTACTTAATTACAATTTGTTTAAAAACAAGTTTGAATATGAGTCGTATTTAGATATATTGCCATACTCGTACAGATGTTTATTTTCCAGAATTAGATTATCCTCGCTTTCCCTGAGAATTCAGACAGGTAGATATGCCCAAAATAGATTAGCTCGTAACGAACGAATTTGTGTCAATTGTGATTCTGGTGACATTGAAGATGAATATCATTTTATTTGTATATGTAGATGTTTTCACGAATATAGGAAAAAGTATGTAAAAAAAAATACTTCTATCGAAGACCATCAATGTTTGAATTTTTGGAACTTCTGAAATAAACTGATAAAAAGACTTTGTTAGATTTATGCAAATTTATAAAGGAAGCGTTTAGCAAGAGGAAAAATAACCAAATGATTAATTAGGGTGTTCATCCCCACTTCACTTCTCAATTTAGTTACGTGATTTTGTATTGACGAAAACTGTAATTATGATATTGTATTGAAGATGATGTACTATGTACAAATCTAAATAAACAATATGTTCTGTTCTTATTTCTATATAATATAAAAATATCTGGGTTATTCAAATTTGTGCCATTCGAATACCTGGCCTCATCCGAAAAGATTTTTTGGCCCGTACCAATCAATTCGTATGATTTTCGCACCTCCTTATCCGAAGTCACTGACGAGCATTAATTACCGGCGACATTTTGAAAACAAACAATGGAAAGGTGCGAACGTCAATTAATTAATTACTGAAATCGGTAGAGACAGCCGCTTACAGTTTTCATAAATTGTAATTTGATTGGGTGTTTGTGCCAATCTCCAAGCAGAGTTGTCGTTCGTACCTCACATAACATCTCTGCAATGGGCTCAATGACAAGAATCTTGTCAAAACAGAAGAAAAAAAAATCATTTAACGCGGATTAAAGTGTATTTTACGGATCAAAAGCACAGAAACATTGAGTAAATACTTTTTGAATCATCATAAATCGTGTGTAAAATATTAATTTCAGTTGTTATCATTGGAACTATTTTCTGCCTTATTTTGCCGATGGGAACAATCCGAAAACGCTCGTCTGCAAATGTAAATATTTACAGATTCAGCCGGATATCGTTATTTAAAGCTAGCTTTTTATTTTCTTAATTTGTAATTTTAATGACCATTTCGATCAGGATCAAAGGTGCTTTTTATTTATATTTCACAGTTTAAGGAGCCTATCTTGTCTCCTTCAAATTAAATAATTTGAACAACGGTCTGGATGACGTCATATATTTGGAACTACTTTCTGAGCCCACCACAGCGGTTAATGTAATGTAAGCCGATGTGTAAGCGAGTGTGTTTGTGCATTTCAATCATAAAGGTGATGATTAGTATATTGGTAAAGGAAAATTAAACAAGTGTAACAAGCAGGCCACAATTACATCGTTGTTCGAGACGACGTTGCTGTAACGTTGATATAAGTAGTTACTTGTGGTTTAGTGAGACCTGATAAATGTGCATGTATGTATGTATGTATGTATGTATGTATGTTTGTTTGTTATTGACGTATGCATTGATTATCTATGTATCGAAATCATTTAAGCATAAGAAGATGAAAGTTGTGAAATAAAAATTGATTATCAATATTCGTTTGCATTTAAATTACTTTATCATAACATATTTTAAAAAGTGTACATTAAACGTTCACAGCATGAAAAAAAAGTGGGTGGGTTGGGTTTTTGTCTCAACGATCGACGTGATTTGGGTATTTCGAATACATGCCTTACTCGAAATAAAACGCTGATCCCAAGTATTTCGAATAGCCGGGGTTCGACTGTATAAAGAACCCAAACGTCTATATTATATAATGTTTTCAACAAAATATTATCTGAAGATGTTAATTTTAACCAGTACTTAATAACTGGTACAAGTCTGTTAATAAAAAGTGGAAGTCTACCTAATTCACCGTAAACTGCTAAAGTACTTGCAGTATTTTTCTCTCCAAGGAGTGATTTGCAAATTTTTTATTGTACTCTCTCCATATCTTTACACTTACCGAAACCCCAAACAGGACATTAGTAAGGATAATATTGACCCTACAAATGCACCGAAAAGTTGAAGCGAAATCTTTTGATTTAATTCATATTTACGGTAATAACGTTGTTTAAAAGAATACCTAATGCCCTTAACGCTTTTCCGATTATATACTGGTTATGTAATACGAAGAAGTATGTGAAATTAAATATAACACATAAATAGTTAAAGTAATTAACTACTTCTATTGTTTCATTATTATACAACTTGACCTCTTTTGCGGAAAGCTATTTAAGTTTTAGCAACGTTGACCTCTAGTCCCCACCTATCGCAATAATCCTTCAATAAATCCAAACTATCTTGTAGATCTTCAGTAGAATTCCCAGTAATTACAATGTCATCTGCAAAAAGCAATATTATGATACATATATCATGAAACGATAGTCCACTATCAACCCCTTTTTGCAAAAATAATTCCAAATCGTTCAAAAACAAGGTAAAAAGTGCTGGCGAACTTGTTTGGCCTTGTCTTAATTCAACCGTGATTTCAAAGAAATCCGAGTAACTGTTATTATCATGTCGCACACAAGATTTAACGGTAGAATACATTGATCTAAAGACTAGCGGGGTACCAGGCTGTGAGGTCAGTCGTGTTTTTTCGGCTCGTCGTTTTCTCTTCAAATAAGCTACTTTTCAAAATTGTTAGACGTATTTTCTTATCAAAAGGTATTATCTAAACCATTATGTTTAATTTTCGTCAAGGTATCTTTTAAATTAAATGTTCAGTAAGGCACTAATTAACTAAATTTTGTCAGAATGTATGGTCTATATATCACCTGTCTACCTGTAATTTAAATCGAGTACACATTCTTTAAGACAGGAGATGTAAATTCACGTGCCTTGCTATAAGCTATTGAAAGTACACGGAGATCGTGGTGCACGAGCAAAGAGATCTCATTTTAGTCTAGGGGCTGCGGGCTGCGGTATTGTTGAAACAAATTACCTAATATCTATTATAGCAATTTAATAAAATAACGGAGAAAAAATTGTAGATTGTAGTTCTGAGTGAGATCAGTTTTGCCCGCTGGTACATTATAATTTATTACAACTTGATTGTTAAACTGAGCTCACTCGGACACCAACTTTTGAATGATCTCTATGCTTTCCCAAATTTATATCTGAATGAGCCAAACAGACGCGACATTAACATTGTATTTGTACTGCTTTGTTCTTTCATATTGCATCACTCTTCTTTGATTAACTGCCTGTCTATCAGTCTGTCTGTCTTACCATGTGTATTGCGAGCCGGTCTATCAGTTCACAAGCTTACCTTACTGTCTATACTGTCAGTTTGTCTATCAGTCTGTCTGAATGACCATCTGTGCATAATTTTGTTTATGAATACGAACTCCTAACTGCCTGTGCGGTAATTTTTTCTAACAGTCTACTCACTATCTCTCTGTCCGTTTGTTTATAAGTGTATCTGCAGGATAAACAATTCACAAATCCTAGACATGGCAGAATCATCGACCCCAAAATTCCCCTGGACAGCGACATCCCGAGTACATAAAAGGCCGCGGTCAGCCATTGGGTCTGATTCTTCCGTTGACGGAGAGTTGTCCTACCTCGACTTGGACACTGGAGGAGTGCTTTCAGCCGTGAGGGAGTCTGATCGTATTGTTCTGACGACGTCTGCATATGACGCAATGATGGCGAAGTTACTGATTCTTGAAAAAGGTATGAGCAAACTTGATAAGTTGGAAAAACTTGAAACAATTGAAAACACTGTTACATCATTAAATGCAAAAATGTTTGATTTTGAGAATCGTCTCCAGTTAACAGAGAATACAACATCCGAGTTAAAACAATCTGTGCAGTTCATTAGTGATAAACATGATGAAACAATAGTAAAGTCAAAACAAGATTCTATTCGAATATCTGAATGTGATCGAAAATTGTCTCAACTGAAAGTAAATAATGATGAGCTCAAACAAGAAATAAGTGAACTTCAAAAGTTGAATAAGTCTCTTAAAGATGATTTGATCGATCTGAAATGTCGAAGTATGAGGGACAACCTTATTTTCACAAATATCCCCGAGTGCTTGCAGGAGCAGAATGGCCGACGGTTCGAGGACACGGAGAGAGTCTTGTCTGATTTTCTGTACGAAAATCTGAACATCACCGACATCAAATTTGAGCGTGTTCATCGTATACCATCTGATCGCCAAGCTAGACATAGGAGAGATAACCCTCGACCGATCGTTGCAAAGTTTACCCTGTTTAAAGAGCGCGAAGCTGTACGTAAGTCAGGCTACAAACTAAAGGGTACTAACTTTGGTATCAATGAACAGTTACCTGAAGAAATTGAGCAAAAGCGTAAGCAGCTCTACCCAGTGATGCGCCAACTCCGGAGAGAAGGCAAACGGGCGACATTGGTGAGAGACAAGCTCTTCGTCAACGGAGAACAGATCCGGGCTGAAGACATCCCACGTCCCCATCTATACAGCAGTCAGGCCCAGTCGATGTCGCGGAATACACGTCTGTAGGTTTGCCATGGTGGTGAGTTTTTAAAAGCAAATTCATTGTCATTCTCTTTTCTGAATGTGTGTGGTTTAAAATCAAAATTGAATATTCCTGAATTTTGTGAATATGTCTCTGAATTCGATGTTTTTGTCTGCGCCGAAACTAAATTGGACGACTTTGACCATATTGATCTAGAAAATTACGAATTCATATCCAAAACAAGGAAAAAATCAGGTAGAAAAAAATCAGGAGGCATCGGTATTTTTGTTAAAAAAGATATCTCTCCAAACATTGAATTTTTAGATAATGAATGCGACTATGTCCAATGGTTTAAATTATCAAAAGGTTTAGTCAGTTCTGAGAAAAATATTGTAATGGGTGCAGTATATATACCTCCTATAAACTCGAAGTTTTATAACCGTGAACAACATGACATGCTTTTCTTGGAAACCGAAACTTACCTAGTAAGTGGTACTCATATGATTTTAGTCGGAGATTTTAATTCACGAACAGGATATTTCTCTGGCATCACTGAAGTAGATGATTCCCTTTTCAGTCATATTGATGTAAACCCAAACGATGTTATTGAACAAAATATGTCACAGTTGCTATATTCAAATGACATGACAATGTCACGTTGTTCTCAAGATTCGGTAACAAATGGGATGGGGTCTAAACTTATTGATTTCTGCAAATCAAATGATTTAGTTATATTAAATGGTAGAGCCTTTGAAGATAAAAATATAGGTAAATTTACATGTAAAAATGCATGGGGTCTAAACTTATTGATTTCTGCAAATCAAATGATTTTCTTAATATCTAAAAATATGATAGAACATATTTCACATTTCAAGGTTGATGATTACTGTCCGCTAATGTCAGATATTCATAGCCCAATTAACTTTAAAGTTTCGTATGTGAGTAAAGTGACACTATCCCAGAATGATTCTGAAGACAACATTAAACCATGGGACAACAACAAGAGGGACGAATTCATAAATAATATCCATATGAACGATATAGATGCATTACATAATATTCTAGACAGTAATGATGAGTCTGATAAAGAAACGTTGAATAAAACTGTTACATTATTAAGTAATATTTTTGATAAAGCCGCAAAATCAACATTTGGCACCTTTAATAATACTGCGAATAAAAAGCGTTTTAAAATGAATAATAAAAAGTGGTTTGATTATAATTGTAAAAATGCACGTTATAATTATCATAAATGTAGGAAACAATTTAGATCATGTAAGACCGAAGAAAACAAGAGTAAGAGGAAAGATGCTAGTAAAAAATATAAGAAGACTATAAGTACTACACTAAGCAATTACAAACGGTCTTTTAAAAACGATATTAGAAACATGAGATCAAAATCACCAAAACATTACTGGAAATATATAAATAGCTTAAATAAGAAAACACGACAGTCTAAAGTAGATATAAATGAATTTTTCAATTTCTTTAAAAGTCTCAATACTGACGATCTAGACGATAACCCACCTAGCCCAGAGTTTCCGGACATTAACATAGATAACACCTTAGATGATGATTTTACTGCTGAAGAAATAAGAAATACTATACAAAAATTGAAAAATGGTAAATCTAGTGGAATAGACAAAATTGTTAATGAATATATCATATCAACATATGAACTGCTATTACCGGTGTATGTTAAGCTCTTTAATAAAGTATTATCATGCGGATCTATGCCAGAAACATGGCTGATAGGTACAATAATTCCTATTTATAAAAAAGGAGATGAAAGTAAACCAGAAAACTATAGGCCTATCACTTTGCTCAGTTGTCTTGGTAAATTATTTACTGCGGTTATCAACAATAGATTGACTAAATATTTGGAAAACAATGATCTTCTAAACAAAAATCAGGCGGGATTTCGCAAAAATCACAGCACCATTGACAATATTTTTATTCTTTATACACTATCTGAATATTGTAAAGTTAAAAAGTTAAAACTATTTTGTGCTTTTATTGATTTCAGAAAGGCATTTGATTCAGTATGGCGAGCTGGTTTATGGTCAAAGGTTGTAAAGTATAATATTAATGGTAAACTGTTAAATGTAATAAAACAAATGTATAAAGATATTAAATCATGTCTTCTTATTAATAATACACGAAGTGAATATTTTCCATGTTGTAAGGGCTTGAGGCAGGGTGAAAATCTCTCACCGATACTTTTTTCTCTTTATTTGAATGATTTAGAAAATTATATGCTGACTCATAATGTTTCAAGTATTGATATATCTGATGAAGATCTTTTTATATACCTTAAACTTGTTGTACTGCTGTATGCAGATGATACGGTGATATTTGCAGTGAACAAGAACTAACATCATTATTACATACATTCATTAACTATTGTGACTTATGGAAAATTAAAAAAAATTATTTGGAGATAAAAAAAATTTTGAAATTGTTGATACAGTCAAATATCTTGGTATAATTTTTTCAAAGAATAGAAAGTTTACTGCTGCAAAAAAACACGCGTGTGAGCAAGCCAGAAAAGCCCTTATGAGTTTACTTACTAAAATTAGAAATTTATACTTACCTGTTGATTGCCAGTTGAAGCTTTTTGATAGCACTGTAGTACCTGTTTTATTGTATGGTTGTGAAGTATGGAATATTGGAGATATCAGTTTGATTGAAAAGGTTCACACAGATTGTCTTAAGTATATTTTGAATGTTAAAAAAAGTACACCACATATAATGTTATATGGAGAATTAGGACGATACCCTTTAAATATACAAATAAAGAAACGAGTTATTGGGTTTTGGTATAAACTTGTTAATAGTAATTATCAACTATCTTCTCTTCTCTATAAAGTTACTTTGAAACACTCAAACGAAAACAATATTCCATATCCCTGGTTAACAATGGTAAAAAGAATATTTGATGAATGTGGTTTAAGCTATATTTGGCACGATCAATATTTTAATGGATCTTGTAATATGTTGCTCCAGAAGATTGAAACTTCACTTAAGAATCAGTTTGTTCAAAATTGGAGTAGCCAAATTAACGAATCCCAAAAGTGTTTTAACTATAAACTTTATAAAACAGAATTTAAATATGAAACCTATTTGAATGTTTTACCTGAAATGTATGTTAAACCTCTTGTTGATTTCAGATTATGTAATAACCACCTACCAGTTGAAAAAGGAAGATGGCAAAATATTGAAAGAAATGAATGTAACTGTAATTTGTGTAACATAAATGATATAGGAGATGAATTCCATTATATATTCAGTTGTCCATATTTTAGTAGTCAAAGAAATTTGCTTATCCCTCATGTAAGAGTTCAAAACAATAATATTTTACATTTTAAATCTGTTATGTGCGAGAATGATGTTAGTAAATTAATCAAACTCAGTAAATTCATTAAAACTGTTTTAGTAACATTAAAAAATCCACCTGGCATATTATAATTGTATATCACTATATTCTCTCTCTCTCTCTCTCTCTCTCTCTCTCTGACCTCGTTATCGCATGTACATGTAGATTGCTACGTAAAAGCGTCTTGTTCTTTTTATGTGATAGTTTTAGTTCAATATTAACATTGTATAATTTTATGTTCATTGTTTTTTGTTTTTTCTTTCTTTTTTTTGTGCTATAGTATTTAGTTGTCTATTGATGTTATTCTGTTTATATTACTTTAAATCGACCAATCACAGCCTGGTCAAAGTAATTATGTTATAATTATGTTTATCACCTCATATCACATGTATATGTGCTGAGAGTAATAAATGAACTTGAACTTGAAGAACTTGCCATCAATTCCCATATTGAACAATTTAAACCAGAGCGCATTCCTATATACCGAATCAAATGCCTTTTTAAGATCAACGAATGCACATGGTAA
>CM037779.1:7684252-7699911 GCA_021229015.1 Solen grandis
TTAAACCATTTCTTTATGTCTGGACCAAAGTTAAAAATATCTAAAGTTTTATAGATAAGATTCAACGAGAGTGAGTCAAAAGCCTTTTCAAAATCTATCAGAAGGAGCAATACGCCAGTGTTTAACAACAACCACACCTTGCAATACCGTCCCCGGTGGCCGAGTGGTTAGAGCATCTGCCTCTGTCAGAAGCTTGAGGTCGTGGGTTCGATCCCCGGCCAAGACATACCACAGTCGTTAATGTAGTACTGGTATAGCTCCCGTGATTGGCGCTCAGCATTTAAGGGTAGTTCCAGGACTGGTTGGCACGGTTAAAGGATACTGTGACTTGGCGTGGGATCATGCCACATGTCTAAGGCGTGATCCTGCAGCTAGTTTAGCACCAGAAACAACAGCCACTTTTGCTTTAACCTACTTTTAAAATTCTTCTAAATTTTTGTTGATCATTCTAAACATGCCTTTGCAATTGCTTGAACTATTGATCCTTTTTCATAGTTTACACGTAAAGATATTACTGTATAAATGTAGACCAAATCGACATACGGTATCGAACAATACAACCAGAAATAAGCATATATATACGTTGTTACAACCCAAAATTGCTACTCCGTCTAAGATAAAAAATATGATATCAAAGTCGATGATTAATCTTCGTCAACGAACTGATTAGTCAGAGCAACACTACTAAATAAATGAAGCAGATGATGACCTATATTTTCATTCTGTTTTAATGCGCGTTGTTCTCAGTTTATTATCTGAATGACATTTTTATTAGTTTTATATTAAGATTAGTATTTTTTCTCTATTTTCTTATCATTTGTGAAAATGTATGCATTTCTTATAACTCTAAAGAAAGAGGCATTTCTAATTGTTATTGTTATATGCAAATATATGTGCACTTAATTTGTACAAAAACAGACGATAATAAACATTTGTTTATTTTATCAGAAATAAACTTTTATATTTTGCCTGCCATTATGGAAGTTAAGTGGAATGTTAGAAACTAACATCATACAAGTTTGTCTGCTAACTGTGGAGGTCAGGTGAAAACTAACTTGGTTTATGGCTGCCGAAACAAATGTAAACAGAAACATTTTGAATTTATATCACCGAACAAAAAGTACCACTTGTAACATAACCTAGACAGTCATTAAATGATAAAACAAGTACATGCGAATTATTTCAGCACTGGGTGGGGTAACTATTGACTCTATGGCTATCACTGTGCATTTCAATTAAACACATCAATATTCAGAACAATCCCTCCAGAAATAGTCAAGACAGAGCTCAAGATGAAGATTGAGGCATAAATTGTATATTTTCAGTAATCTCAATGACAGTAACGCAGTACGCATTAGACATTTGAAAATATTATAATACTCGGCAGCCGAATAAAATCAGTAAAATGCATTCTGGGTAATAACCATCCATGCGTGTCAGGAATATACATGTACTAGCTATATCTACGGGTGTCAAGATCTGTCAACTGGTCACAGCACAATGACAATAAAGTAAAGCGAGGTGACATATTTCGCGAAAACTCAGACGAATGTTATAAACCTGTCAAATGGAAAGCAACATTCCCTCTTGTTCACACGCGCGAAACAAAAAAAAAGTAATTAACCAGGAATATTCTATGATAAAATACTTGCTGAGCACCATACAATGGAGTAAATTCTTTAATAACGTCATATATATGTACAACATATGACTTAAACATTTAAGAAAACAGCACCAATCGTATATAATCGCTCTCTGGACAGCCACAAGAAACCTGCTGATACAGCGTAAAACCGAACAATCTAGAGGGAAAACCCACTCACAAACAAAGGGAAATTAAGACAATGGAATTTAAGGGGAACATTTATATAATGCAAAATAGAAAGGATAATACTAGTAATATAATGGGAAAAAAATAATATGGATGAAAAATAGATATAAAATGGATGGGTTTGTAAGTATGAAATCAGTTCATTTGGTAAATTACATGGTTATTACGGCATACTTTGGGGGTTTGATAACCGATACTTCATTTCAGACACTCTGGCATCGACTTTCTTGTATGCTTGTTATTTTCAGACTAACAAATGAAATCACCTTTTTTTTCCATTGAAAACCTTATAAGAAGAATATATACTATACGTAAAACTGTGTTCAAACGAGAACAGGTCTTAAATAAGACAGAGAGAGAGAGAGAGAAAATATTCAGTAGAGAGGCGCCACTGATCGGTTAGTTGATGAGGTTCATTAGGATGAGTCTGATTTTGTTGAAGTTTAGCGACAACGTCGTCAACTTTAATGAGTGCGAAGCAACAGCTCATTAGACTTTCTGTCTTCATAAATACAAAAAAGAGTATGAATTTAAATATTTTATATTATTCAAGGGGGCACCGTGGTCCGGTTTTAACGTATCCCACTGCAGATCCGAAACTTTCATCATCATCATCATCATCATCATCAGAAGTAATACGAAGAACAATAGCAGCACAAACAGTTGTATCATCATAAATGATAATTATTCATATTTAATTACTCATGAGCAATTGTCTACCACCTAGACAGGTGAATTTCTTCCGGCTTTCTCTCACACTAATGAGTCATGACCCCATACTCTGTCGACAGAACTATTAAAATGGAGAAAACCTGTCTTGTAAATTCGATATAAAATAAGCATGGTTTACTTCGTATCATCGCGGCTCGCAATATTGAAATCAATATAGTTACTTATTTATTACGTAGTGTGCTATAATCACTAGCCGTACACGGAAGTTTTAGGATAAGGCATAGATTGTTAAATGAAGAATTAAAAAAAAATTTCTAATGGAAAAATTCCAATGTCTTTCTATCTCTTATCATAACCAATTAAATAAATGCAGACCGGACATTTTTTTTCTTCATATATCTATATCATATGTTTAATAGTAATTAGGTTAAATGCTGTTTTATGTTAAAAAAATCAAGCCATATCATGTATCAGTTCTGTTCGGTTTGATGTAAGAGTGTGCTTTTCAAGACGTTAGCCAGTCAGAATAAAGGACAATGTTCAAGTGCGTCAGAGAAATAAATTATCAGAGTAAAAAAAAAAAAAAAAAAATGAATGAAAAAATGAAATCTAAGTCCCTCGATAATGCTGTCTTATTTCCAGTACGGGGAAACTAAGCAAATGAAATATTAAGAAGGAAGGCTTATATGCAGATTGAGAATTTTGCATAATGCCACGAAGACCAAAATCAAAGTAGATCACACAGGCTGATGTTTTAAGATGTTTTCCGAAGCTTTATAGAGTAAGTATTTGTGCAATGCTATTAAAACTTATGTGAGACAGCATGTTACATTCTGCGCATGCTCAGTTCTTCATCTAAATATTCATAATGGGGTCACCTTCACAAAAAATCATGTAGTCTTCATTTTATTTGTATAGTTTATCTTTTTACGCATTTTGATTTATTCATATATTTGGTTTGTGGACATTTTCTGAAACGTTTTATATCGGGAAACGATATTTTCTTTAGAGACATGATCACACAATTTGGAAATGATTTGTAGGCGGAACAACACGTATTCGACTTAATGAGTTTGTTATTTTACCAGAAAATTTGATTATTTTGTTCGAGCTTGTTTTCTTCCAATAACTTTTTTCTTTCGCTAACTATATTGTGGTGGTAGGAGCTGATAACAAGTTGAAATGGTGGTCTCGAAATCATATCCCTGTTAAGGTCATGCGTGTAACATTATCAATGTATTATTAGAAAAGAAATAATTCCCATAAAGTTCAGCCCGGTTTGAGATTTTTTATACCATATGACGTCAAAAAATGCACATGACAGTATTCCTTGATGCATAAAGGTCCGTAATAATAGTGTTTGTCGTCATATGGGGTCATAGGTCTGAGAATATGTCAACGATGTTTACAAATATTTTGTGTTGCAGAAAATGTTTAACCTCTTCACTGCCTCTACCAACACACCATGTGATGCAACGCAAGATAATTAGACCTGTTTTACTCCCTCTTACCTTTTTCGTATATCCTAGTCCGCCATTTTAATCACCTCCTAGTTAGTCACGTGATGTTGTGTCTCTGTAACGTACGTAAACTATTCTCCGTTGATTAATTAGCCGTGTAGAAAATAAGAAGTAATTTAATTCACAACACACTGACAAAGTCACATATACAATCGTGCATCTTACAGAGTCCTTTTTCATTTCCAGAAGAAGAAAAAATGTCAATACATTCGGTGAATTTTGTCGAGATTTTCCATAACATGTAGACAACTGAAAACTGGACGTTAGCTGGACGTGTACGCAAGATCTGTCACGTTGGTAACAACACCAATCTTGGTACAGCTTCACGTGTTTCATATAGCCCCGGGGCAAACGTTTGCGATGTCACTCCGGAGAACGTCTTCAAGATAGACTGCTCGCAACATATTTGTGAATATATCGTGTAATGCTCTTCAACTGTCTTGACGTTTTGTGTTTGCAACAATAGGTGATACATATATAGAATGCATTTGACGTTGTTTGTGTTAATTTGACAATTTCTGGACAGGTGTGTGACAAGTTGTTTATTTATTACAGCGTAAGAAGAAAATATCAAAATAATTGATAGTGTGTATGTAAGATTGTTTTTTTACATCCCACCAACATTATTTCCATCATTTAGAAACTTTTTCGGCCTGGGTAGGGCAGATATGATACTGCCACGCTGTCACATCATGCCGTAGACAAGTTGGACCCAGTCATATTATTTGATACTGGACAAACAGTTCCGGAACATAATACAAACTAACACCATTTCTAGAATTTCACGGTCGGGGATTATACTCACGACACTAGGTTACAAAGATGATGCTCAAATTACAGTCAGCCTCTCGGACTGTATGTTTGAACGTATGTAGGGAGTTAAAAATATTTATCTTTTAAAATAAATTTTTTCTTTTATTTCAAACATCGACGTTTACATCGAAAGAAAGTTTTTGTCTGGTAAAATTATTCATATTCATAGGAGCATTAATTACAGAAATACGAATATACAAAGTATTAAAGCATTCATTAAGTTTATCATAAGCATTTTTAGACAGATAGGCAGGCATGCAGGTATTCAAATATAGTAAATATCGTTTTAATTAAACACATCTACATTTGTCTTTGCTGACGGAGGACGCCGATTCGATATCGGTTCCGAAAAGATAGTCTTGTATCGGTATTTCTGTTAAAACTGAAACAAAACCAATGTGTTGATCTGTTGACTGTGCTATCATTATATGTGCCTGTATTATGTCATGTGCCGCTGCGACATTATTTCAGTCAAAAAGCGAAACCTAGCTTGTATATTAAGTAGTGCATTTGCATGAAATAAACATAATCTACGCCTTAAATTTGATTTATGCACACACTGTATTACATTGTATAAATGAATACAAAACGAAAAATATTATCGGAAATGGAGAAAAAACGTTTTAATGCGAAATAGTAGTTCATGGGTAAACGTATTTACCCATAACTTAAAAAAGTTATGTCACTGTTTTATCCCAAATCACTTGAATGGTGAACGAACGATATCCTTTGTTTTGTGCAAATTGTTCTTAAAATGACCAAGTTATTTAAAATTGAAATCATGCAGTCATAAACATTGGTAAATTCACTTGTCACATTGTAAAAGTGGACATAAACAAAAATATATGACTGGGTGAGGGTGAGTGTTACAAAATGTTATTTGGTAATGGGGGAATTGTAATAAAAATATTTGATTAAACGTAGCACTTTAGAAATCCGAACCCAATGATATATATATTGCGGAACCCTCGTATATGCACAATCTATATATTTTATACATTTATGCTGTTGGTTCTCCGCGATTTATCAGCGAAAGGTTATTCTATCTAATTACTTATACGGTTGTCATGTTGCATGAGTGGACCGTTTTCCCTCCACATTGCTATACAGGAGGTTCAACGGTATTGCCTTGACATGAAAGATTGCTTTTAAACTGTTACTTACACGGAAAAAAAATAATAATAATAAAAAAATAATAATAATAATAAAAAATAAATAAAAAAAACAACATTTATCGTTTTGTTTGTATATGCCTTAAGCATAGAATTCTCAGAGTAAAAACTTATTAACCGTTATTATTATTTAGTTTTGTTAAATAATCATAATAAAAAAATGTAATCTTGCTTGTTTCACAAAATAATTCTTAAAAATTAGACAACGTTAATTTTGTTATTCATTAATACATGTTAATTCAACTTTGGTTTAAATTGTTTTCTTAATCTTTAAATTTACTTCTACTCTCCTTCTAATTTAGTAAGTTGTATATTTCGAAATTGATTAGACAAATACGATATACCTTAATCACATGTGTTAAATTTTGCTGTATGTAAAATGAGTTTAGACAATGTACTTACTATGTGCACGTCTGATATAAAAATATGTTCTGTTTTGGTATACGTTATAGGTATAGAACGAGTATTTAATGACAATATTAAGTTACCCCTATCATGGCAAGATATGTTAGGTTTACTGGTTGACTCCAACTATTGTCGTGTCTGTAAACGATGTTCTACTTCTACTGTTACTTCCGCTACTAATACTTCTACTGCTGTTGCTAATGCTGCCGTTGAACTTACAAAGTAAGTTCAAGTTAAAAGCATTTTTATAGTTTACGTTTCATGTCGTGGGCACGTTCATTGACTTTACAGCTTTTAGCCTTGGTTTCGTTGATAATGTTTATAATGGAATTTCGTGTATACATTTATTCGTGAATTTATGACCTGGAAAAGGCGAAATCTTAATACAGAATGATTTTCGTTGGGAGCTATCGATCTTTCTAGGAAGTCTTTCTTTCCGCTTATGTCAGTCCACATTACGGCGCCACGGAATAATATCATCCTCTTTTAATTTCTCTTTTTCACCTGGGTGAAGTCAAACAATGCAGGATGAATTAAATTAACAGTGTCCTTGGAATGACTCGAACCCAGGACCTCTAGATCCAAAAGAGCATGTAAAATGGACCACTGCTCCCCGTAAATACATGTGTATAAATTTGACATGTATTTACATCAGTAAAGATTGGATTCTCTAATTCTATGTAATAAATTAAATATAATTATACTTATTGTCTATGAAACATTGCATTCAGTCTAGAGCTGTTTAAACTTCCCTTGGCGTTTCAAATACGCATTAAATAATTGTTATCAACTGCAACTGTTTGCGTTTTCTTAATGTACGTTTACATAAATCGAGGTGTCTCTGAAAGCCGATGGGCCGAATCTGTTATCCATCCTAATAACGGAAGAGTCCCCTCATATACACGTAATATACAACCAAGTGGCATGTTCCAATGGCTTACAGAATCGTTTTCCAAATGCAACACACTTTCAAGAGTGCTGAATATCACACTCTTAAGGTCAAGCGTAAAACTAACCAAAGATTAAAGGCCGCGAATTTGATGTTTAAATTTAATCTGATTGAGATAGTAATATGCTTGCTGAACTAATGTTCATATGCCTATCAAAATGTTACACAATATCTCTGTATGAAAAACTTTAAGTAGACGAAGTCAAAACGTAACTTGTCATTGTAAATGACATGCAATGTATGTTCTTTTCTTGAATTAATCGCACGTTAAGAAGATTAAGCTTCTTATTTACTTGTTAGCACATTCATTATTTTTAAGTCTTATTTATTATCATATCCGCGGAAGTCGATATAATTCAATAAATTGTATCCCAATCTTTCAATACAATCCTTATAGAGTTATCGATATATTCTAAAATATAGGTACATTAATCCTATCCAAACATAATTTTTACATAAGCTAAAGCTAAAATTAGAGGTTTCCAATATTCATGTAATACCAAGATGGATTTTTTTCATACAATCCTCATCTTCTAGAACCACGTGCGGCTCGCATATCTATAGATATTTCTGTCTAGTTTTCGACTTGCTCTGATTCTAATTAAAGCTTTATGCGTCATGGTGTTTCGTTTCCATAGACTTTCGCTTTTTTAGTTTCATCGTCTTTGCATAAATGAAGCTTTTAGTAATTACAGATTCTACGAACGTTATTTGATGTATTTTAGAAGGTTATGTAGTATCATATCACCATTATTTGGATAATGAGGCAGAATAACCAAAATGTGTCATACTCATTAATTTAAGAGTAATATTGTGTCCACATTTCTAGACAGAACGACATGAAATTCACCCCATCTCCCCCCCTCCCATAAACACTTAGATACTTTAATCCGTATCTAGGTAGAATACTTGGGGTGTTCCCACTTTGCCAACTTTTTATATTCTGGTACGAAAATGAAAGATGGTGGGAATTTGACCAGGTAGTGAAAAGGTGTTAACTGCGCGCGGTGTCATATTAAAAAATGACTTTTACGTTTTCAACATGGAAATAATTTTGTCAATGTATAAGTTGTATATAAACATACAAATATAATCAAGTTGATAAGTATAATTAAGTGATACATTTTATTGATTTTCGAACAATCTTATCAATTTTTCTTCTCACACTTACTCACCTTCCAGTCTTTGATATATATGTATATATATATAAGTGCATGTTTTTAAACAGTACACACTAACACGCCTTTTTTAAAAGTAATAATCATTACTTGATCTTTTTATCAAGTTTTAAATTTGCGAGATTTCATACAATATATTCACCTTCACCATTGTGTTGATCTGCCCGATGGCAGAATCAAAAAATATGGGATGAATCCAATAGCTTCCTAGAAAATGTTCATAAATTAACACCTCAATATGACAGTTTAAATGACAGATTGACTTCAGAAAATTGTTCTCTTGATGAATGTATGCATATCTGTTTTATTATTATTGTTAATGGTAGTATTTTATTATTATTTATTTTTTATGATATATCATTATAATTGTTTTGTACAACGGTAATGAAACGTTAAATATAAATAAATCTAGTTGGTTTGATAACTTAAAGAATGGAATGATATTTTTTTTTCAATGCGAAATGAAAATATAACAGTAATAAATGTGATGAAAATAAGTCATGACTGCTAGAAATAATTCAAGAAAACTAAGTGAAGAGCAATGGCCATATATCATAATAAAGAAAAGTATAAGCTAGCATCAGTGAGTATGAGTCAACCAAATTTATTTGGAAATATATTAAAAAAATCAACATCTTCTTTTGATGTACATTCTGAAGACAGTGTTACTCACTCCCGAAAAATATCGATATACATATCCTAGTGAGTACTTTGTATCACGTGATAACAGATCAAACATCGATCAACTTGGCTGCCCCATTTCCATACATAAAATTTCGAAAGCTGTAAACACTTTGTCCATTATAAATCATGTCGTTATGATAATTATGCTGATGATTATTTTATTGATGCAAATGAGTTTATTTCACCATACTTGTGTACACTATTCAATATAGATATGCGATAACGGGGTTTATCCCAAATCATGGAGGATAGGGGTTATTGTGTTTATATATAAAAGGGAATACAAACGACGCGGAAAATTACAGATGTTACGGCCACATTTGTCTCACTTGATTAATAAATGTGTAAGCGATGTTTTTAATGAATGTCAATTAATTGTTATTATCTGTATGTTTGCTTGTTGTTTTTTTATCTATTATAACAATGAAATAGTAAAATTCTTAGAATTGTTGTCTTTCTGTATGTTCGCTTGAAAACTCTTCCAAAAAAAACAACAACCCAGAAACAATACGTAAAAAAACTCAACTAAATTTGGATCATATTATCTGTACGGCACTAATTCTGAGTATATGATCAGGGTAAATTGTAAAGGGAACATTGTATAGGATCACCGAAAGTTGGCAAAGTGAGATTAGTAAAGGGTGTGAAGTTAGGAAAATGAGAACAAACCGAATACTTCAGGGAGGACATTTGTACTGTGTTCCTACATATAATTGCTCGTAGACTTATTGTCAAAACCATATCTGTATTTTACGGCAATAGCTAGAAAACTTGCACATTTTACCTGAATAAAATTTTCTCTTACGCTTCAGGGCAAAATTAAGGAGGTATATGAAGTTGACAGGAAATTAGGTCATAGGGAATTAAAGGGGAATTAGGTAATAGCTGGATATCGAGTATCGAGAACCCAATCCCCAAACTCCCAGCTCTCTATTCCCAATTCCGAGGCAACTTCACAGACGTAAAAAAAAAGAAACATTGAGACATACGAAGTGACATGGCACTTCTATACTCTACCCCTACCTTGCCAGTCAAGAACATTCCCATAAAATCTCAGGGTCTCGAACATTTGCAATAAAATGATGCATGTACCCTATTGTAATTTATTGCACTTCTCCATAAATGAAGGGGCCGCCGTGGCCGAGCGGTTACAGTCATCGAGTTCGAGTTCGGGTAGGGACTTCGGATTTTTCATGTGAGGAAGCCTTCCAGCTGGCTTGCGTTAGGCTGGTGGTACTACCCGGATACCTCTGTGTACTCGGGGTCTTCCTCCACCTGTAATTAGCTGGACGTCGCTATATGATTGAAATACTATCGCAGTGACGGTAAACCCCAATACAACAATCCATAAATGAAAATTATGGAATTCTAAAACATATTTCTTTGTAAATATGAAAAATGCATCTTTATTGAATTTTCTGACAGAATTATACAGAATTAAGTTTTTAGTGGTAACTAAAAATCTTTTATTTAGAAGGTTTATTTTTTAAATTAGAGGTGGGTTCTGAAATAAAGGTGTGCAACTCAATTGTGTATTGTCTGCGGTCGGTGTGATTAATATATGGTAGTAGCATAAAGGTGAAGTTCTTCATGTAAGGTCTCCGTCGAGTAGTTTATACAGCCCCCCCCCCCCCCCCCCCCCCCCATGCTGGTCAAACACAGAAGAACAATCCGAGAAGTAACAACTCAATGCTTAATTTCATTTTTATTATATGATGGAAAAAGTGAAATCATATTTTGATAATTTTCACTTGTGAAATTATCAAAATATATTTTTTACTTACATAACAGTAATTTTATTGATCGCAAGAACAACGTTTATGTTTCTTACTCATACTTTTATAACTGAAATTGAACTTTCAGTAACAACTTCAAAACTGACCATTCGTTTAAAAAATACAATATTCGAAGTAATAAAAATCCATTTTCCACAATAAAACTTTTTTTATGTTGGAAAGAGCGAATTATATTTTTATGATTTTCACTAGTGCAATTATCAGATATATTTTTTATCCATATCGTAGTAATCCACTAAAATACATAAAAAAAAAATTAAATAATTTATTGTAATAACAATACGTCTCCAATTGAACTTCCAATGACATTTTAGAACAGATCTTTTGGGTTCATTGAAAACATGTCGTCAGCAGCATTTTGCTAAATCGCCATATAGCGACATGGGTTCACATTTGAATTTTGACTTTATTTCAGGTGAAACATAAGGCTAAATGGCTCACTTTGGTGTATGTTTTTCATACATGTTCTTGTCCACTCTATGAACATAATTAAACATATCGCACACGTCACTTTAATGGTATGCTAGGCAAACGATGCACTCTAACCCTTTCCCTCATATAGACTCATTTTGACGCACTCATTAGGTACCACATAAAGCCTGATCTGCAGAAAACCACAGTTAAACCTTACCAAATTTAATTATAAAGTCCTCATTTCCAGACCACTGAGGAGCAGCAAACAGCATAAAACCTGATCAGCCTGCGAGTTACTTGCAGGCTGATCTGGTTTTATGCTGTTCGCATAGGTCTTTTCATGGTGTCCTCTATGAGGGAAAGGGTTAAACAGTGCATTGAAGATGCAAAGGAACATACGAATATAAAAAAAACATTTACATAAACATTTATAATACTTATGTTAATATATGATATGATAAATAGAATATACTCCGGATGATGAAAAATGCTACCTGTTTCTTTCTTATAATGAGAATTTTTTTTTTTAATCACAATGGCTTCTTTTTAGAATTCGATACAAACACGTTCTGCAAATTAGTTTTCTGATTTGAAATTTTCGTCGACTGTCTTATATGTATATATATTTCTGGGAATCTCGTTTCGTTCAATAAGATTTATTGGGTGTCTTAATGACATTTCCCATTGCTACTCACCTCAGGAACATTTCAGGCGTCACGATTTCGTAGCCCTAAATCTTATCGACCAAAGAAATTTTGCAGCTGCAGTGGCAACCGACTAACAGCAACACCCCGATAATATACGGAATCTTCACTCTAATGAGATTCAGCCCGAAACAAAATCTAAATTTACGGATTGAATGATTTGGGTTGTATAGATGCTAACATACTTTTCTTTGTACAGTAAAACTTCGCTAGTAAGACCACCATCGGTTCTAAGGAAAAGAGGTCTTAGTAGAGGCGTTGTCTAAATAGTGAATTTTATTAATATAGTCAAAACAGGATTTAAAACGTTTTTGTTTTAAATATAAATGGTCTTACAAGTGAGGTGGCCTTAATTCCGAAGTGGTCTTTAAGTGGTCTTTAAGTGGTCTGTAACCCTTTCCCTCATATAGACTCATTTTGACGCACTCAATAGGTACCACATAAAACCTGATCTGCAGAAAACCACAGTTAAACCTTACCAAATTTAATTACAAAATCCTCATTTCCAGACCACTGAGGAGCAGCGAACAGCATAAAACATGATCAGCCTGCGAGTTACTCGCAGGCTGATCAGGTTTTATGCTGTTCGCATAGGTCTTTTCATGGTTTCCTCTATGGGGGAAAGGGTTAAGCAAGATTTTACTGTATTTCTTTCGAGGTCTGTGATCAGTATTTAAATCTCTCATTAATCTTATCAAGAACGTTTGATATGGTTAGGTAATTTGTAACTGTGAAAAGTGTTTATACTTGCATTAAATTGATGAGTTTTTATACAATTGCATGTTTTGGATAATTATGTTTATTTCAATTTGACTTCTTGGCATTCTGTTTTTTAAATAAGAACTTGAAACTTGAAACGTATGGCGAAAGGAAATAAAAAAACAACAACATTTCTTTTTAACTCATATAAAAACATCTATCAGAATATTATCCTAACTACTGAAAAAAAAAAGACACACACACTATTAACCTGTGGAGGATTTTACTGCCCTTTTCTATGTCTCTTTTCGTTCTATATACAGTACAATGAGGGTTTTGATTTCAGATAGAAATTACTTTCGAGGAATCAAATGAACGTAACATATCTATAACATTAGAACGAATGCCTTGGTTTTAGTATACTCTTTATGTATAAAATCTCTGCACTAGTAGGTCTGAGCTACATTAACAAATTACCAAGGAAATTACGTTTTCACGGAGCTTTTACTAATGTATATACCGTACTTTATGCTAGCGTAAATGGAAGCCTTTTCACCCGATTATGAACATAATTCAATAATTTTTAAGTTGCGAGAAAACTTTGCGTATAATATCAGACATTTTATCAGATGTTGGGGAAGGGGCCTTGGTATCTAATTTTGAGGAAAATATCATCTATTTTACTGAGGAAAGAAAAATCCTGGAGTAAGATGCAAGTTTGGGGAAAACTGCATTTTCTAAGAATTTTTCAGAGGGAGAGGGAATAAACCCTGAATATATATGAATATGTATGTCATAAAATTGATAAAAAAAGTATTGAATTCTTTGCATTTTTATGCAGTCTTATTAAAGACAGTTTGTAGTTTAACGCTTATTTCTGAATTCTTTGCACTGGATTCTTTGCATTGTCTCCAGTGTTTTAAGACATAATTCCTAATTCTTAAACTGAATCTTATTAACAGACATTGCGATCTAGAGCTTCTTGCTGATTTCATTTTAACGCCTTATAACTTATATCCGTACCTCATAATATTTCCTTCATGTGAGGAAGCCTTCCAGCTGGCTTGCGGTAGGTCCGTGGTTCTACCCGGATGCGTCCGTGCATTCGGGGTCTTCCTCCACCTGTAATAAGCTGGACGTCGCTATATGACTGAAATACTGTCGCAGCGACGGTAAACTCAAATAGTCAAGTCTAGTCAAGTCATAATGTGTCCTGGGAAACATTTTTTTTTATGAAGCCTAATGACTGACCACATTGCGATTTGAATTATTTTTCTTGCATGGTTTATTGAAAACAATGTAAAACGTAACAAATAACTGGTTAAATAAGACATGTTGTATCTCTATAAATTTAACTCTAAAAAGATACAAAATTTTTAATAAAGTATAAATGGTTATGTTTTACATATTTTGCAAAGTAATATCTACGGGAAACATAACTGAAACACAAATACACGCACCTACTCTCACAAACAGCATCTTTTGTAAAGCTGAGTAAGCAATACATTTTTTCTGGTTCGTCCGTATTTGTATTCCTATTAGTAATGAATTACTCGGTTAATGAGATTCTATAATTAGCTAATACCCTTATCTAAATCAGCTTCACTAAAACAGGTAACTAGTAGATTACTTTTACCCATAGAATAGAAGACAAATTACTTTTTTTTAGCCCCTCACCGCTATAGGTTCGAATCCCGTAGGAACTTCGGATTTTTCATATGAGGAAGCCTTCCAGCTGGCTTGCAGTAAGTCGGTGGTTCTACCTGGGTACCTCTGTGTACTCGGGGTCTTCACCCACCTGTAATTAGCTTGACGTCGCTATATGAATGAAATACTATCGCAGCAACGGTAAACTCCATTACAACAACAACAAATTACTTTTTACAACAGTTTTTTTTATTCAGCATCGACTAAAGATATAATCGGAAAAAGGGCTTACAACATTTGACTGGTGGCTCTTTCAAGATACGGGAAATTGGTTAAAGCTGATACACTGAACACAAAAATCAAACGTAATTCAAGTTTTAATCTTGCCATTTTTCTCTATATATGTAAGTTTTCCTACATTCTTCTTGACTTTCTGCTAAATTTGGTTACAATTTGGAAGTGTAATCGTGATTTTACCTCCAGAAAGAACGATCGAGTTCGAATATAGATGGGGTTGAAGCTAAAGTAAGGCATCATTAAACAAGAGGGCCAAGATGGTCCTATGTCGCTCACCTGAGTAAGATTGCTGTGTTAGGCATGATAACAAAAAATGTGGCATCTTAAGTGTTTTTCTAACATTTGACTAAGTGACCTAGATTTTGATCCTACTTGAATTTGCACTTAACTGGAAATTCATGCAGTCATCACATTCTTATAAAGTTTAATGAAGACTGGTAGGTCCCTAGAGTGTTCACAAGTTTTTTTCTAAAATTTGCCCTGGTGACCTACCTTTTGACCCTATGTGGCCCAGTTTTGAATTTATCCGAGATTTGATGTAAACAAACATTCTGACAAAGTTACATAAGTTTAGGCTGAAAATGTGTTCACAAGGTTTTTCTAAGACTTGACCTGGTGACCTAGTTTTTGACCCCAGGTGACCGGATTCAAACTCATCCACGATATCATGTAGACAAACATCCTGACCAAATTTCATGACGATTGGGCCAAAACTGTTGCCTCTAGAATTTTCACAAGGATTTTCTAAGATTTGGCCTAGTGACCTTGTTTTTGAACCCAACACGACCACAATTTCGAACTCATCCGAGATGATATTTAGCCAAATATCCTGACCAAGTGTCATGAATATTGTGCCAAAACTGTGGCCTCTAGAGTGT